>CM062808.1:239434427-239907875 GCA_031772625.1 Pinus tabuliformis | reverse complement strand
TGTGATTTTCAAAATCATATAAGCGATAACCAAAATCATTAACACCATATCCAATAAAGGTACATTTCTTTGACTTTGCCTCAAGCTTTGTTCTATTTTCTTTATCATTATGGACAAAGGCCTCACAACCAAAAGGCTTTAAAAGAGTAGTTAACTTTTTACCTGTCCATGCTTCTTCGGAACCACATCCAAGAACTTGAAGGCCCTCTGTTTTATTAGATAAACAACAGTATCTACAACATCTGCCAAAACTGTAAAGGCAATCCTGCATGCAATCTCATGCACCTTGCACGCTTCATGATTGTTCTATTCATCCTTTCTGAACACCATTTTCTTGGTGTTCTTGGAACTGTCTTCTCTCTGCGAATTCCCATGTTCTGAACAATACCTATCAAACTCTTTGCTGCAATATTCACTTCCATTGTTGATCTAAGACACTTCAATTCTTTACTGTCTCAATCTCAACAAAGCTTTCCATTTCTTGAAGTATCAAATACATCAGATTTATTCTTAATACAAGAAATCCAAGTTTTCTAGTTTGCATCATCAATAAAGGTAAACTAATAAAGAGATCCACGAGAGATGATACCTGAGCAGGTCCCATACGTCTTTATGCACAAGCTCTAATTTTTCGTTCTTCTTTTCTTTCCCAATTCTAAGAAATCTAACTCTCTTCTGTTTTCATAAATGCAGTTCTCACAGAAGTCCAAATCAATATTCTTCAACCGCAACAAATTCTTGAGTGGAAGGAATCTTATCCCTTTTCACCATGTGTCTGAGCCTATGATGCCCCATAATGCTGCATCTGCTCCTTTGGAAGTTAAAGCATTAACAGAGTTAGAATACCATTGCATAAATTACAATGTACCAACCTTTCGCCTTTTGCTATTACCAGGGCTCCTTTGGTGACCTTCCAAGCTTTATTGTGAAAGTTGTCACACAACTTCCACCTAACTGCCTGTTGAAATCAGATTTTTCTTTAGATATGGAACATGCCTTATCTCCTTTAATAGCCAATTGGTTTCCATTCTGCTGTTGTTTTACAAGCGCTTACCCATTCCAACGATTTTACAGGGTTTATCATCACTGACGAAACTTGTCCAAAATCTCCTTTGAACATAGTCATGAAAGTATTTCTTATCAGGTGTGGCATGGAATGAAGCCCTGAATCTATCACCCAAGAATCAGTAATATTTTCGAAAGAAAGAATCAAAGCATCTTGTAACACCTCACCTATCACATTTGCTTCATGATTGTTTTCTTGCTGTGCATCTCCTTCTTTTCCCTTCTGAGATCTACAGTCTTTCTTTAGGTGTCCTATCTTTCCACATTTCCAGCACACTATCCCCGATCTGGACTTGGATCTGCCTTTCCTTGATTTACTGCGATATCCTGAGCTCTTTCCTCTTTCATTTTTCTTCCTCTAGACTCTGCACTCAAAGCAAGCATTTCCCGATGTCTCACCGGAGCTTTTCCGTCGCATTTCCTCGCTAAGGATAGCACCGAAAACATCATCAAACTTTAAAGTACTAGATCCAGAAATGGAGTTACTAAGGCCATTACCAAACCATTCCAACTTTTTGGTAATGAGCATAAGAATAACAGAGCTCTAACTTCATCATCAAAGTTTACCCCTACAGAACTTAACTGACTTGTAACTGTATTAAAATCATTTAAATGGTTTGCAACAGATCCACCTTCTGATATTTTATTAAATAACCGTTTCATAAGAAATACCTTGTTTGAGGCCGAGGCTTTTTCATATAGTTTCGACAACGCCTGCATCAAACCCTCTGTCGTGGTTTTCTTCAAAATTTTGAAGGCGACTGACGTAGCAAGGCACAACCGTATTATTTCGAGTGCCTTTCTATCGAGAAGGTTCCATTCTTCGTCTTTCATACCCGTCGGCATCTTTGTTTTCCACCTAATGGTAGGTATAGATCTTTCTGATACAGATAATATTCCATCTGCATCTTCCACAGCGAGAAGTTTTGGCCGTTAAATTTCTCGACCCTAAACTTACCATCTTCCGCCATTGCTCCCACTCGAACCAGGAACCCTTTTTCCTGCGAGTTTATCAGCCAAATAGACCTTCGGCTCTGATACCAGTTGTTAGAAAATTTTATATTATGGAGCAATGGAACACATAAAATATTGCAGAAATATAAACACAGAAAACGCACAAAACAAGAGAGACACAGATATACGTGGTTCACCAGTTTGGGCTACGTCCACCCCGAACAGCCAATCCTTCCTTTCTATTACCCAAAATGAAGAGACACAACCTACAGCAAATCTGCTTTAATATCCTCTGTTTTCTCTCACAGTCTCACCTCTCTGTTTCTCGCTCACAGAATACACATCTATATCTCAGCCTCAAATAAAATACCCTCATACAAAGAGAGGGGTTGCCTTCTAGGGAAAAAAACCCTAACTAAACATAAGTTCTACCGTTAGATCATTTGCCTAATGAAGGCCCAGATTGACTAGAAATTACTCACTTTTACAAGGCAATTTTACATTTGTTTTTAGCTTGGGGCACTGCCCCCGAGCCCCCGCCGGGGGACCGCTGGCCCCGGACCCCCGCGGGGGGGACAAGTCCCCCCCCGCAACCCCCCGCGTGGAGGGGTTGTACAAACTTCCTGGGGTATACATCCGGCTGAAACAAAGACCTCTGAACAATCATGCTCACACCAAACAGATTCCTCCTCCTTCTTCCCCTCTAATCTTATAGATAAAGGTTAATGATTAGATCGTAACATAACCATTGGTTGGAACTAAAATGTCTCATCATCAATAGGGATTACTTTCCACAACTAGTTCTTCAAGAGGGATCTAAACAAACAAGTAGCTCAAACTTTCTACATAAGAGACATTATGTTTATCTGTAGGAAATGTAGGTGGAAAAATAAGATAAGAACTCTCTTTTGAATCACATATGACTTCATCCTTAGCATCAAAATATGATATCAAATCAACAATATCTAACTGGTCTTGTTAAAAAAGGAGAGAGAATTAAGATGTAGAAAATGATCAACAGGTTGAATAAGAGAAATTTTATTAGTTAAAGAAAATCCATGATAATTGATAGAAAATCCTTAGTTGATTCATCTTCTCTTTTTTAAAGATCTCGATTGCATTATGAGATTTATCAAGATAGATCGTACCTGCATATTTACAAAAGATATTAAAACATAAACATGTTGAATTTATTAAAAACAAGTAATTGATCTACTCCTAAATCTATTCTATGTTATAATCACTGAAATGAATTAAGTGAAATGATAATGCCAATGTAGCCATCCAAATAATTTCTAGTTTTTAATCACGTGTACATCAAAAGCTATTAGCATAAGTGGAGTAATCTAACATCAAGAAATAAAATAGTATGATTACCCAGTTTTGTATCCATCTTGTGCAAAACAACACAAACATTATATTTAAGGAATTCTGCCTAGAAAGATTCATCCAACCATGTTTCTATTCTATCATGAAATTTATTTTGATAAGCAGGAAGTTGCTGAAAGCAAAATATAGATGGATTGGAGATCGACTGAGAATCATCTAGTGTTTTCCAACACTATACTTTGTAGAAGCATGTTAGTATTTATGGTATTTACATCAAGCAAAGTGTTAATATTATTATACAACGAAAACTTCTTTCATAATGGTTTTTCAAACCAAATTTCAACTCGGTCATCAAAATTAATTTGAAAATTTATTACTAATTGTGAAAATTTCATGGATGGATATTATAGATGATAAGGATTATGTAAAGCAATTTTGAGTACTGGAGCTTGTGAAATATTATTAAAGTTGATGGTATTATTATTTTTTAAATACAAAGAAAGGTGATGAAGCATAATCATTGTTTGAGATTGCAACATTTTACTTTCTTAATAGATCCTACGGTGTTCATATTTCAAATTTCCATCAATTTGAAGAAAATCAATTGGATTGGATAATGTATATTCTTCAACTAATTCATAAGGTAAATCATCGGTACTGAAATAATTAGAATACCAACATAAATTATTAAATAGTTGAAATATTGCAGTCATATATACGTTAAAAATAATTAATAAAATTTAATTATTAAACAATTAAACTGGCATCAACTATCCGACACCTTGGTTCTCATCAACTCGTCACTTGAATTCTATCGAATAGTTGACACTTTAGTTGATGTTTCATATTCGACGGTAGAGATGTCGATTATCCAACACAAAAAACGGTCTAAATTGTCATTGAAAATAACGTTTTTAATTCGGTTTATGATGTTATAACTCATCGGATATCTGACGCACGAAACATCGAATATCTGAAAGGTCCCGCAATATACAATTTGCACATATTTTCCATTGGCACAATCATCCTCCATATATCCAAACTCCTCAATTAAGCCATATGTTATATTTTCAGACTTTGGTCATGTCCTCTATGACTTCAAAGTTTATAACATCATTTTCCAACTGTAGCAATGATATATCTCGATGTGATCTTGATATAGGTTTAAGCCCAAGCATATGAGAACTTAGAACACGCAACCAAAAAGATAACTAGATCAGACTTGAAATCATGTATAATACAATAAAATTCCCATATGAGCTATGGGCCATATTGATAGGGATGAATCACTCTCGGGCCTTTAATGGAGTCAAGTACACTAATATGTGTATATATTTGGTTTCAACGTTTTGGATGCTTTTAGGTGGAAACCCTGGGATAATTTGTTATCAACCATTATGGTGAAAGGAGAGTAATTGATTGTGCTTTTAAAGTGTTTAGAATCTTGTTCATTTCATTATTTTAGATATGAAACCCAAATTTATTGCAAACAGTTGGCAAGAATTCTTAGAGTAACCTAAGCTAGGTATTGTGCTGGACACAACGACCTCTTGCATGTAAACCCATGGACTATTATTTTCAGATAGGATGACTAAAGGAAATGATGCATTATAATATTTTAGATACATGCCCATGCATATTATGCAAATTATGACAACAATTAATATTTTTAATGTTATAAATTAATTAATGAAGCAATGAAATACACAAAATATTGCGAAAATACAAATATAGAAATGCATAGAACAAGAGAGACACAAATATACGTGCTTCACCCAATTTGGACTATGTCCACGAAGAAACAACCAATCCTTCCTTTTATATTATCCATCAAAATGAAGAGATGCAACCTACAACAAATATGTTGTAATTTCCTCTTGCTCTCACATAGTCTCCTCTCTCTTTCTCGCTCAGAATAATAATCCACATTTGCAATACAATTCCTTCATATAACCCGAGGGGTTTCCTTCTAGGGAAAAAAACCCTAAATTAAACATAACTTCTATCGTCATATCATCCACTTAATGAACAGTCCAGATTGACTATGAAATTACAGTATTTTACACGACAATTTTTCATCTATTTTTAGCTTCGGGGGCGCTGCTCCTGAACCCCCGCCAGGGTGGTGGGGCTCCAAACATGCAATCACTCCCTCGACACTCGAGGATTGCGATCCAAATGTGGCTCAAATAAGACCTCTGAATTAGGAAGATAATCAGGCTCCACATCTAACAATCTCCCACTTGGATACCGATTATATCAACTCCATCACTACTTTACTTGCTGGACAATGCTTCCACTTTGGGCTTGGTTATTTCTCATCTTCACCATCATACATAGAGACCAATTAAAACTTAACAAAATCCTAGTTTCACCCTGGTTATAACTTTTTTTAACATATTTGCAGGATTCTAGCTAGTGTGTATCTTTTCCAACTTCAACTATCCATCTTCAAACACTGCCTGTATGAAATGGTACTTGAGTTGTATATGTTTAGTCTTGGAATGAAATGTTGAGTTCTTTGCAAGATGAGTGACACTTCGGCTGTCACTGTATAGCCTGCCTATCTCCTGATTCTTGCTCAATTCATCCATAAACCTTTGTAACCAAATCATTTCTTTACTAGCTTCTGTAGCAGCGACACACTTTGTTTCCGTTGTTGAAAGTGAAACAACATTTTGAAATTTTGAAACCCAACTGGAAGATGTTCCACCTACAATAAACACTTATCCTATGGTGCTCCTCCTGTTATCTCTATCACCTGCCATATCCACATCGACATATCCATGTAGAGCAATGTTTGAACCATCAAAGCACAATGCTTGATTCGTGGGACCTCTCAAATACCTGAGAATCCACTTTATTGTCATCCAATGCTATTTTCTTGGATTGTTCATAAACCTGCTTACAACTCCCACTGCATGTGCAATATCAGACCTTGTGCAGACCATTTCATACATTAAGCTTCCAACTGTTGATGCATTTGGAACTTTACACATATAATCCATCTCTTCCCAAGTCTTGGAACGATGTTTTGGTTTTGCATTATGCATACTCAATCTTTCCAAAACCTTTTCTATGTCATCACTCTGAGACAATGTTAATATGTGATTTTTTTGTCTCTAGTTATTCACATACCAAGGATTTGTTTTGCAGCACCCAAATCTTTCATTGCAAATGAATTTTCCAATTTTCCTTTGAGCACATTTATTTCCTGCATGTTAGACCTTGAAAAAATCATGTCATCTACATACAATAACAATATAATATATCTGCCATAATTTTGCTTTTTAAGACAAACATAATGGTCAAAGTGACATTTAGTATAACCATGTTCAAACATAAACCTGTTCAATTTTAGATACCACTACCTTGGAGCCTTTTTTAAGCCATACAAGCTCTTCTTCAATTTGTACACTAACTTCTCCTTCCCTTTTACCTCATACCATTGTGGTTATTGCATATATATTTCTTCCTCCAAATTCCCATGGAGAAAGGTTGTCTGTACATCTAATTGCTCAATATGCAAATATTCTGCTGCCACTAGACTTAAAATAGTTTTGATTGAAGTCATTTAGTAATAGGAGAAACAATTTCATCAAAGCTTGTATCTTTCTTTTTTGCAAACCCCTTCACCACAAGTCTAGACTTATACCTCTATTTACCTCCATCTTCTTACTTCAACCTGTAAACCCATTTATTCTGCAATGTTATTTTACTTGCAAGAAACTTGACTAAGTCCCAAGTATGGTTATGCATCAAGGAGTCCATCTCTTCTTCCATGCCTTACTCCCACTTCTTCCTAGTTTCTACCTACATTTCTCTTCATATCTTTCCGGTTCTCCATAACCAATCAACAATACATAATATAATGAAGGATAGTATCATTCAAGGGGTCTACTTATCATGGTAGATCTTCTAACACCACTTTTAGGCTTTTGAGGTGCCTGCTGCTATTGTGGTTGTTGTTGTTGTTGTGGCCGTTGATAATTATGTTTTTTCAGGCCCCTTTACTTTTTTCTGTGATCTCATCAAGCACTGTGTATACTTTATTTTCTTTTTCCTGTTTCTTTCCCCACATTTGATCCTTAAACAAGATCTTTTCATTGAGTATGATATCTTTGCTCCTAATGATTTTGTGATTTTCGTAATCAAATAAGCAGTAACCAAAATCATTTACACCATATCCAATAAAGTTACATTTCTTTGATTTTGCCTCAAGCTTTGTTCTATTTTCTTTATTGATGTGGACAAAGGCGTCACAACCGAAATTCTTTAAAAATGAGTAGTTTACCTATTCATGCCTCCTCTGGAATACCACCATACAAGGAACTTGAAGGCCCTCTGTTTATTAGATAAACAATAGTATCTACAACATCCGCCCAAAATTGTAAGGGAAATATTGCATGCAATATCATGTGCCTTTCATGCTCCATGATTGCCCTATTCATCCTTTATGACACACCATTGTCATGTTGTGTTCCCGAAACTGTCTTCTCTATGTGAATTCCATGCTCTGAATAATAATTATCAAACTCTTTGTTGCAGTATTCACCTCCATTGTATTATCTAAGACACTTCAACTTCTTTCCTGTCTCATTCTCAATTAAAGCTTTCCATTTCTTGAAAGTATTAAATACATCATATTTATTTCAAAGACAATAAATCCAAGTTTTCCTAGTTGCATCATAAAAAAAACTAACATAATAGTGAGAGCCACCGAGAGCTGATACCTAAGAAGGTCCCCATACATCTATATGCATGAGCTTTATTTTTTCACTCTTCTTTTCCTTCCCAAATCTGATAAATCTGATTCTCTTTTGTTTTCCATAAACACAATTTTCACAAAAATCCAAATCAGCATGCTTCAAACCTGGCAACAAATTTCTTGAGTTTAGAATCTGCATCCCCTTCTCACTCATGTGCTTGAGCCTATGATGCTAGAGTGTTGTATCTTCTCTTGTGGAGGTTAAATCATTGGCAAAATTAGAAATACTATTGCATAAATACAATCTACCAACCTTTTCTCCCTTTTCTATTACCAGAGCTCCTTTAGTGACCTTCCAGGTTTTGTCTGAAAAAGTAGTAACACAACCTTCACCTCCCAACTGCTCTGTTGAAATTAGATTTTTCTTTAGATCTAGAACAAGACTTACCTACTTCAATAGCCATTGGTTTCCATTCTATTGCTTTGTAAAAACCTTACTGATTCCAACACTTTTATAGGTTTTATCATGACCCAAATGAACTTGTCCAAAATCTCCTTAAACATAGTCATGAAAATGTTTCCTATCAGGTGTGGCATGGAATGAGTCCCTTGAATCTACCACCTAGACATCAATAATATTCTCTAATGAAAGAATCAAAGCATCTTGCAACACATCACCTATCACATTCACTTCATGATTGTTCTCTTACTGTCCATCTCCTTCTTTTCCCTTCCGAGATTTACAATATTTCTTTAGGTGTCCTTTCTTCCCACATTTCCAGCACACTATCCCTGATCTGGATTTGGATCTGCCTTTTCTTGACTTATTGTGATTTCCTGGGCTCCTTCCTCTTTCCATTTTTCTTCCCCTAGTCTCTGTAGTCAAAGCATTACCTAATGTCTCATCGAAGCTTTTCCATCGCATTTCCTCGTTAAGGATGGTACCAACAACATCATCAAACTTTAAATTACTAGATCCAGAGACAAAGTTATTAATAGCCATAACTAGACCATTCCAACTTTCTGGAAATGAGAACAAAAATAACAAAGCCTTAACTTCATCATTGAAATTCAACCCTACAGAACTTAACTAACTAGTAATCGTGTTAAATTCATTTAAATGATCAACAACAGATCCACCTTATGACATCTTCATATTAAATAAACGCTTCATAAGAAATACCTTATTTGAGGTCGAGGGTTTTTCATATAGTTTTGCCAATGCTGTCATTAAACCTTTTGTTGTCGTTTCCTTTGAAATGTTGAATGCCACCGACACTGCCAAACACAACCATATTGTTCCTAGTGCCTTTCTGTCTAGAATCTCCCATTCTGCATTCGTCATAATCATCGACTTCATTAATTTTCCGTTCAATGGTAGGTACAAATATTTTTGCTACAAATAATATTCCATCTGCATCTTCCATATTTGGTAGTTTTGGTTGTTAAATTTCTCGACCCTAAACCTACCATCTTCTGCCATTGCTCCCACTCGAATGAGAAACCCTTCTATCCTGCGAGTTTATCAGCCAAATAAACCTTCGATTCTGATACTAGTTGTTAAAAATGAATTAATGGAGCAATGAAATACACAAAATGTTGGAAAACACAAATACATAAATGCATAGAACAAGAGAGACACAGATATACATGGTACACCAAATTTGGGCTATGTCCACGGAGAAACAACCAATCCTTCTTGTTATATTATCCAGAAAAATGAAGAGATACAACCTACAACAGATCCACTGTAATTTCTTCTTCACTCTCACATAGTCTCCTCTCTCTTTCTCACTTAGAATAATAATACACATCTGTAATAAAAATCCCTCATACAAACTGATGGGTTACATTATAGGGAAAAAACCTAAATTAAACATAACTTCTACCATTAGATCATCCACCTAATGAACAACCCAGATTGACTACGAAATTACAATATTTTACAAGGTAATTTTTCATCTATTTTTAGCTTAAGGGCGCTTCCCCCAAACGCCCCCTGGGGGGGGGTGTTCCAAACATGCATTCTTCCCCCCTAGATCCCCCAGACAATAATAGTGGGTGGGAAAGCCCCCCCAAACACCCCCTTGAGATTGGCATCTAAACACAGCTGAAACAAAACCTCTGAATAAGGAAGATAATTAGGCTGCACATCCAACAATCTCTCAGTTGGAGATTGATTATATCAACTTCATCGCTACTTCACTTGCTGGACAATGCTTCCACTTTGGGCCTCATTATTTCTCATCGTCACCATCATACTTGAAGACTTATTAAAACTGAGCATAATCTCAGTTTCTTTGTGGTTATAACTTTTGTTAACATATTCGCAGGATTCTGGCTAGTATGTTTCTGTTCCAACTTCAACTATCCACCCTCCAACATTGACTGTATGAAATGGTACTTGAGCTGTATATGTTTAGTCTTGGAATGAAATGCTGAGTTCTTTGCAAGATGAATGGCACTCTGGTGGTCACTGTATAACCTGCCTATATCTTGCTTCTTGCCCAATTCATCCATAAACCTTTGAACCAAATCATTTCTTTACTATCCTTTGTAGCAACAACATACTCTGCTTCTGTTGTTGAAAGTGAAACAATGTTTTGGAAATTTGAAACCTAACTGGCAAATGTTCCACCTACAATAAACACATACCCTATGGTGCTCCTCCTGTTATCTTTATCACTTGCTAAATCAACATCAACATATCCTTGTAGAGACATGTTTGAACCATCAAGGCACAATGCTCAAGTCCTGCTCATATCAAAATGGTAGAATTTAGTCCATCTAAAACATTGAAAATCAACCCCTCTCTCTCAGCCCATTAGGAAGAGAAGTTGTGCAACATGCTGAGAGAGAACTTGGATGATTTTGCCTGGAGCTATAAGGAAATGAAGGGAGTGCACCCTTCAGTGTGTACTCACCACATCTACATCAAGGAAGGCTGCAAACCAGTGCACCAACCTTAGAGGAGAATGAACCCAACCCTCAAAGACATAGTCAAAGAAGAACTGTAGAAGTTGTTGGATGCAGGGTTCATTTACCCCATCTCAGATAGTGAGTGGGTGTCTCCTCTAGTTCTGGTCCCAAAGAAGAATGGAAAATGGAGGATCTGTGTGGATTACAGAGAGTTAAATAAAGCCACTAAAAAAGACCATTTCCCTCTCCCTTTCATTGATCAAGTCTTGGATGGTCTTGCAGGGAAGAAGTTATTCTCTTTCTTGGATGGATTTAATGGTTACAATCAGATCCAGATCAGCCTAGAGGACCAAGATAAAACCACATTCACTTGTCCTTAGGGTACCTTTGCTTATAGGGTCCTTCCTTTTGGATTATGTAATTCCCTTGCCACTTTTCAAAGGGAATTTCTGAGCATCTTTGCTGAGCTAGTCCATGAATCTATAGAAATCTATATGGATGATTTCACTCCCTATGGATGTGATTTCTTGGAGGCTCTCTCTAACTTGGGGAAAGTATTAAATAAGTGCATTGAAATGAACCTATCTCTTTGTCCTGAGAAGTGTGAGTTCTTAATGAATGCAGGGACTGTTCTAGGTCACTCAATATGCTAGGAAGGACTACAAGTGGGCCCAAATAAAATTGCTATCATAAAAAGGGTCCTTAATTTTCAAAAATAGAGGGATGTTGGGAGTTTCTTGGAATTAGTTGGATACTATAGGAGATTTATCAAAGACTTCAACAAAGTAGCCTCACCATTGTTTGGACTACTAGCCAAGGGCTCTAAATTTCGCTGGTCAGAAAGTTGTGAAGAGGCCCTAGAATTCTTGAAGGACAAGTTGGGTACTGCACCCATACTTAGAGGCCCAAATTGGGCTCCTGCTTTCCACATCCATGCTGATGCATCTGAAAAATATATAGGAGTAGCTCTAGGGCAGATAGATGACAAGTTGCCTTATGCCATTTACTTCATTAGAAAAAAATTGTCTAAGGTTGAATTGAACTACACTGTGACTGAAAAGGAACTCCTTGTTGTTGTCCACTCCCTGAACAAATTCAAACACTACATCACTCGTTATCAAACCTTTGTGCATAATGAACATGCTGCCATCAAATACTTAATGAACAAACCTAATGTAAATGCTAGAATTGTTAGATGATTGCTTTTATTACAGTAGTTTGATTTAATTATCATTGATATGCCAGGTAGGGAAAATGTAGTTGCAAATTTTCTATCTAGACTTGTTTTACGTACAGGTGAGAAAGGAAGGGTTGATGATCAACTGCTAGATGAGAATTTATTTTCTATTTCAGTTCTCTCCCCATGGTTTGTTGACATAGCCAACTACCTAGTTGTTGCACAGTTCCCTCCAAATCTGCCATCTAAGGAAAAGAGCAGAATTGTAAGGAAGAGCACCCCATTCACTTGGATTGGGGGCAATCTCTTCAAGTTAGGCCCAGATAAAATTTTGAGGAGATGTGTTAGGGAGGAGGAAGTCTTTGACATCCTTCTAACCTATCATGATGGGCCTTGTGGAGGTCAGTTTGCAGCAAACAGGACAAATTTCAAGGTACTGCAAGCTGGCTACTATTGGCCCACTCTCCACCAAGATGCAAGAAGATACACCAGTCGATGTGATTAGTGCTAGAGAATGGGGAAACCTACTCCCAAGGATGAAATTCCCTTGCAGCCTCAGGTGGCTCTAGAGCCATTTGACAAGTGGGGCATGGATTTCATTGGCCCATTGATCCACCATCAGGGCAAAAAAAGTACATAATTGTATGCACTGATTATTTTACAAAGTGGACTGAAACCAAGGATGTCAAGGTAGAAACAGAAGAGAAGGTGGATGAGTTCTTAAGGGATAATGTATTTTACAAGTTTGGGTACCCTAGAGAACTAGTCACTGATCAAGGAGCTCTTTTCACATCACATATGATCAAGAATATGTTGAGGTAGCATAAGATAAAATAAAGGAAGTCAACTTCCTATCATCATTAGGAAAATGGAACAATAGAGGTCACTAATAGAGCATTGGAAGGCATCCTCACCAAGGTTGTGAGCAACAACAGAAAAGATTGGGTTGATAGACTAGTGGAGGCCACTTGGGCCTATAATACAACTTGGAAGACAACCACTGGCTTCACCCCTTATGACTTGGTCTATGGAAAGAAGGCTCTGCTCTCCATTGAGTTTGAGTACAACACTTTGAGAATGGTAGCACAGTTGGATTTGGATGTTACAAAGGCACATCAGGAGAGGCTGCTCCAGCTCAATGGTTTGGATGAATTCAGGATGTAGGCCCTCCTACACACTAAAGTTATTCAAGTACAAAGGATGGTTTGGCATGACAAGAACATCAAGGACAAGGTTTTGAAGAAGGGGATTGGGCTCTGCTATATGACTCTAGGTTCAAGGACTTCAAAGGAAAATTGATGACTAGGTGGCTGGGCCCATATCTGATAGAGAAGTGCCATGACAATGGGGCTGTGCAAATAAGGACCACTGATGAGGAAGCTAGTCCCTTGCTTATTAATGGACACATATTGAAAGCCTATAAGAGACCTCTATCCAGTGAAGAGTTCATCAATACCATTAGTAAGGAGGTAAATGTGATTGGAAGTGTCTTAGCTTCCAGGTCACACAATTCTTGAAGATTGTTTTTATTTTTGTGAAAAAAAAGAAAAAAGAGAAAAAACAATAAGGGGCCTAGATGAAAACCTCTATGAGGCATCTGAGGCCAACTCTTGGGTTGAAAACCTCCTTGAGGCAACCAAGGAGTGAAAAAAGAGCATAAATAAAAAGATCCTTTGGTGAAAAACTCCTTTGATGTGCCTAGGATAGGCAGGGAGGCTGAATACCTCTTATGGGGTAGCTTGTGTGTCTTTGAAAAAAAAGATAAAAAACCAAAAAATACCATGGCAGGGTCCTCAAATCTGCCCACTCATGAATTTTGTGATTTTGCAGGTTTTTGAAGGCAATAGAAGACTTAGAGCTACATGGACAACGTGCCAAGAATCATCTCATTTTTCCTCCATCCACTTCATCTCTTTCATGCCACCATTTCCCCATCACTCATCTCTATTTTTAAGCATCACAAATCATATTTTTTGACATTTTCTAGCTTGCTACAGGATATCCTGAAATGCTATAGGAAAGGGATACCGATAGGAAAATCACTCTGCATGCCTATTCCAGCTTGATTTGGGACCCTACACCTCATCATACCTCATCCACCATCAATGTTCCAAGCCATCATATCCATACCTAGCTTTGTGTCATTCAAAAAAAAAACACAGGAAAATGAAAAAAATAAAAATAAAAAAAGGAGGCATAAAGGACATGTCCTCCCTTGACTAATCCATTCACCACTCCATCTAAGCCTTCATCATCATTCTCCAACCCCTACACCACTACCCAACCTCCCTCTAAGGAATAAAACACTGAAAATAGGAAGAAAAAGGCAGCTACAGGATCTCCTGTAGCAGCCCGTGCCATCACTACAACCAGCTTGAGCCTAAATTCTCCTTCACCATGAGAGCAGAGGGGAGCACCAGCATCTTTGAAGACCTTATTTATCCTAGCTAGATCTCCACAACAATAATAACAAGAAGGATGTATGAAGCACATGCACAAATGGAACAACATGTAGTGAGCTACATAAGCAGAAGGGAATGAACAAGAATGACAAAAATGAACACTTACTTGAGCAAAAACACAATTGGCCAATCCTCTAGCATGCATTGATCATCATAGGTAGGCATAGGTATGGTCACTTGTACAACTCTTCCCCGAGTATGATACGATGAAAATGTATAAATGTTTAAAAAAGTTTTTTATAAGTTGGAGGTGGCAAGTTAACTTGGCCACCCTCAACTCATGATCAAAAAGTGAACTCCTAGTCAGCATGCCATGTTGAAGTGTCATATAAATAGGGAATCAGTCAAAAAGGTGGTCAATTAAGTTATGTGAGAGTGGGTGATGATTACGAGGGGACAATGCATGATCACTAGTGGTGGGCCAACGATCCAAAATGAGGAAATCCCATACCACTGCTAGCTAGCACAACGCTCCAAGCCTTGACCATAAATAGCATAAAATTCCAAACTTTCATGCACTTGTTTCTCATTTCAAAATTAGAGAGACTGGGACCAACTAAGAATCCATCAGAGAGTCGAACCTTGTTTTGGCCACCCTATAGGAAACAAAGCTACAAGAAGCTACAAGAAACTCAGAAAGCTACAAGAAGCACTGAAATTCCACAAGAAGTCTGCAAGGGGGTGCCTAGGGTCAAATTGGTCAGAAATTCTCAATATCCCAAGCATCACAGTGAAAAGTAAGTGGCCCATCTCTCCCGTGTTCATGATTTGATAACTAAAAAGGAAAAAAGGAAAAGACTCTGCAATCTTCTAGTAATTACAGTGGGTTGGAGAATTAGATAGAATTTTGGGAAATTTAAGGGAATTGTGTGGATATAGAAAAGGGTATACATTGCAGTCATCTACCAAAAACATTTTAAGCTCTCAGCCACCCTGAAACTCATACTGAAGCTAGCCTACAAAACCTCCTACATTTAGCTATAACCAGAGAAGAGAAATGGGAGGGGGATTCAATAGAAGAGAACCCACAGATACATCAAGGATTCACCTTCATCCCCTGTGGTAGATATATTTAGGAGGCATCACTAGTTGGGCTTCTTTGAGTTGCTCAGGGGGTATGATGATGATATAGCCCATGAGTTTTCCATGACACTCAACCCTCAAGAAAGAACAAGTGCTACCACTATGGTGAGAGGATTGTCCATCATAATCAACCCTGAGGTGATCAACAAAGTAACCACACTTCCTCAAGGGGTAAAATGGAGGAGGGAGGACAAGGCTAGCAACACCTTTTCTAAGAAAAACTTCTTCCTAAATGATGAAGAGCCAATTGAAGACAAAAATGGGGTCAAGAGGGAGAGCCTTCCCTATCCTTGGGATGAGGTGAGTTACAACATCCTCAAATACATTTCTTGTGAAGGGAGGCTCAGTGTAGTCTATGACTACCAATTCAGACTCCTCCATAAGTTGAGGTTAGAAGATGACTTACCCATAAACCAAAGGCTCAGTGTGCCTTATTTCCTTTTGCAGTCAATTATAGACATGAGCCAGAAGGTGTAAGAAGGGAAACACCAACAATTAACACATCATGGACTCATTAAGATGATAATGGAGGATGCCTTGAGCCAATTGAGAATTCTTGTTCTTTGATCCACATTTAGAGACATGGACAAAGAGGTTGTCCTTGAAATCTAAGCCCTTGAATATGGTGGTACCCTAACCTATAGTGGTGAAGAGAAAGCAAAAGAAGAGGAAGAAGAGGAAGCAGAAGAAGAAGAGAAGGCAGAAACAGACAAAACAGAGAAAGAAGGAGAATAAGAAGAAAAAGAAGGAGAAGAAGAAGAAAAATAGGAAGAGAAAGAAGAAGAGGAGGAGTAGAAGGCATAGACTAGCCTTGAGAAACATACTAAAGAAGGGGAGAGATCTCCAAGATTTTCTCTTTAGCCCACCGAAAAGGAGGCAATTGTTGCTTTGGCTGCCTTGAGAACACCCATAAAGTCAAAGAGGAAAAGATGCAGGCATGCTCCCCTCTATTTTAAAACAAGAAGAAGCACCAGGATCAAGCAGGGGAAGCCACAAACACCTACAAGAACTCCCATCCTAATTGAAGAGTCACCAAACAAGCAGGAAGAGCTAGGTTCCTTGGGAATGAAGAGTGAGGAAGGAACATCACAACAAGAAACCCCAAAGGCTCCCATCACCTATGTTAGGAAGCTTGTCACCAGGTCAGCATCAACAAAGCAAACCAAGGCACTTGTGACCCTCTTACAAAAAGGAAAAATCCTGCTACAGGATCCTCAGACAGTGCTACAGGAAACACTGTCAGTGCTACAGGAAACACAGAAAAAGCTACAGGAAGGACAACAGGGGTAGAGAGAAGGCAGGGAAGCAACACCACAGGTGCAGGAGGGGACAACTTCTCCAAAAGCATCTGAGGGAGATTTTCCAGAGTTGCAAGAGCCTAGCCCACAACCAAATCTGAGTTCTTACTACAAGTTCATTGAGGGAGGTAGAGTAATACCACAAAAATTTGCAATCCCTCTCTTCTTTGAGCTTGAAAAAGAAAGGGCAAGAACACATCACTGGATGCAAATTTCCAAGTCAAAGAAAGTAGAAGATGTGGGCCATATGGAAGAAAAACTCCTAGAGATGGGAAGGGATTTGAGTGAGTTGAGAGACAGAGAACAAATCATGAGAGCTAAATTACAGGTAGAAAATACATGGCTTAGGAGATAGTTCAAGAAAAGGAGAGCCAATTGGCCACCATGGCAAGCCTCTCCATGGAGGCACTTCAGTGCAGGATTCCATCCAAATCATATGCACTATACCTCAATGATCAATGGATGCAATTTCAAATTAAAACATTAGCACAACAGGGGACCATGCTATTCCAAGACTATAGAAAATTCATAGAGCTATGTGATAAGAGCACCCTCGAAGACAAGGCCAAAATATTTGAATTTTACCTACATAATTTTTCCTTGACAGATTTGAATGTGTGGGACCCTAATACAAAATTGGGGGACTTGTAGTTGATGGCCCTTACATCATGGATGGGTCATGAGAAGGCCAGGGCTGAGGAAGTGAAGAGAATAGTAGAAAAAGAGGAAATAGAGCCCATCTACATCAAATAAGAACAGATAAATTCCATGGTTGTCATTAGTAACCACAACATCATTTCCAATGATGCCCAACTTGCACCAAGATACCTGGCTACAAAAGAGCAAGCCATCTCCCATTTTGAGAACACTTTAAGATTGCTAGGGAGTGAAATCCAGCAAGCATGCCAGAGGAGATGGAGCAACCTACCACACTATCTAAGGATTAGAGAGTACCACACCCTCGAGAAGTTGAGAAATGCATTGGAAAGGACCCCTCTGTATAAGAATTCCATGCAAAGACTAAAGATCAATTAGATTGGACTAAAAATCAATCCACCCTTGCCGTTGGGTTTGTTAGAAGGTAGGAAGGAATAAGAGGAAAGAAAGCAGTGGGAAGAGATAGAGGAAAATGTAGGGTTCTATCCTTAAGAGGAAACTCCATCAACAGAGGCCTGTGATGCTAGAGAGGCCATAAGAGTTATGAAAGATATGGATATAGAATCCTCTGAGCAACACTTTTAGTAGGGGGGTGATTATGAGGCTTATCGATAAGTAAACTATATGGGTCACAATGCCACTCTCCAGCTTATTAAAATTGACTTTTCTCACATTTATTTACATATTTTGTTATATTTTGCTTAGTGAGAAGGGTGAAGGTGAGTTACTATGTCATGTGGCCTAATATGTATTAAATGCAGGAATTGGAGTAATTTTGGGTTGACTTAAGTGCAGGAACTCGAAGTGGGCAAGAAAGAGATATTTTAGGAGATTTGTCTCCCTCCTTAACTCCTCAAATCATTCAAATATTCCTCCACCATGTCTCATTAGCTCGGAGTTACTAGCAGCCAAGCAAGCCGAGTCCATTGGCAGCCAAGCCAGTGACAGTTAAGAAAGAGTCATTCTCGAGTTAGGGAGACAAGTCTCCCTATTTTATAGGGAGATATTGGGAGCTCCAGTTTTTTATAAATAAGAGAGCCAAGGGACTCATTAGGATTCAATTTTTTGTTGTAGCCAAGAGGCCATTTTGAGCTAAAACATTGTGACTATTATTGTTATGTTGTATTTGACATTTTGATGATAATGAGAAATTCTACCTTGATCCAACACTGAGTTGAATCAGAGGGCTGAAGCTCTTGGGTTAGGGCCCAACCCTAGTAGTAGAAGTTCCTCTTTTTGTATCTGTATTCTTAAACTAAAATGATAGTTAGTTGTTGAAGTTTATTTATGTTTTGTTTAGCTTAACAAGTATTTGAATTATTGCTTAACCTAGTTTCCATTAGTTTGAAGAGGTAGATCAGTGGTGTAGTAGTGAAGGAAAGTACTTCAGAAATGCTTGTGACAGTGGCCTCTATCTCATCTCCCTCATGGGATCATGATTAGAGGGCCCCACTCTCACAACCCCAAAAACAGAGTTTGTCTTCTGGTCATTGCATAGCTTAGGGTTCATTCTTAGCTATATCACTATTTATGATTTCTTGGAAGCACCTACAGTTGTTATCCTGTTTCCTTAAGTTTGTTGTAGCTTAAAAGGCATTCCATTTCATAGATCTAGTCCTTAACAATAGATATATCATCTTTCTCAAATTCAATTCTTCTTTTACATGTTGGCATGTAGTGATGCATAAATGAAAAGAAAAACATGTTTTATTGCAGGGATTGTTGATCTACAGGGAGGAACTCATCCAACAATTCACCTAGGTCCTCTCCACCTTCTTCCAAGACATATCAGCCCATAGTCCGAACCTCTGTTTTGCAGACACCGTGAGCAAGCCACCTTAGGAAAATCCAACCTCCTTGGAGTGCTTGGCTTAGTCTTGGGTAACGTGAACCTTCCCTACACCTTCTATCACCATCATACATCTCTCCAACACCACATCTTACTTTTCTTCCCCCCTAATCCCTTCAAATAACTTCTTGTAGCAAACTAGGACATCATGCAGCAGATCAGGACATCCTATAACAGTTTCCTGTAGCAGCTACATGATCTCCTGTGGCAGCATGTTTGACCCTATTTTGACCAAATATGGTAGTATAAGAGCATGTTAGTCCATCATCTTGGATTTCATGCCCATAAATGCCACTTAGACCAACCTTCCCATTCCTTTTCCTCCTGCAAGATCAGACAAAATAACATAGCATTTATATTTATGAATTTAGCAATTAAAAGAAGCTTTTTCTGCAAATGTAAAATGAGATAGTTAGTGCATGTATGTATGAGTCCTAGAATGATAGAACAAATTTCCATTTCCAAACAGTCCTAATAGCTAGAGGATAAATTGCAAGGTTAGCATAGTTATTTGTTGCAAGTAATTTGTCATTTCCTAGCTAGATGATTTATGGCATTTCATAGCATTTATCATTCCATAACTTTTGTTTCCTAAATAGGCAAGCATTTACTTTCCTCCATTATAACTAACTGTACATTCACTGTCAGTAGTCAGACTCCTTCTAGTCAATAGAAGACTGGTATGGAACTCTAGTGGTTCGGCGCCTCAACTGAGAAGTGACATGAGTAGAATGTTGCATCTGCTGTCTATATAGCACTGTCACCTCCAAGTTTGTATGAAACGTTGGATTGATAAAGTAAAGTTGGTAGCCCTAGGAGTTGCGACATCCTTGCTGCAACACTGAGGCTCATCAATTATTATGATAGACAGGTTGGTAATGATGAAGTATAAAGTGGTTTCTCATTAAGAGGGAGACTCTTCATGATATCCCTACACCTATTATCATTTTCATTTAATATATGGAAGATTCTTAATTGTTGAAATACATTTTTTGGACATAAATAGACAAATATATGACATTGTTGGCCTGCAACAATTGCTGGTTTGACAAGAAAGGTTTTCCCTTAGTCTAAGCCCCAACCACATGGAAGCAAGCTTAAAGGTGTGATTTTAGCCTCTCAACCACATGTAAGAAAGCTTATGGGTGTGGTTATGCCTATAGGTCACAAAAAATGAAGCTTTATGCATAAAATAAAAAGTGCACCTAGAGTATGATAGTCCTACTGTTATCACTCAGGTTGTCCCCCAGGTTGGAGTGAAGGGATACGGCCGAGGTAACCACAAACCAACTTTGGACTGCAGGTTCTAGCCCACTTGCAGTCAGAGAGGGCTCTCTCTTTATGATTTAGCTTTGTTGATGATGATTTTAGGCTAGCTATTGAGTTCAGGGATTTTTGTTTGTGTTTTGTTTGTGTTTTGGTGGGAAGATTGATGTTTTCAGGTAAAGAGGCAGGTGTAGTGTGAAAGTTTCAAACCATTGGGCATGGAGTCAAGGACTAAGACTGCTGGTGCGTTTTCTTGGTCACAAGAGGAATAAGGAGCAAGGTAGCTGCACATGGAACAATTTTCCAAGTTTAAAGGATGGAAAGAATGCTAAGGAAGGAGAGGTAATTAAGAATCTCTTAGTCATCTTAACAGAGAAAAGTGGATGAGCTCTATCTAAGGGCAGTAAAGAATCCCTAGATAACTGTCAAACACATGTGAATTAGAGTAAATATGAGCCGCAAGGAATTCATATTCATGTCCAGTTCATTTCAGATGAAAGAAACATAAAGAAATAGTAGAAATTGAGCCTAGGGTGCAGTTGAACAAGTTTTAAGCTAATCTTTATTTTTGCTATTTAGATGGTGAAAAATGAAAAAACAAAGGTAAGAGGCACTTATTGATTCATGTTACAGCACAAGAATTCCATCATTCAGTCTCCAGAGACCATTGACAACACATCAGGCAGTCATTCCTCCAATCTCTTCAGCAATCTTTGATTAAAGAAAAGTATCAGACATGCAGCGCGAATCTCTAATGAAAAGTTATCAATCAACCAACCCTTGAAACAATATAGAGGGTAGTATATATAGGGAAAATTCTCCAAAATTGTTTATTACAGTTGTGACCTAAACAGGTCTGAAAGTAAATGATTACTTTAACCTAAACTTATCAGAAATAAATGCAAGAAAATATCTATGGGCTGCGCTGAGGGCAGCCGTATCAAAACTGAATCAATGCATTGTCCTCGGTGGCTTGGTGCAGTGCTTCTGCAATAACTGCGCATGGACTTTTGCTCCATTGTAGTTCGGTGGCTTTAAGTGCTTTAACTGTGATTTGAGAGCTGGGATGTGCTTACACCTCCCGATTTGACTCTGCTGGAGGCCAATCAATGCTGACCTGCTTTGGGAACTGAAGATTTCCATTAAAAAATTTAACTGATACTCTTTGCCGCTTCATCTCTCCTCTGATACTCTTTGACAAGTGAATTGGGCTGGTTTCTCTCTCGCTGCGGGTCAAATCAAAACTTAATGGCCGCTGTTTCGGCCCTCTGTTTCCTTTCGAATTGTCTTTTTCTCCTTTCTGCATGCCTCGCGAAGAAAAATGGGTCATTCGGCACCTTTCGGGCTTGCTGGGGGCTGCGCAATGAGGGGTTTTCCATTTCGGCTCTTTTCCCGTAGCCATGCGCGATTAGCTCCTAGCGCTAATCGCGCATGAGAAACTGCCTCGGAATTTGAATTCGGGCTCCCTAAGCACGATTTTCGCCTTTCGCCTCAAAAATTGATGATGACATCAGCATGACGTCAGCGGGTGGGACCATGGTACGGTGGATGACGTGGCAAGATGACGTCAGCAGGGTGACGTCAGCATGTATAGTGGATGACGTGGTAGGGGTGACTCGGCAGGAGGCCGATGTTGTGCAGGTGATGTGGCATGGTGACGAGGCAGACACGTAGAACAGGATAGGTGACATGGGGCGTGCGTACAGAAGGCGGAAAGCGGTTTCATCGGACTGCTTTCTGTACGGGGGCGGTACTCGTCAGAGCCCCTCCGATGCAATAGAAGGCGGACAAGTGTCTTTGGTACGGTGGAGAAACCGCCTCGCCATCGGAAGCTAACGTTTGAGCAGCGGGGCACCTCCGAAATCGCCGAGAGCCGTCGGATGGGGAGGGCCCGATCCGATGGTGGACGGAGCGCGGAGCTGGCGGGGGAATAATGGACGGACGCGCGAATATTCAGATTTTGATATAGCGCGGCGGGGAGGGTAAAAACTTAGGAAATGCGGGTTTTCGTGGGTGTTAAACGAGCGGGGGTTGAATGTATATGAACAAAACTTTAGGATAAGGGCGAAGAAGTGGGTTTTGTAGGTTTAGGGTTAGGGGAAAAGGTTGTTAACATGACCAGGTGTCACACTAACTCCTGTTAGGACACGGATGGGTTCATGATAGTCCCAGGTGGACTATTATGTCCCAGAACTGATAAATACATAGCTATAGTGCTAGAGGGTGGGGTATGTATATAGGGGAGTTATTTAGCATAGATTTAGTAGGGGAAGGGGAAATAGATAGGGGGCTATATAATATAGTCAGGAGTTAATATGGAGATGATGAGAAAGCGCTAAGGTAAGGAACCTTAGGCCATTTTGGGGGAATAGAACTTTGTAACAGAAGAATGGAAATCCTTGAGTGAGGCAGATCTTCACCAAGGCCAATGATGTGGAAAATGATGACTAAGAGGCATCAAGCAGATCTTGATCTCTTCAAGGAAGTTAGTGAGTGATTTGGGGAATAAGAGGAAGGGGGAGTTAGTTATGTCCAGCTTGACTTCCTCCAGATGAAAAACTGCATCATGACTGTGATCTGAAAAGATATAACACTTAGAAACACAAAATTGATCATGAATCATCATTCTGCAACCTCAAAAACTACCTACCCAGCCTACCTTCCTAACATTTTTTCTTCTCTTTGGTTTGGGTGCACTTAGACTTGCAGACCCAGCTTTACAATTTTTTTCTTTTTTCTATTCTCCTATCTAAGTCTACACTTATTTCTGTCAAGGGCCCAGATTAAGGAGTTGGGCTCCTTTGATTCTCTACCTATCTTTAAATTTGCCAAGATTAAGCTGTTTGGACAGATATCATTCTCTATATTCTAAAACAGGAAATTAAAACCTAGGGAGACCAAGGTTAAGCTGTTTGGCCCTCCCTTTTATAGAACATTCTTTTAAAAATGGTTAAGTCATCAAAATTGGAATTCAGCAGTGGCATTTGGATTGGCACACTTTCACAGTATCTTCTTTGACCTCTTTTGGAAATATGGAACACTACAACATGCAAAGTATGACATATTTGGCATGTAAAATGTCAATCATGAAAAATGAACACCTGTTGCAACAGGAGGCTAACAGTGGCTCCACTTGGGGATGGCTTTTCCTTGTGAAAAGCCAAGAACAGCTGGTCAGACTGCCTTGATCTTCTGTGGTTGCTGTGGATTGAAGGAACTTCTTTGTGCTGGCTGTTAGATAATTGAAACTTTGTAATATAAACAACCTCCTCCTCAACTGAAATATTGTGAAATGCATAGCACTGCCTGCTTTCTTCTGCGTGCTTGCTATTATGTAGAATGTTGCTTGAGCTTAGTACCTTTGAAACATTTTCACAACATGGATCAAAACTGATATGTTTGCCTTGTTTTTGCTTTGAGCAAGGGTGCTGATATGAACTGAAAATACTGCTATGTTTTGCTACTTTTGACTGTAGACCGCAAACTGCTCCCCTTTGCCATGATTTGCTTGATGTAACTGTGCCATTCTTGCTGTTTTGTTGAGGTTAGTGTAGAGACAGAGCTTTTAAAACTGGAACACTTGTATTGGCTGTGTCTTCTCAAAATTTACTGCTGCTCCCTTGACAATTGCTTTGCTTATATAAAAATGAAAACAAAGTGATGATATATACAAATATCACTGTACAAAAGATATATACAAAGCTGCACTGTATCCCTTAAAAGGGATCATGGTAATGTTTCAGCATACGGCCATTGACAGGGCCTTCTTCAACAGAACTATCCTCTACAGACTTGAGAAAATAAGTGTTATTTCCCTGAACAACAGAAATAACGAATGGTCCCTTCCATAAAAAATCAAACTTTGCATGCTTGCCCTTGTCTTCTCTTCTTGAGTCCCACCTTAGAACTTTGTCACCAATGTAGAAATCCTCAACTTTAACTCTCTTATCAAACATCTTTTTGAGTTTTTCTTGCAAAATTTGAGCTCTGTCATAAACTTTTTCTCTGGTTTGCTGAAGATGAATGGTCTGATTTATCCTTCTTTGAATGTCATTTGGTTCAGCCTGGATTTCCTGTAACAGTCTGATAGTAGGAATGCCCAGGGATGATGGAAATCTGGCCTCCATGCCATATACCAGCTCATAAGGGCTCATTCCAATGGATTTCTTGCTTGAAAGTATGTCTGCCCATAGGGCATTTACCAGCTTTTTGTGCCAGTTCTTCTTGTTCTCTTCCAACACTTTCTTTATGATGTTGATGAGGCTCTTGTTGGATGATTCGGCCAAGCCATTACCTTGGGGGTAGTAAGCTGTAGAATGGCCCAAGGTAATATGAAATTGGTGGCAAAAATTGATCATCTTTTTGGACTTAAAGGCAACGGCATTGTCAGTGATGATTTTCTCAGGGCAGCCAAATCTGGAAAGGATATTGCACTCAAGAAATTGGATGATGATGGTGTCATTGGCTTGCCTGCAGGGAATGGCTTCAACCCACTTAGTGAAATAGTCGGTGGCTGTTAGGATCCATTTGTGCTGGCCTGAGGAAGAGGGATGGATTTCTCCAATGAAGTCAAGACCCCATTGTTGAAAAGGCTTCTCGGTTTATATGGGTTTCAGGGGAAAAGGTAATAGCTTTCTCTTGCCCTCAAAGATTTGGCATTTGTGGCATGACATGGTAAACTTCTTTACATCTGCAAAAAGAGAGGGCCAATAAAAACCAGCCCTTAAAATTTTATCAGCAGTGGACTTCCAATATAGATGTCCTCCACAGTCACCTGCATGGAATTCTTTCATGACATTGCTAGTTTCGTTCATGGTAAGACAGTTAAGCAATATACCTTCATGATTTCTCCAGAAAAATGCACCATCTATGACACAAAACTTTAAAGCTTTCATTTTCAAAAATCTTTTCTTGGTTTTGGACAATCTTGGGGGAGCAAACAGGTTAAACAATACAAAACATATATCAGCATACCATGGAGATTGCAAAAAGGTCTCACTGATTTGTGGAGTCGCCAGCTCCTGTTCATTGTCCAGTTGGTTAATGTCTAAGGCTTGAAAGTTTGTTTCGGAGATCAGTTTGGCTAAACCTTGTCCCTTTATCAGCTTGGTTGGTTTTATTTCTATGTCATACTCAAGGATGTTTGCTATCCACTTGCCTCTTTTTCCTTCTAATCCCTCTTGGGTCAATATGTCTTTTATAGCAGCGTGTGGGACATAGGCAATCACATGGGAATATAAAATATACACTCTGAAATCCTTGATGGCCTTAACAAGTGCATAGGCCTGCTTTTCCATGATTGGGTACTTCAAAGGGGCATCTCTTAAAGCTCGGCTGAAAAATGCAATCGGCTTTTCAGCTCCCTGTTCATCCTTTTGCAAAAGGACAACAGCTATAGTATGATCAGATGCAAAAGAAAAAATGATAAAATCTTTGTCAAATTGTGGGCTGGTGAGGACAGGGGTTTGCGTTAAGGCGGATTTGATACTCTCAAATGCCTGTTTGGTTTTGAAAGACCATTTTACCTTGGCATCCTTTTTTAACATGTTGCTTAATAATCTTATCAGCTCGGCTAGATTTGGGATGAATCTCCTTAGGAAATTGATCTTTCCAAGGAATGCTTGCAGCTCTTTTATGTTTCTTGGATATGGGATTTGGAGGATGGCTTGGATTCTTTCAGGATCAATTCTAATCCCATCTTTTGATATGATGTGGCCAAGTAGTTTGCCTTCTTCAAGGCCAAAGAGGGATTTCTTGGGATTCAAGGAAATGCCATATTTCCTGCATGTGATGAATATTTGCCTAAGATGCTTGAGGTGCTCTTCGTTAGATTTGGAAAAAGGGGTTAAGTCATCAAGGTAGACAACTAGGAAATCATGTATTTCTTTGGCAAATGCAATATCCATTGCTCGTTGAAAGGTTGCACCAGCGTTTTTAAGTCCGAATGGCATCTTAACATACTTAAATGTTCCCCACGGTGTGGTAAAGGCTGTCTTGTCTTGGTCATCTGGGTGAACAAGTATTTGATTGAAACCTGAAAAGCCATCTAGCAAAGAGATCCTAGATGACCCCACTACTCTTTGTAGGATGTGGTCCATCTTGGGCAAAGGATAGTGGTCTTTTAGGGAGACTTGGTTTAAATTTCTCAGATCTACACAAAGTCTAATTTCACCTGTCTTTTTTCTTGTAGGAACGAGGTTGGATACCCATTCAGAAAATCTGATGGGTGCTATTATGCCTGCTTCAAACATCCTCTTTACTTCCTTCTCAATCATGGGAAGAAGCATAGGGTTAATTCTCCTAAGTTTCTGTTTGAAAGGTTTCTGGTTTGGTTTTAAGGGAATTGTGTGTTGGATCACCGAGGTGTCATAGGATTTCAAATCCTCATAACTCCAAGCAAATACATCTTGGAATTCTTTGAACAAATCAATGTACTTGGGCTTTTGATCAGGTGGTAAATTTCTGGACAATTTGATCATTTTGGGATTCTCTGCTGTCCCAATGTTGTGTTCTTCTATAGCAGTGTTCAATGGTTGTAATTTTGGCTTTCTGGGAACATCATTAGCGTCAAACATGTCTTCTAATGGGGTTAGGCCAGCAGGCAGAAAATTATCCTTCAGGTCAATGATCTCTGCCTCTGTTTTGGAAATTTCCTCCAAATGCATTTGTTTCAGCTGTTCTATGTTTGTTTTGTCAAAAACAGTCGGGTTTAGGATTTGTTTGGCTGTTGCAGTTGTTACAGCCTGCTGGTTTTCATTTGTTTGCTATTGGACATCGTTCATAGCATCCATGTCAATGTTGATATTAGAGAACTCCTGCTCAAGGGTGAGGAAATTGTTGATCTGGGCGTCATTTTCAAAAACTTGCCAATCTTTAACGTTATTTGGGACAGCAGGCCTATGTTTTATTTCAGCAGTAAAGTGATGGCCTGGCTCAAAAGGAAGCTTACATGTACTAGCAAAGGTGGCTAGGCTGTGTGCATGAATGTTATGCTCTCTTGAAATCTTGGCCAGTTTGAATTCAGTGAATGCATTGAGTATATTAGTGGCAGCAGTCCTATAGGCCCTCATTCTATTGTCATTGGTAACAAAATTACCTTTCATCTGTTGTATGATTAGATTAGAGTCACCTAAAATGGACACTTTTGCAGCTCCTAAAGCTTTGAGCAGTTTAAGGCCTAAAAGCAGAGCCTCATACTCTGCCATGTTATTTGTGCATTTGAAATTCAGTCTGTAGGCATGACCTTCCGCATGATTGTTATGTGTATTGTGAATCCACACACCTGCCCCTGCTCCTAACTTGTTGACAGAGCCATCAAACTCTAAATACCATGTGATTTCTTGCTTGTGGTTTATGCTAAGAGTTTCAGCTATGTTAGGATTGGGCAGAGTTGAAATTTCTATTTGGGGAGTTTCTTGTAGCATGCTGGTTGCATTAATTGTTGTGCCAGTCTCATGGGTATATGCAACTGATTCTTCATTGATTTGTGCTCGTTGTTCTAGAGCCAAAGGCTCATCCTTAGTTGGAGAATTTGTATCATCATTAAACAAAATAAAGGAATCCATATCAGAATGGATTGAGTAAATGGGAAAATTTTCAGGCTTACTCTCACTACTTACCACATATTTCATGAGTGTTTCTCTGTACAATCTCTTTGGTTGTCCAAAGACTGAAATAGTGGCATAGGAGAGGTCTAGTTGAAGGGATCCTTGGAGCTTTGCTCCCCATGATCTTGACAGGAGCATACCATATTTTGGTGGGATGTCAGCCACCACCACATCCATGAGGATGGTCTTATTGGGATATTGGACTAAGGAGACACACAAGTCTTTGATGAGGCCTAAACACTTGACTTGACTTGAGTCAAATGAGTACAAATCTTTGTAGGGTCTTGTAATATCAAGGTTCAACTTTTCCATAACTGCTTTGGGCATCAGATTGTGTGATGCTCCTGAGTCAAACATAGCGTTGTGCAGAACTTTGTCATGTATATGCAAACTGACATAAAAGGGTGGAATAGGTCCATATGTTGATTTTCCATTAACTTCTGGGCCAAACAACAGTTTAGGGGTATCATCCAGAACATTTACATCGTCCTTATTCTCTGGTATTTGAAGTGATCTTTGAATTTGTTGCCTATATACATCATGTTTGGCAAGTTCTGAGAGGGGGATGGATATCTTCAACTTGGCTATTTCTGCCTCTAAATTAAATGGCTTTTCCAATGGAGTCTTGGTGTTGATAATGGCAGTTTTTTCTGTTTCATTTGAATTATCAGTGTTTTGCTCTTTTTTATCAGCGTTATGGGAATTGATTGCTTGCGGTTTTTTAACTTCAGGAAGGCTTTTTGGAACGTTGTTCGAGTTTTTCTCAGGGGAAGAAGGTGGCAAAAGCTGATCTACAGAAGGCTGCGCTTCTGTAATGTCTTCTACAGTTACTTGATGCGGATTTGGGACAGTTGTATCAGCTGGTTCTGTTATGACAGCCTTGCTCTTAATCTTGTTGGGCTGTTTGCCATCCTTTGTTTTGTTAGGTTCAGAAATGTCAATGGTCCTAGTTCTCAGCTTATATTGTTTGTGTACTTCATACACAGCAGTATCATATCCTTGTTTAAAATCAAAAGACTCACCAGACTTAGTCTGAAATTTACTAAAGTTATGCTCATCTTGGTCTTCTTGGCTCAGAAAAGTTTGATGCTCGCCCTTTAGATCCATCAGATTCATATGAGTGTCTTCTGTTTGCTCATTGGATGTAGATCCTTCAACATAATTATCTTGAAAAGGGGGTCTTATGTCATGGTCTGGGCTTGACCTACCAACATTTGTGTTCTGCGTTTTCCTAAAATTTGGGTTCCTTATGGTATTGGACTGTTGTCCTTCCCATGATGATCTTCTCTCAACACTTTCTACTCTTTCTCCCAACCTTTGTAGGCCACTGATAATAGCATCAAGCTTTTGATCAAAGGCTGAGGGTTCTTCCTTAAAGGTGGTTCTTCTTTCCATTCTGGCTCTGTTTCTTTTGGCAATTAGGTTGGCCTCTACGCTGACAGCAACATTTTGCATGTCTGCAAGGGTCTGAGGAGCTCTTTCTTTCAACTGGTATGCCATATCCGGATCGAATCCATCAGGGAATTTATACAAGGCAAGGTCAGGTGGGGGTCTTAAGTTCTGTGGTATTGCATTATAGACATTGTTGAACCTTGCACAGTACTCCAAGACAGTCTCCTGAGGACCTCTTTTAATTGTATCATATTCAGCTAGTATGTGCAAGGGGTCTTTCTTTTTCTCCCATCTGTTGGTAAAGGATTGGTAAAGCTCATCCGGAGTAGTTATGGAATTTGCAGCAAGTGATCTAAACCAAGTTCTTACATCACCGGTTAAACTTTGAACAAAAATTCTCATTCTCATGCTATCATCGTCTATCTCGTAGTTTTCAAAATAGTCTTGCATCTTTTTGGTATGCTGAAGGGCTGTGAAAGGACCGGTACTGTCAAAATAGGTAATTTTAGATTGGTACTCCTGAGGTAAAGCCCAGGATTAGCAGGCAATTGCAGGGGTGCATATCTATTAGCCATATTGGCAGGGATAAGTGGGACAATGGGGATAAATGGAACAATAGGGATAATAGGGATAACGGAAGTAACTGGAATAACAGTTGTGGTATTTGTAGTATGTGCAGTGAATAGAGGTGTGGATGGAGTGCTTTGAGATGTGGATGATGAACAAGGGGAAGTAGGGTTTGAATGAAATAAAACCTTAACAAGAGTTGGAACACAACTTGGGAGAGCTGCTTCAGGACTCAAATCAGCAAAATCTTGTCTTTGCTCTTGCTTCCTGAGGATCTTTGGGATTAGGTTCGGATTTTCAAAAGCAGCTGGGGAATTTGGGTCTGGGTGTGACCTTGTATATCGTGGATTCCTTTTAGGAGCCAGCTTCCGAATTTGTTTTTTTGTATTTTTCTGGGAATGTTTTTAGAATTAGCAAGGAACTGATCGGATTTTGAAATGGCTGTGTATAGCTTAAAACTAGCATGAAGATTGACTGAAGCAGCTTTTATTTGCTTCTGTTAATGTAAAACAGGAACAGTTTCAAAGGATTCCTGGCTGACATTCAGGCTTCATCTGTAGTTTTAAGGGATATACAAAAATTAGAAAATCGATTTGTTTAGTGGATTTTTCCAACCTTCTTAGTGAAATTAACGGAGGATGTTCCCCAGCGGAGTCGCCATTATGTCATCACTCAGGTTGTCCCCCAGGTTGGAGTGAAGGGATACGGCCGAGGTAACCACAAACCAACTTTGGACTGCAGGTTCTAGCCCACTTGCAGTCAGAGAGGGCTCTCTCTTTATGATTTAGCTTTGTTGATGATGATTTTAGGCTAGCTATTGAGTTCAGGGATTTTTGTTTGTGTTTTGTTTGTGTTTTGGTGGGAAGATTGATGTTTTCAGGTAAAGAGGCAGGTGTAGTGTGAAAGTTTCAAACCATTGGGCATGGAGTCAAGGAGTAAGACTGCTGGTACGTTTTCTTCGTCACAAGGGGAATAAGGAGCAAGGTAGCTGCACATGGAACAATTTTCCAAGTTTAAAGGATGGAAAGAATGCTAAGGAAGGAGAGGCAATTAAGAATCTCTCAGTCAGCTTAACAGAGAAAAGTGGATGAGCTCTATCTAAGGGCAGTAAAGAATCCCTAGATAACTGTCAAACACATGTGAATTAGAGTAAATATGAGCCGCAAGGAATTCATATTCATGTCCAGTTCATTTCAGATGAAAGAAACATAAAGAAATAGCAGAAATTGAGCCTAGGGTGCAGTTGAACAAGTTCTAAGCTAATCTTTCTTTTTGCTATTTAGATGGTGAAAAATGAAAAAATAAAGGTAAGAGGCACTTATTGATTCATGTTACAGCACAAGAATTCCATCATTCAGTCTCCAGAGACCATTGACAACACATCAGGCAGTCATTCCTCCAATCTCTTCAGCAATCTTTGATTAAAGAAAAGTATCAGACATACAGCGCGAATCTCTAATGAAAAGTTATCAATCAACCAACCCTTGAAACAATATAGAGGGTGGTATATATAGGGAAAATTCTCCAAAATTGTTTATTACAACTGTGACCTAAACAGGTCTGAAAGTAAATGATTACTTTAACCTAAACTTATTAGAAATAAATGCAAGAAAATATCTATGGGCTGCGCTGAGGGCAGCCGTATCAAAACTGAATCAATGCGTTGTCCTCGGTGGCTTGGTGCAGTGCTTCTGCAATAACTGCGCATGGACTTCTGCTCCATTGTAGTTCGGTGGCTTTAAGTGCTTTAACTGTGATTTGAGAGCTGGGATGTGCTTACACCTCCCGTTTTGACTCTGCTGGAGGCCAATCAATGCTGACCTGCTTTGGGAACTGAAGATTTCCATTAAAAAATTTAACTGATACTCTTTGTCGCTTCATCTCTCCTCTGATACTCTTTGACAAGTGAATTGGGCTGGTTTCTCTCTCGCTGCGGGTCAAATCAAAACTTAATGGCCGCTGTTTTAGCCCTCTGTTTCCTTTCGAATTGTCTTTTGCTCCTTTTTGCATGCCTCGCGAAGAAAAATGGGTCATTCGACGCCTTTCGGGCTTGCTAGGGGCTGCGCAATGAGGGGTTTTCCATTTCGGCCCTTTTCCCGTAGCCATGAAAAACTGCCTCGGAATTTGAATCCGGGCTCCCTAAGCACGATTTTCGCCTTTCGCCTCAAAAATTGATGATGACGTCAGCATGACGTCAGCAGGTGGGACCATGGTACGGTGGATGACGTGGCAGGATGACGTCAGCAGGGTGACGTCAGCATGTACGGTGGATGACGTGGCAGGGGTGACTCGTCAAGAGGCCGATGTTGTGCAGGTGATGTGGCATGGTGACAAGGCAGACACGTAGAACAGGATAGGTGACATGGGGCACGTGTACAGAAGGCGGAAAGCGGTTTCATCGGACCGCTTTCTGTACGGGGGCGGTATCTGTCAGAGCCCCTCCGATGCAAAAGAAGGCGGACAAGTGTCTTTGGTACGGCGGAGAAACTGCCTCGCCATCAGAAGCTAACGTTCGAGCAGCGGGGCAACTCCGAAATTGCTGAGAGCCGTCGGATGGGGAGGGCCCGATCCAACGGTGGATGGAGCGCGGAGCTGGCGGGGGAATAATGGACGGACGCGCGAATATTTGGATTTTGATATAGCGCAGTGGGGAGGGTAAAAACTTAGGAAATGTGGGTTTTCGTGGGTGTTAAACGAGCGGGGGTTGAATGTATATGAACAAAACTTTAGGATAAGGGCGAAGAAGTGGGTTTTGTAGGTTTATGGTTAGGAGAAAAGGTTGTTAACATGACTAGGTGTCACACTAACTCCTGTTAGGAAACGGATGGGTTCATGATAGTCCCAGGTGGACTATTATGTCCTAGAACTGATAAATACATAGCTATAGTGCTAGAGGGTGGGGTATGTATATAGGGGAGTTATTTAGCATAGATTTAGTAGGGGAAGGGGAAATAGATAGGGGGCTATATAATATAGTCATGAGTTAATATGGAGATGATGAGAAAGCGCTAAGGTAAGGAACCTTGGGCCATTTTGGGGGAATAGAACTTTGTAACAGAAGAATGGAAATCCTTGAGTGAGGCAGATCTTCACCAAGGCCAATGATGTGGAAAATGATGACTAAGAGGCATCAAGCAGATCTTGATCTCTTCAAGGAAGTTAGTGAGTGATTTGGGGAATAAGAGGAAGGGGGAGTTAGTTATGTCCAGCTTGACTTCCTCCAGATGAAAAACTGCATCATGACTGTGATCTGAAAAGATATAACACTTAGAAACACAAAATTGATCATGAATCATCATTCTGCAACCTCAAAAACTACCTGCCCAGCCTACCTTCCTAACATTTTTTCTTCTCTTTGGTTTGGGTGCACTTAGACTTGCAGACCCAACTTTACAATTTTTTTCTTTTTTCTGTTCTCCTATCTAAGTCTACACTTATTTCTGTCAAGGGCCCAGATTAAGCAGTTGGGCTCCTTTGATTCTCTACCTATCTACAAATCTGCCAAGCTTAAGCTGTTTGGACATATATCATTCTCTATATTCTAAAACAGGAAATTGAAACCTAGGGAGACCAAGGTTAAGCTGTTTGGCCCTCCCTTTTATAGAACATTCTTTTAAAAATGGTTAAGTCATCAAAATTGGAATTCAGCAGTGGCATTTGGATTGGCACACTTTCACAGTATCTTCTTTGACCTCTTTTGGAAATATGGAACACTGCAGCATGCAAAGTATGACATATTTGGCATGTAAAATGTCAATCATGAAAAATGAACACCTGTTGCAACAGGAGGCTAACACCTACAAACATGGAGCAGATAATAGAATGTCCTATGAGTAGGGAAGTTTGAATATTTTACTTGCTAAAGAGAATGTGAATGTGTTGAGTAAACTTTTGTTTGCAGGTGACTAGAATATCCATATCAATATGTTATTATGATTTAACCATTGAAGCTAGTGTATGACAATATTTGGTAACAATTGCAAGGGTATGATAAGATTTGCTTGATTGGTATAGATGAGCAATATTTGGAGTTTTGACATAATGCTTGATAGTTCATAGAGATGCTTTAGAACTTTGAATTGATGCTTATATATGTTTTGGGTTATGGGTTAATTGAACTCACTATGATAATAAATTTAGGTTTTGACTTGATGTCTAATGATTTGACTTCATATCTGATGATTTGCCTTGATGACAGTGCTATGTGAGCATAGTAACTTTCAGTGACTAATATGGGTATTAAATAATGCTTTTGTATTGACTCTCATTGTCTTTGGCAAAATGGCTGAAGTATAAACAAGTGTAACTCAATATGTAGTAATCTCACAATGAATGGATGGAAATTGTATGACTCATTTCTTGGTATATGCATAAAAATTATATGACTTGTCCCTGATGTATCAATTCATATTTAGTGGAAGAAATGATTCATGCCATAATCATGAGGATGGCTTGATAAATTTAGATTGGATAATGTTTAGTTAATAAAAGGTTGTTTAACTTGGTTTTTGAATGTGAGCTCCACCTCACATTTGGTCTGAAAAGTTTGTCATAGGGATATTGGCATAAACTTTTATGATTTTGATGTTAGTTTTGATCTGACATCTAAGGTTTGATAAGATAACTTGGTCGATTTGATTGCGAAATATTGATTTGTGTAAGGCTAAGCATACTGGTTTGGTCAAGTGTTATGTTTGTTGGAAACAAAGACAATATTGAGGGGGGGGGGTGAGTTAGTATTGTAGCAATTTTACCAATTCAAAAATTCCTTTTACTTTGTGTGAAAACAATAAGATAGTAAAGAGAACTTTCAACAATAAATATGATAAACAACTACTTCTGAAATCAATAGAATATTCAAGGAACAAATAACTTCATAAACTGCTTCTCCATTTTATTAATAGGGAAAGCTACAACTTGAAAATAAATGTTCTAGCTACAACCAGTAGGAAGCTACAACTTCCTACTTTATCATCTGCAACTGAGTGAAGCCACAACCACACTATTCTCCAGTACCCACTGGAAGGAGAACCAACCCCTGATCAACAAGCTATAACTTTCTTTGACATTCATTGTTCCATCTTTCATCTATTTTCACTCTAGGATCAATGACTACCTTCTCTACTTTCAAAAAAATTAAATCTCTATCACTACTTCAAAAAAACACCTACAACAATCTCTGATTACTATGAAAACACCAACAACTTCACCTTACCCACAATTCTTCTTATAAACTCTCGTGATCTCTTTTTAAAACTGTTTACATAAGCCTGCTTATAAAGAAATTTTGGCTTTCTAATTTTGCCATGCATCTTGCATTAGATATATGCATGTGCCTTTAATATTTTTATTTTTCATTGTTTAGATTTGTCCGTTAGACTTGTTTTGCAAGTTATCTGACCTCAACAACCATTCTCTGCAAGTCAAACTAAATTTTTCCGCAGTTTTTAGCTAATTTCGACTTTTACAAGTTTTGGCAGTGCTTTTTTCTATCTTTATCTACAATTAAGTAGGATTAACTACCAAATTTACTGCTAAACTGTCAGTTCCACTGAATTTGGGGATAATCCCCCTTCATTAGCTCCTTTTCCTGCTTCTTAGCCATAATACTAGTCTTTGCAACCATCGACTTAGATCCTGGGCGCTAAGCCCTTTTAAATCTTTTCGGGGCATTGTTTCCTTTGTTAACGGTTCTCGGCTCCCGACTCTTCTTTTTAATTCAATTCTTTAAGAGTTACAGGATTTCAGGATCTAGGATGAGCTAGTTGGTAGGGTCTGCCAAACCTTCTGTTAATTTCTTACTGCTCTATCCACTTCTACCGTGTCTTGGTACTCTACAACTCGTCGCTGCCATCAATCTTCCAGGCTGATCCCTCTGGGATGAATTCATGCTGACATCATCAGGGACACCTGGCGCCTCCAAAGTGGTGACACATGTCACCTGGAAAAATCCCACTTAGGTGCCAAAAAATTTGATATATACATGCCATGTTTCCACCTCTTATTGACTGGTGATTACATCATCCTTTGTTGTCTACCGAGCCAATCGCAAGGTGCCACTTGCCCTTTTGGAGGAGAGAGAAAATATCCTTTGGGGTCTTGTTTTGCGACAATTTCCTTTGTTATTATAAAAAACCACTGAGTTCAAAAAACTGTCCTCGACACCACTCCTGAGTAGATTTTGGTTTTGGAAGGGGTGTCATAAGGGTAGATCTCCGTCGTTGATGTTACATGATCAACTATGCATAAAACCACCTCCCATGATCACTTCCTCTCTCGAAAGCGCTGACTTTAAGTGTTGTCAGAACGTCGCCACATGGCTCAACTCCACTTACTCTGTTACATCTGGGATTTCTGGGATTCCACTACTACGTGGGCTCCACTTTCCTGCCAACATTCTGCTGCCATGTTTACACGGAGCTCTCGCTTAGAGGCTCTTCCAGTCTTGGCTATTGTGCCAACTTTGGTTGTGTTCTAAACATCCACCAAAAGCTCTACTAACTCTCTTATTTTGAACTCGGGGTGATAGATATTTGACTGGCTCTAACTTTTGATACAGAAAGCACTTTTCATACTTCCTTATATTGTTGGAAATCTCTTTAAGAGTTCTTTCCAGTTGAGTGGGTCCGATGTGGCCTTTGAGATCATATACTGCATTAAAAAATTGCTTCAAACTCTATGTTATTTTTTGCACCTAGATATTTCTTCTTATGCCTGGAACCTACTCCATCTTTGACACTTGTGCCTCCTACTACCACATACTGACACTTGTTGACGTCAATGACAACATATTTCCAATATTCTCCCCCTTTAGCATTCACGACAACACCGAAATCAAATAAAAAACAATTTTCTCTTCTGGGAACACCCTTAGAAAAACATGAGTGTTTCTCTCCCTGAGTTAAACTTCTACTGATGTGCTTAACAGATTTCTCCCACTTTAGATTTCTCCTTCCATATATCTCTCCCTCAGTTTTAATTTTGTTTGATTTCACTAGATCTCTCCCCCTTTGAAATCAATGGAAAATACACCAACATGCTCCCCCTGTCACCATGCTTCTCTGGTAAATAAATATTCCTCTGTGATGTTGATTGTTGTGGACTTGGAAGATTTACTTTGATACGCTGAAAAAATATACCAACTTCCTTGCTTCCTCTTGGAGGAGGAGCTAGTGGAGGGAGGAAAAATGAATGACTCCTAATATTTGCCTCACATACCGAAACTATTATCTAGGAAGTGGCTTAGTGAAGATATCAGTAACTTGCTCTTTGGTAGGTGCATACTCAAGTTTCACAATTCGAGTTGCAACTTGATCTCTCAAGAAATGATACTTGATGGGGATATTCTTGGTCTTAGAGTGAAAGACTGGATTCTTTGACATGTTGATTGCACTTGTGTTGTCACAAATAATGGGGATTGGTTGATCATAAAACACTTATACATCTTGCAAAGTTTTCTTCATCCAAAAAAGCTGAGCCCAACAAGACGCTGCTACAATATATTCAGCTTCAACTATATATAAAGAGATGGATGCTTTCTTCTTGCTCAACCATGAAACTAGACTTTCTCCAAGAAAGAAAGCACCACCACTTGTGCTCTTTTGATCATTTATATCACTTGCCCAATCAACATCAATATAAATAGTAAATGAAAAATCATTACCTCTTGGGTACCATAGTCCATAGTCCATTGTTGCTATGAGATATCTGAGAATTCTTTTGGCTACAAGGAGATGGATTTTTCTAGGAGTTTCTTGAAATATTCCAACTATTGCAACAACTTGCATGATGTCTAGCCTTGAAGCTGTCAAATACAAAAGGCTTCCAATGATGGATCTATATAAGGTCTGGTCCAGTTCTGTAGATTCATCCATCTTACTAAAACTGCAAGTTGTCACCATTGGAGTGCTCACTAAAGAGCATTATTCCATTCCAAATTTGTTTAGCACTTCCTTTAGATGCTTTCCTTGAGAAATAAAAATGCCTTTAGGGCTATGCGCTATCTGCAATCCAAGGAAATATGATAGCTCTCCAAGCACGAACATCTCAAATTCTGCCTTTATATCAGCTACAAATTCATTATTCAACAAATATGAATTACTTGCAAATATTATATCATCAACATATACTACCACCAAAATGAGTTTTCCATCCTTTTCTTTGACATATAAATCGTTGTCAACTTCTCCTCTTTTAAATCCGCACTTGATCAGGTAGTTGTCTAGCTTGGAATACCAAACTCGAGGGGCTTGCTTAAGGCCATCCAATCCTTCTTATGTCTGCAAACATAATATGGGTTGTATGTCAAATGAAATCCTTTTGGATGCTCTATGTGAACTTCTTCCTATAGCTCTCAATAAGAAAAGAAGATTTGACATCCATTTGATAGATTTTGAATTTCTTGAAACAAGCATATGCCAAAAAAATTATTATTGCTTCTAATCTAGCAACAAGAGCAAATGTCTTATCAAAATTCAATCCTTCTACTTGAGCATAACATTTGCATACCAATCTGGCCTTATTCCTTACCACTTTTCCACAATCAGTTAACTTATTTATGAAAACCCTCTTTGTGAAAATGACATTCTTGTTTGCAAGTCTTGGAACAAGTTCCCAAGTCTGATTTTTCTCTCTCTAGTCCATTCTTCATTCATGGCCTTTAGCCAACATTGATATTGACTGGCTTGAACAATATTCCTTGGGTCCTCCATGGACAACAATTATTAGGTGCCTATAATAATAGTGTATCAAATTTAATGTTATTGTTAGTGTAGTCCCCTATTGTTATTGTTATGCCCATGTATCCCCCATATTGTTAATGTTCTTCCCCATAGAAGCCCACTATTGTTGTGCCCTTACATTATTATTTTTTATGTAGGATCTAATTATATTGTGACCCCTTAAACTCTTATATATACGAAGGAGGTCTTATCATTTGTATCATCCAAGAATTGTTCATTTATGTGATGTAAAGGAGGTTTCCCCATTGAAGAGGATATTTATTAAGTAGTCGATCTATATTTTATTTTATTTTATGAGCTGGTTGCATAACATTTGGTATCAGAGCTTTTAATTCTAGTGTTTCGCTTCTTCAAATAGGCCATCTTGGAATTTTCACTGTAACTTTTCTTATACGAGGCTTTTGAAGCTAACATTTGGATCAAGTGGAGCCGAAATCATGGTGAATGTTGTGTAACAATTTTAGATCTTGTTTCTTTATATTTGTGGAGATATGATCCAAGGAAGTTAGGCTTTTTGTAGGCTCTAGAATTTAGTCTCAAATAGGTGACCCAGGGGAAATCATTATAACTTTCTCTATGAGCATCAATTGAATTTCATTAGAAGTGGCTAAAATTGTGCATAATTTAGTTTGTTTTGTATCATTTTCAGAGTCATAGGTTGAAACAGTGACACATGGAATTCTGTACAAGTTCGCTCTACTAAACCGGTCTATAATCAGGTCATCATGGGAGATTGGGCATAACTATCTCTTAAAGAATCCAATCTCAGTATGACTTGTGGAGTTGGAAAGAAGACTTAGAGGGTTACCACAACATAAAAGTTTAGACCTTGTAGATCTGAAATTACAAAGCTACAACAGATTTAATATCAAGCTCCTACAAAGCAAGAAAAATGTGTTTATTTTTTTAAAATTTGCATACGTTTTGTTTGAAAAATTAGTTTGAAGAGGTTCAAGGGGCATAGTGAAGCATAAATTTCATTGTTTGATTCCAAAATGACTCGAAGCAAGAAAATGGAAATACCTAGTAAGCAACTAGAAATATCTACTATGATGCATGAAGAAGAGGAAGAACTGCAACATGATATATCAAAATTACGACACCAAGCGCAACAAATTTCACTCTCTCTGTTATGAAACCAGCTCACAAAAAGATAGAAAAGATAGATCAACGACTTAGAAACCAGCCTCTTCGAGGGGGCAACCTCCTTTACATTACACAAATGAAAAATTCTTGTATGATACAAATGACAAGACCTCCTTTCTATATATAGTAGTCTAAGGGGTCATAATATAATAGGACCCGACATAACAATAATAATGTAAGGGCACAATAATAACAATAGTGGGCTTCTATGGGGCACAATAATAATAATATGGGGACTACATGGGCACAACAATATAATAAGGGAGTTGTACTAATAACAATAAGGGGTTATGGATTTAAGACCTCTGTGGTTAATATCTTGTAACTTAGAAATCAGAGAACCCATAGTAAAAACCATTTTTACGTCAACGTTTCAAATCCCAACAGGGATCCATCATCAGGACTATTTTGAATGTTGATAGTAGAAGAGCTCAGTTGCGAGATTTAAATAGTTATGATAATTGAAGGTTTGCAGCTCTTCTTGCTATCTTCACCCTAAATTTTTCGAGTAAAATGATTTTATTGTGGGTTCTTCGATTTCTAAATAAGGGGTTACATTAGTAGTATAGGGACCTAACATGCCCCTCTCCTTCAAAAAGTGTTGTCCTCAATGCTTGAGTAGTTCTTGATGCTACTGTATAAAATTCTTGTCCTCCCATGTGGAATCTTCAGCGGGTAAGTTCTTCCACTTGATGAGATACTCTGAAATTGATTGATTTCGTAGCTGTCGGGTTCTTGTTTCTGTGACTTCTCCAAGTTCCAATATGATTTTTCGTTCCTTGTTAAGTTTTGGTAATATTGTTTGAACTGGGATCTTCTGCAACTTTTTAATGAGTGACCACACTTCTTCATCCTTCTTCCATTCATCCCTTGCTTCGTTTATCCAATCTAGTTGGATAATAGAAATAGCACAAAAGAATGCTTCCACATCCTCATCCTTTCTTGAGAGTGCATCTACAACAACATTTTTCTTCCCTTTTTTGTAGATGGTTTCAAAGTCATAAACCAACATATTTTTGACCCATTTTTTCTGTTCTTCTAAAGATAATCTTTGTTCTAGAAATTATTTAAGACTATCATGATCCATTTTTACCTTGAAGTGTCTTCCCATTAGGTAAGGTCGCCATTTCTTAAGTGCATGTAGTATTTCCAACATTTTCTTCTCATAAATAGCTTGCTTGAGATGTAGCCCTAAAAATACCCAATCGCCTACATCAAAACTTCTTTCACTGCAATGTTGATCTGCCTGTTTCTTCATTCGATTCTGCACTAAAGTGGCATTATCCTTTAAAAGTTGGAGAACTTGTTGTTGATGCTCGACGTGATATTTCACTGCTTGAATCTTTTTCTTCTTGATATGTCCTTCTATCTTTAGAGTTTGAGAAGTGGTAATTTCTTCCAATGCATTACAAGATATGGTCGGATTCATTTCTTGATGCTCGATGTGATCTTTCACTTCTTGAACATTTTTCTTCTTGATATGTCTTTCTATCTTCATAGTTTGAGGAGTGGTAATTCCGGCGAATGCATTATAATATATGGTCGGATTCATTTCTTCTTTCTCGATGTGATCTTTCACTTCTTGAACCTTTTTCTTCTTGATATGTCCTTCTATCTTGAGAGTTTGAAGAGTGGTAATTCTTGCCAATGCTTTACAAGATATGATCAGATTCATTGATTCTTTCTCTGGGGTTGGTTCCTGGTGTATATCCTCTTATTTTGATGTTTCTTGATCCCTTTATTCCTCCTCTCCATAATCAATGTAAAATAATTTCTTCTCAACACACTTATGACCTTTAATGTATTTGGTATCACAATTGTAACAAAGTCCTTTTGCTCTTTTTGCTTCCAATTGTTGTGGTGTCAATATTGTAGGTTGTGGAAGGCTAGGAGAAACAACACTTATATCTTTGTAGTTGTGAGGGGTAGAATTCCTTGTTGCCATAATTTTGCTTTCCACTTTTCTTGCCAACCTGAATGCCTTCTCCAATGAATCAGGTTACCAAAGACGAACCTCATGTTGAATGTTATCCTTTAAAGTCCCTATGGAGACGTCAATCCTCTGCTTCTCTAGAATATCATTTTCCCTTATATTCAATTTTTGAAAGTCCTCAATGTTCTCTGCCATTAAACACTTTTGTTTGAGATTTATCAATTGGTTAAAAAAGGTGTTTCTCTTTGTATCCTCATAATGTGCTATCATTTCCTCCATGAAAATTGACCACGTAACAAGTGGTTTACGAGAACAAAGCCCTTTATACCACAAAAATTGATCCATTTCTAAATATGAAGATGCAATACGTACCTTTTTTAACAGTTGCACCTCATGTAGATCAAAATATTGCTTCATATGTAGTATCCAATTTACCGGATCCTTGCCATAAATCTTCCTCATATTGCCTTTCTTGATTTTAGGAGCTCAATCTTGAAATGACTGTAACTCTGTAATTTTAGATCTTCCAGTTCTAAAATTTCTACCTGTAGTAGCCCTATAAGTCCTGTTTCTAATGCCACCAGTTTGATCAAAATTGGATTCTCCAAGAAAGAGTTATGCACAATCTCCCAAGATGACTTGATTATATACCTTTTTAGAAGAGCGAACTTGTATGAAGTTCCACGTGTCACTGTTTTGACCTTTGGATCTGAAAAATATACAAATAAAACTACAGTGTGTCCTCTTTCTGTAACTTCTCACGCAATTTCAATATGATGCTCAGAGAGACAGTTATGATGCTTTTTCCCAGGTCACCTGTTTGGGATGTAATTCGGGAGCGTGCAAAAACCCTAAATGTCTTGGACTGTATCTCCAAAAAATATAGCGAAACAAGATCTGAAATTTAGGCCCGAGGTTCACCACGATTTCTTCTCAAATGGGCTTTAATTTTAGAGTCTGAACCTTCGTAGAAAACAAATTATAGCGAAAATTCCACGATGACCTGTTTTAGATGAAATTCTGGAGCTTTCAAAAACCCTAACTTTCTCAGATCATATTTCTGAAAATATAGTGAGACAAGATCTGAAATTTGGACCCGAGGTTCAGAATGAATTCTTCTAAAATGGGTTTTCGTTTTAGCTTCTGAAACTTAGTAGCAAAAAATTTATATCAAAAATTCCACGATGACTTGTTTGGAGCAGCGAAACCCTAGAATCCAAAGCCCTAATACCAAATGTTATTAAACCAGCTCACAAAAAGATAGAAAAGATAGATCAACGACTTAGAAACCAGGCTCTTCAAGGGGGAAACCTCCTTTACATTACACAAATGAACAATTCTTGTATGATACAAATGACAAGACTTCCTTTCTATATATAGTAGTCTAAGGGGTCATAATATAATCAGAGCCGACATAACAATAATAATGTAAGGGCACAATAATAACAATAGTGGGCTTCTATGGGGCACAATAATAACAATATGGGGACTACATGGGCACAAAAATATAATAAAGAGGTTGTACTAATAACAATAAGGGGTTACACTAGTAGTATAGGGACCTAACACTCTCAAAGAGTAACCAAAAATGAAATGGAAGCTAAGATGGATGGTTTGAAGAATGGTTGAAAATCAAACATGAAAGTTTTGTAGGATGGATTAAAAGTAGACATGGAAGTCTTGAAGGATGGATTAAAAGCAGACGTAGAAGGCTTGAAGGATGGATTAAATGTAGATGTAGAAGCTTTGAAGAATGGATTAAAAGCAGACATGGAAGCCTAGATGGAAGGTTTGACCAAGTTGCTACAATAAATGCTTCTAAATGGAGAAAAGGTATTTGATGAAACTCATGATGAGAACAAAAGGAATGTTAATCATGATTTCAGAGACTCTAAATTTGGATTGAAGACCCACCATATTCCAAAGATCGATATGAGGAAGTTTGATGGCAAGGATCCGGTAACATGGATACTACAAATGGAGAAATACTTTTATCTCCATATTTGCAACACACACAAAAGTTACGCATTACATCTTTATATTTAGGACCTAATCAATTTGTATGGTATTGATGGCTTTTTTCTCGTAACCACTTATCACTTGGTCAAATTTTACGAAGGAACTGATATCACATTATGAGGATACAAAGAGAAACACCTTGTTTAGCCAATTGATAAATCTCAAACACAAGGATTCAATGGAAGAGCACATTGAGGACTTCCAAAAATTGAATATCAGGGTAAATTATATTCCAGAGGAGCATAAGATTGATGTATTCACAGGGACTTTAAAGGACAACATCCAACATGACATTTGCGTTTGGGAACCTGATTCATTGGAGAAGGCATTCAGGGTGGCAAGACAAGTTGAAAGAAAAATTATTGCAACAAGGAAGTTTAACACTCACAACTATAAATATGGAAGTGTTGCTTCTCCTAGCCTTCCACAATGTACAAGGTTGACGCTGCAACAATTGGAGGAAAAAAGAGAAAAAGGGATTTGTTACAGTTGTGATAGAAAATACACTCAAGGTCATAAGTGTGTTGAGAATAAATTATTTTACATAGATTGTGAAGAGGAGGAAGAAAAGGAACAAGAAATGTCAAAATAAGAGGATATACACCAGGAACCAACCCTAGAGAAAGAAGAAATGAATCCGACCATATCTTGTAATGCATTGGCAGGAATTACCACTCCTCAAACTCTCAAGATATAAAGACATATCAAGAAGAAAATGGTAATAGTGGTGATTGTTTTGGGCAGTACCCATAATTTTATTCATTGTAAGATAGCCAAGGAATTGAATTACCTCCTATATTTAGCACCAGAGTGTCAAGTGATGGTTTCAAATGGAGGAACTATAAGTTTCTCTGGAAAGTGTCAAAATATCAAACTAACCATAGGGGAATATGTATTGAATAGTCCAATTCTTTCCATTCCAATGGGTGGTTCTGATGTTGTACTAAGAGTCCACTGGTTAGAACTTTTCTTGAATTTATTTTGGGAAGGAAAGGAAGTTGAATTAAGGGGTATCATAGGGAAACCAGAAAAGATAATCATCTCTAATGGCATGAAAAAGCTTCTAAAGAAATAACAATAGGGCATAATTGCATAATTATGCTCATTGGAGGTTCAAATATAAAAATCATCTATTTCTCCAGATCTCCAAAAAGTCTTAGAAAATCATTCCAAGGTATTTGAGACTCCCGAAGGCCTCCCACCTATTCATGATCATGATCATGCTATTCATTTGATTCCAGGAAGTGTTCCTCCAAACATCAGCCTTACATATATCCTTATGCCCAAAAGAGTGAAATTGAATGTATGGTTGCAGAAATGCTAGAGGTCGGTATAATTCAACCCAATCAAGTTTCTTTGTCTACTCCAGTAGTATTGGTGCATAAGAAGGATGGATCATGGCGCATGTGTCCGGATTATAGTGAGCTCAACAAGCTCATTATTAAAGAAAAATTTCCTGTTCCTGCCATCGATGAATTGTTGGATTAATTGCATGGAGCAATTTACTTCACCAAGTTATATCTTCGTTCAGGATATCATCAAACTAGAATGAATACTGAAGGCATTCTGAAAAAAAAAAAAAAAAAACATTTAGAACTCATGAGGGTCATTATGAGTTTTTTTTCATGCCTTTTGGCCTTACCAACTCACCTTCCACATTTCAAGGTTTGATGAATTCCATTTTCAAACCCTTCCTTAGAAAATTTGTGTTAGTATTTTTTGATATACTAATCTACACCAAGTCTTGGAAGGATCATGTTAACCATGTTGACAGGGTGCTCAAACTATTAGAGGAGAAACAATTATATGCAAAAGCCTCCAAATGTTTCTTTGGAGTATAAGAGGTGGAATATCTGGGTCATATTGTATCTCATGAGGGTGTTAAGGTAGACCCTAAAAAAATTAAAGCCATTAAGGAATGGAAAATCCCCACAACAATAAAGAATCTTCAAGGATTTCTAGGTTTGAAAAGGTATTATCACAAGTTTGTTAAAAATTATGGGTGAATAGCAGCACCTATAACAACATTACTAAAGAAAGATGCATTTTCTTGGACTCCAGAAGCAACTAAGGTCTTTGAACATCTTAAAGAGGCAATGTTCCAAGAACCGGTCTTAGCTATGCCAGACTTCACAATTTTTTTATTGTGGAATGTGATGGCCCACGAAATGGAATTGATGTTGTTTTAATGCAAGAAGGAAGACCCATTTCCTTTGAAAGTCGTCCAATAAAAGGAAAGTATTTACACAAACCTATTTATGAGAAGGAAATGTTGGCAATACTAAATGCACTAAAGCAATGGTGACATTACCTAATGGGAAGTCACTTCAAGGTAAAAGCAGATCATGATAGTCTTACCTTTTGGAACAAAGATTATCTTTAGAAGAGAAACTTAAATGGGTCACAAAGATATTGGGTTATGACTTTGAAATCATCTACAAAAAAGGGAAATAAAATGTTGTTGCATATGCACTCTCAAGAAAGGATGATGATGTGGAAGCATTGATTTGTGTCATTTCTATTATCCAACCAAATTGGATAACCGAAGCAAGGGATAAATGGAAGAATGATGAAGAAGTGTGGACATTCATTCAAAAGTCCCAACAAGATCCTAGTAGATCTGATACATTTAGCTGGGAAAATGATTCATTATGGTACAAAGGTCTCTTATATCTTTGTAAGAATTCCCAACTCAAACAAAATATTCTTTTGGAATTGCACACTTCCCCCTTAGGAGGGCACTCAATATTTTTAAAACTTACCACAAGGTCAAGAAGGATTTTTTTTGGGATGGCCTTAAATATAATATTTAGAAGTTTTTGGCATAATGTTTGGTTTTCCAACAAAATAAAGTTGAGACAATTAAGACCCCAGGTCTGTTACATCCTTTAGCCATTCCAAGTTAGAGTTGGGAGGATGTCTCAATGGATTTTATCATAGGTTTACCCAAGTCTGAAGGATAGAGTGTCATCATGGTGGTAGTTGATATAATTACCAAGTACGCACAATTTTGTGCATTATATCATCCTTTTAAATCCAATAAATTTGCTACTACATTTATGGAAACAATTCAAAAGCTACATGGAAACCCAAAGCTTATTGTAAGTGACGGAGATCCCATTTTCACTGTAAATTTTTGGACGAAACTATTTTCTTGTTTGGGTACTCAATTAGCTCATTGCTCATCTTATCATCCTCAATCTGACAGGAAAATAGAGATAGTGAACAAATGTTTGGAAGTATATCTTCGTTGCTTTGTATATGATAAACAAACACAATGGGTTAAATGGTTACCTCTAGCTGAATGGTGGTATAACACTTCCTTCCATACTACAACAAAAATGACCCCTTTTATGGAATTTTATGGATATCATTGACCATCCATCACATCTTCCTTAAGAGAGAATTCAAAGGTTAAAGCTTGGAAGATCACATCGAGCATCAACAACAAGTTCTCCAACTCTTAAAGGATTACCTCACTCTGGCGCAAAATCAGATGAAACAACAAGCAGATTAGTATCGCAGTGAAAGAAATTTTGATGTAGGTGATTGGGTATTTTTAAAACTACAACCATACAAGCAAATCTACCTCAAGCAAGCTAAGAAGGATAATAAATTATCACCCAAGTACAATGGTCCCTATAGGGTGTTGCAAAATATTGGTACTATGGCGTACAAATTGGAGTTTCCCGCATCTTCCTGAATACACCCAGTTTTCTACGTTTCATGCTTAAAGAATGTTATCAGTGACAAGCTCCTAGTTCAATTCATATTTGAGCCTGAAGCAGTCACGGAAACAAGAACCTGACAGTTATGAAATCAATTAATTTCACACTATCTCATTAAGTGGAAGAACTTACCCACTGAATATTCCACATGGGAGGATGAGAATTTTATACAGAAGCATCCAAAACTACTAAGGTGTTGAGGACTGTTATCACTTAGAATTTTCTCTAGAAGTTATTAGAAGAAAGAAAATGACCGAGGTAACCACAAACCAACTTTTGGGCATAGGCTCTAGCCAACCTAGATTTGATTGTAACCAGAAAACCCATCCAACAATGAGATTCTGGTTGATCCAACTACTCTCTGTAAAATGTGGTCCATTTTGGGGAGAGGGTAATTGTCTTTTAGTGACACTTTGTTGAGGTTTTTGAGATCCACACAAAGTTTGATCTCACCAGTTTTCTTTCTAGTTGGCACCAAGTTTGAGACCCAATAAGAAAATCTGATTGGTGCAATTATTTTGGCATCATACGTCCTCTGAATTTCCTTTTCAATTGCAGGTAATAAGAGAGGATTGATCCTTCTAAGTTTTTGTTTGAAAGGATTTTGATTTTATTTGATAGGAATTGTGTGCTGGATGATGTTGGTGTCATAGGATTTGAGGTCCTCATAACTCCAAGCAAAGACATCTTGAAATTCTTTCAACAACTCAATGTATTTCACTTTTTTGGTTGGGGGTATGATTTTGAAAGTTCAATCGATTTAGGATTTTCATTGGTGCCTATATTACATTCCTCTATATGACACTTTAAAGGTTCCATTTTAGGTTTCCGAGGAACATCACTTAAATCAAATAAATCTTCCAAAGGGGTCAATCCCTTTGGTAAGAAATTATCCTTGAGATTAATTACTTCGGTTTCTTCACTGATTATTTCATCAATCTCAATTTGCTCCAAGTTATCTACATCTAATTTGGTAAATTTAGTTGGGTTGAGTCTATCTAGTTCATCACCTTCTATCTCATTTATTTCTATCTCACCCTTAGTGTCAGGATCTATTGATGTATCAGTATCTATATTGTTATTTACAAACTCTTCTTCTGAAAGTAAAAAGTTATTTATCTATTTGTCATCAGAAAATATTTTCCAATTCTTCAAATTATCTGGAATTGCAGGTCTGTGCCTAACTTCAGCAGTGTACTGATGGTTAGGTTGGAAGGGTAATTTGCAGGTGCTAGCAAACATTGCTAAACTATGGGCTTGCATATTGTGTTTTCTAGGGATTATTGCAAGCTTTGTTTCTAGGAAAGTATTAAGTATTTATATGATAGTTCCCCTATAACAACTTAATCTAGGGTCCTTTGTCATATATACAACATCTATTTGTTTTATAATTAGTTCAGAGTCTCCCATGACAAAAACTATTTTAGCTCCTAGATTCCTAACTAACTTAAGACCTAAAATTAATGCTTCATACTCAGCCATATTATTGGTACATTTAAAATTCAATCTATATGCATGGCCTTCTGAGTGATTATTTTCCAAATTATATATCCACACTCCTGCTTCTGCTCCTAACCTATTCACTGACCCATCAAATTCTAGATGCCATAATATCTCATGATCATAATTTTCACTATCTGGTGCAACAAACCTTTCATCATTTATAGAAATTTGACCATCTTGTTCATTGAAAAGTTCTGTAGTTTGGTTAGTTTCATTTTGTGTAGAAACTGCAATTTCTTTTGGTTCTGTATTAATACTGTTTGAAATTTCTTCTTGTGTTTGATCAGCATTATACAGGATAAAAGAATCTATATTTGAGTGTATGGAGTAGATGGGAAAGTTTTGAGGCCGATCCTGGCTACTTACCATATATTTCATTAAGGTTTCTCGGTATAGTTTCTTAGGTTGTCCAAAAACAGAGATTGTTGCATATGACATATCTAGTTGTAAGGATCCCTGAAGTTTGGCTCCCCATGATCTAGATAACAACATGCCATACTTTGGTGGGATGTCAACAACTACAATATCCATAAGGATGCTTTTGGTAGGATACTGGACTAAAGTGACACACAGGTCTTTGATCAATCCTAGACATTGTACCTGACTGAAGTCAAATGAGAATAAGTCTTTGTAAGGCCTTGTAATGTCTAGGTTTAGTTTCTCCATCACTGATTTGGGCATTAAATTGTGAGAGGCCCCAAAATCCAACATCGCATTGTGTAGAATTTTGTCATGGATACTAAGGCTGATGTAAAAAGGTGGAACTCCTCCTTCTAATGGTTTTCCATTAACATTTGGACCAAATATGAGTTTAGGTTGGTCATCAAACAAGTTGATTGAATCCTCATTTTCAACAATGTTTAAGGTCTGGTTTATCTATGATTTGTAAGTTTCATTCTTGATTAGTTCTGTTAAAGGAACTAAGATCTTTAACTTTGCTATCTCTACTCCTAGATTGAATGGAAAAGAGGCTTTTCTATTTTAAGGTTTTGAATTTTTGTAGTAGGGACTTGAGTAGGCTTGTCTTCTTTTCCTTTATTGGGGACCTCCTTAGGTGGACTTTCAAATATGATGTTTTGAGCTTTGTCCACTGGTTCCTTAGGTGGAATTCAGGTGGATGGTGGATCAACAGAAGGTTGATAAGAGATTATGTCTACAATTGTGGGGCCAGCAGGTTTTGGGTTTTCCCTAGGGAGAATTTGGAGAATTTTTAAAACAGGGGCTTCTTTTATTTTCTTGGGTTGACTTTGTACTGTTTTCTTGGTTTGGTCAGGGACATCAACATTCTTTTTGCTTCTTAGATTATACTTTTTATGTACTTCAAAGATGGAAGAATCATATCCTTGTTTGTAATCAAATGATTCTCTAGACTGTATTTGTAATTGCTATAGCAATTGCAGTTCTTGCTCATCTTGGGTTAAAAAATAGTTTCCTCATCATTTATTCCCATTAGGTTAATTTGTGTATCTTGTTTTGGATCTTCTGGCTGGGATGTCTCTGCATAATTTTCTTGAAAAGGAGGCCTAATGTTCTGATCTGGTCCATTTTTCCCAATGTTTTGGTTTTTTCTAAAATTCGGGTTTCTAACTGGAGGTGCTTGTTGGTTATCCCATTGAGGTTTCCTCTCCATATTCTCTATTCTATCCACTAGTCTTTCCATAATTTTAGCTAAACTATCTATTTTAATGTCAGACGGTGAAGTTTCATCCTTAACAGTTCCTCTTTTTTCATTTCTGACTCTAGCCCTTTTAGCTAACAAATTAGCTTCAACACTAACAACTACACTTTGCATTTATTCTAATGTTGGGGGGTTTCTTTCCCCAAGTTGGTATGCCATATCTGTGTCAAAACCATCAGGGAACTTTGTTAATGCTAAGTCAGGTGAGGGTCTAAGATTAACTGGGATGGCGTTATGTATATTATTGAATCTGGTGTAATAATCTTGAACAGTTTCATTAGGTCCTCTTCTAATATTCTTGTATTCTGAAAGGATTTCTAGGGGATCCTTTTTCTTTTCCCATCTGTTCAAAAATTGATGATGAAATGCATCTAAACTATCAATACTATTAGCAGGCAATGCTCTAAACCATTTCCTAACATCACCAACTAAAGTTTGGGCAAAGAGTCTCATTTGAACATTATCTATGTCAATCTCGTGCAACTCAAAATAATCTGTTATCTTGTTAACATGTTGCTATGCAGTGTAATGTCTTGTACCATCAAATTGAACAATTTTACTTTGGTAATCTGCTGGCATAACTCCAAGTTGGGCAAGTAAAACAAGAGGAGCATATCTATTTGCCATGGCTGTAAGCTGGGAGGGGCTAAGATGTGGGGTTGAAGTACTTGGAGATGACGCAGAAGTGGATGAAGAACCAGGACTAGTAGATGATGAATGGGTAATGATAGGTTGGTGAGGGAGAGTAGGTATAAATGGTGGTGAAGAATGGAATTCAGAAGGTATTATTGATGAAGTTGAAGGGAACAATGGTGAACTAAAAGTAATGGAAAACTGTTCAAAAAGCTCAGGGGTTGTGGCAGTATTAATGGACGATTGTGGAGATTTCAGAATGTATTCATCAATGGATTTGTTGGCCTGTTGAACTTCAAGGTCTGCAATAAAATCAGGATCTAGAATAGTTTCATTGAGTGCATTTTCGGATTTTGTTCTAAATAATGAATGTTAGAATGGCACATCAAAGGGAAGTTCTTCCAAAAATAACCACTCATTAGGACATGAATTAGCTTTAACTAATGGTATCTGGCTAACTGAACTCTCTTCTTTTTTGGATTTTCTTAAAATTAGGTTAGGATTATTAACTACTGGGGCAGGGTTTGGGTCTGGATTAGCCCTAGTAAAGTGAGTCTTCCTGGAAGCCAGAATTTCAAAATTTTTAATTGTTTTGTGAGATTTTTTCAAGATAACTTCTAACAAATGACTTTAAGAGGCTCAAAATGTAGATTTAGAATTTTCTTAAAGCTTTATTAGGACTGAGGATTCGATGTCCCTAGTATGGTCGCCACTATGTTGTCACTCAGAATTTTCTATAGAAGTTATTAGAAGAAAGAAAATGATCGAGGTAACCACAAACCAACTTTTGGGCATAGGCTCTAGCCAACCTAGACTTAGAGAGGGCTCTCTCTATGTGATTTAGCTTTGTTTGCTAGATTTTTAGACTAGTTCTGAATGTTTAGGGGGTTTTTGATTGGTATTGAAGATTGGATGGTGAGATCCTTAAAACAGATGGATAGAATGATGTCTTTAGACCATTGGGCTATGTAGTCAACAAAAGGGTAGCCAGACTGGATCAACTCACTAAATGGAATGTTCAGAGGGCAAGCTAGTAGAGTAAAGTGTAGGTGTTTGGGCCAGAGGGATGAAATGGTTTGAATCAGGGTGAGAGAACAATTAAGAATTCTCAGACCGGGACTTAAACGAGGAATAGAGAGTAATCAGAAACAAAGGGAAATTAAGAATCCTTTGCTATAGATTATAAAGAGATGACCTAAACTAAGGAGCAATTAAGAATTCCTTAACTTAGATATCAGTAGAAAACATTTATATGCCTAACTATTAAAACAGAGTGTACTTAAACAAATTCTGAGATAATACTCCAGTTAAAACATTTAGATTCAGATATAAATTGTCGAAAAACTTTAAGAAAGATAACAACAACGTAAGAAAATACTTGTCTGCACTTCACTTAACACATGAATCCTGTGAAATATCTTGTCTTTATTCATCAATCTAGCTTGCTGGCCCAGTCAGTGATACAATAGCTTTACAATCTTTTGATCAAGAAGTCTATAGAAATGTCTAAGAATCCACACCTACATACTTCGAATTATGAAGTATTTATACAAAAGTTTATTACAAAATATCCCAAACTAACTTGAGATTTAATCTAGGAAATAAAAATATCTTCTTGCTAGAAGGTAGAGACAACTATTGAACTGCTTCATGCTATCCCTAGTATTTTGGTGTTGCTGGCCTTTATAGTTGGGTTTCTAGCCTTTTATGCTGCCTTGCTGTTTGGTTTTTTACGCTGGAAGCTGCATTCACTTTTGGCTTTCATCTGATACACTTTAATCCTGCTGACCTGCCTTTACCTTTCACCCTGCTGATTGTACATTAACTTTTTTACAACATTTTACTATAGTAAGTCAGTCAATTCTTCCCATAATTCAACATCAGGTAACTTGATTTTCAACATCCTCCTATATATCTCATTTGCCTCAGTGTACTTAGCAAAAGTAGGCCTAGTGATGAATAGGTGTTTCACCTCATGCTGGAGGAAAAATAGGTTTTCAAATGTCTGGTAAAGAACTTTACCTATTGGCAATGCCTTTATCGATGATGTACTGACCTGTTCTTTAGCTAGCTCTCTGATTTTGTTGTCATAATCTTGTTGTGTCATGAGCTTGTCATTTATGACCAAGGGACTAGGTAAACCTTTCTCTCTCAAAATTTGAAACTTGGCCATAAATCTATCAACGGCTACCTGCATATTTTGACACTTGTCCTCCAAGTTTAACATTAAGTTTCTCTTGGAAGGACCTTTCTTACCTCCAAAATTGTTTCTGTTCTATCTTCTATATGTAATTCCTGAAGTTCATATTTGTTTTTATTGTTGAGGAAGTGGATAAGTCTGGTAGCATCTTCAGGCATATCTCTTAATCCTTCCTTGACTTTTTGGATAGCTTTTGTAGCTATCTTTATCATATCTATCTGTTCAAAGTTCACTTGAATGGATGGCCAAATATCATTGACAGAGTCAATGATATTGGCCCATAATAGTTCCTTGGCTTGCCCAAGGGGTTCCTTTAGTGTTAGACCTTTCTCCATGGCCTTTAATCTTTCATTCATTTTGGCATCTTTCTGCACTTCTTCCTTGTGCATAATTTTGGCAAGCTTGCAATCTATTTCCAAGCTTGTCGCATTTTCTTTCAGTTTGTTCATTTCTGTAGCTTGAATAGACATTTTCTCCATGGCTCTGACCAACTCTGTTGCTTTTTCTCCTGATGCACCTGCTGCTGATGTAGACTCTATTGAAACTGGTTGTGCTGTAGGCATGGGAGCTGTGGGAGCCAATGAGGTTTCCAACGTTGAAGGGACTGCTGTTGAGACCGTTGGGATGACATTTGCAGATGTAGTGGCAATATCACTTTTCTTTAATTGGATTAAAGTGTCCAATTCTTTCTCTATCTCCTTTAACTGATCATTAAGTTTTAGGACCAAGTCCATCAACTCTTCATGTTTGGTTTGGGTCTCTAAGACCTCCTATGTTTGGGGATGTTGTAGCTGAGGTATCTTCAATTGTTTTTCAGTGCGACAATGTCATCATTTTTCTTCTTTATCCGTTGTTCAGTGGCTTTGATATCTTTGGGATCATGTCCCAATTCGAATTTGCACCTAAAAACAAATTTCTAATTCTGTTTTGTGAAAAATGTGTTGGTCCAAGCCTCTGACTATTGCAAATCCATTCGAGTACGTCCTCTTAGGCCAAAGAGATATTTATAGGGATGATCTGAAAATAGAATGTACTTGAAAAAGGGTGCAAGGTATCCATTTTCATTTATGTAAATGAGTGCACAAATACTCCAAGTTTAAATTTGAAAATGTGAGGACTTCTTATTTCTAATACAGAGATAGACTGTAGGGGCATTTACTAGATATGACACCTCTAAAGAGAGGATGAGATCCAGAAGCTACCTGGCCCTCTACAGATTTTGCCTAAAGAAATAGTAGAAGTAAACACTCAGATTTAATTAAAAAAGAACCTTGCTTGAACTTGACGTTATGCAGAATTTTAGCTTGAAAGAGGTGTATGTCTTTTCTTCTGTTTATGTGTTTTAAGTGGATTTGTTTTTTCTGAAACTTAACATATATATCAGCAACATAATTCAGCCATAGAATATCAAAACACAACAGCAATATAATATAGGAGTTCACCCCAACTCTTGGGCTACATCTCCTTTGAGCTTCGTCAACCTGAATAAACTCTTTGGGATTAAGGTAATTAAATTCTTTTACAAGCTTCAAACTTAACCACAATGAATCCAAAAATGATTCAAAGGGCTGAGAATACCATTTTAAATCCCTTCAATGGCTGTCCAATTCCTGCAAACAACTTAAGGTTTCCATGGACACACATCCTTCTGTTGGTGCACTAAGCTTCTATGAGCTTCTAAATGGCACAAACTCCCTCAGATTCCTATTTCTGTCACTAAAACCACTACTTTTGTATCCAATAATGATTAGACACCAAATACCAACTGATTAATTTCTTACATCAAGCACAACATCCCCAAAAATGGCTCTCCTCCATGGTTTGCCCAGGGCTGCCCACGACTTCACATCAACTTCTCAAGCTGTAGAAGTACTCAAAATGATCTGAAACCACTTCCATTGGTTCCAAAATGACTAAAATAGTCAATATAGAGTTTTTTTTCATTAGAAACGGCCTCCGGTTGCTCCAGTTTCGCCTACACACATTGTTGGCACCCCCTAGCACTAGGGTCAAGGAAAACTTCTCTGCTAAGTTTTCGACCCCTAAAAGTCTTTAATTGTTAAATTATGGTATGTTCTATGCTTATAACAGTTTACTTCTTTTTCTTATTATATTCCACCGATTAGCAATCACATGTACATAAAGTAAAGTGCAGATAGAACATTAAACGATCGACAGAAAACAAGCCAAGACAAGAGACACAAGATGTGGCGGCTAGCCAGGGACAAACCCCACAATGTGTGGGGAAAACCTTTGATCAAATATTCTTTTATCTTCAATAATTCAGCAGAGAGAAATAGTACAATAAATCTGATTCATATCAGCAGTAGCAAACCCTAGATCAGTAGCATTAGCATTAGCAGCTTCATTATCAAACTAGGGCAGACCATATCTCACAAATCGACAGTCGGATTGACTTCATTCCACCACTAAAAGTTTTGGCTTCTAGAGGAGGTTCAGATGAACCTACAACACAGTTCAGATGAGGAGATCTTCTAGGCCACGCAAGTCAATCTTTACTTCTGCAGTTGTAGCTTCAGTTTCAGCAGTTTCCGGCTTCAAACTAGGGCAGTCGATATCTTGCAAACCGTTCGTCGGATTGACTTCATTCCACCACCAAAAGTTGCGGCTTTCAAAGGAGGTTCAGATGAACCTACAACGTAGTTCCAAAGAGGAGATCTTCTAGGTCACGCAAGTCAATCTTTACTTCTGCAGTTGCAGCTTCAGTTTCAGCAGTTTCCGGCTTCAAACTAGGGCAGTCGATATCTTGCAAACCGTTCGTCGGATTGACTTCATTCCACCACCAAAAGTTGCGGCTTTCAAAGGAGGTTCAGATGAACCTACATCGCAGTTCCAAAGAGGAGATCTTCTAGGCCTCGCAAGTCAATCTTTACTTCTGCAGTTGCAGCTGTTTCCGGCTTCAAACGTGTGAGAGAGAGAGACCCATTTCAGCGCAGTAGAGAAGAGACTCATATCTGTGCAGTAGAGAGAGAGAGATGTGATGAGATGAGTGAGCCCAAACGAGGAAAAGTCCTCTTATATTTATACACAACGTTGGTGGGTGAATAGATGCGACTGTTGGGCTTCTGAGCCTACATGAGTTGTAGGTCGGCTTGATAATAATTCCATAATCAAATAAATTCATATCTCCATGAATACTTATCGGAATCGGATGATCTTTATATCAATCCTACACCTATCGACGAGAGGAATCTAATAAAAATATTATTAGCCATGAATAAGATGACCCACATGAAGTTTTTCCCTGGTTTCCAATTTTAACACTCCCTCTCAACCATGGAGAACTTCATCTACAATCTGTCTATCGGTCATTACTATTCATCCATCAAATGCACTGCCTTGTATAGCCTGACCCTTTGCCCTGCTCTGCTCTATTTTGCCTGTTCTACTTTGTCTTGTTATGCCCTGCACTGATCTGTACTGTTTTGTTCTGTTCTGCTCTGCTCTTGCATTGTTCTGTTCTACTCTGCTTTTGTCCGAATTATGAAGAAGAAGAAATGATCGAGGATGTATCATACTGACTCAAAGTCAGTCTCAGAGTATGTACCACTGGTCCCAGACCAGTCTCAACCAACCTGTTATCACAAAATCAGGTACTGAAGGCTGCCAATCAGCAAGACTCTGTGTAACTATTTCAAACCAGGCTTTTGACTAAGGCTTAGCCTCCTTAGTCTGAGAGGGCTCTCTCAAAGGTTATGAATGTAGACTAATGACAAGATGGCTAACTCTTATAAGACACATAAACAAGTATGCTGGCTGGACAACATTGAATTGATTCCCATTGGGCTTATGGAGTCACTCATATCTCAGTAAACAACAACACTATCTTTCATAGAAGTCAGGGCACTTTACATCTAAATGTTCAAACATAACTTACATGAAACCACAGTTTGCAAAGGCATACAGGAAGTCAGAGCATGATCCATGAGTTCTGAGTGATTATGCATTTACCAAACTGTAAAAGAACATTAAAGAAACTATACCATCACACATTTGAACAAGAAGATCCATTGTGAATCCTGAGAAGAAAAACAGTCCTCTGTATTACTAAAACTCTGTTTACACACAAGCCAAAACAGTCTTCAAAATATCCAACCCCTATTACATAGATCATTCTCCTCTATATAGACACATACTTCTAACTGCTTAGAGCTTCCACCTCCAGCATGAGGGGAGCTCGATGATTGCCATTAATTACCCCTATCCGCTATTGAACTAACCTATTAAATACCATCAGCACTAACTGAAGTTCTAAAAAGTTCTAATTTAATTATAACTCTAATTCTATCTCCTTCGTTGAAGATTCCTCCTTGCAGCTTTGACACCTGGCTTTCTCTTCGTTCAGCTGAGATGGCATGAGATGGCATAAGATGGGCAATTAATGTCCCATGCTGGCTTTGAATACCGAAGGCTTTGATCTGTTCTGTATTGGCTGAAAATATCCCTAAATTTTCGGTTCTGGTCCCCCATCACCGAGTATACAGCAGTGGATACTTTAATTCTTTAATAACCCAAGAGAATAGGGTAACACCATGCTCCTGATATACTGGAGGCTTCCTTGGTAGACAGGTGTGCCAACCAAAACTTTTCGTATGCAGCTCTGCGTTTAAAATCACCACCTACAGCAGTTTCGTAGCGCGCTACGAAACTGCTGTGTAATTTCAAAAACACAGTCTTGTAATATGCATAATAAATTCTACTGTATTTTTAATGGTCCCTGGTCCTCATCTACTTCTCTTATTTGATAAGAGATATATATGATCTGGAAATGAAAGCAATCAGCATCAAGATCTTGTCAGTTCAATACCACTAGGGGCATAATCAGTTATCTGAACTATTTTTGAGGAACCTGAGAGCTGAGATAACTTCAGTATTGGAATGAGTGTTGTGTCTTGAATTTGCTCCAAACAATTTCACCTTGTTGCAATAATGTAAGAGATTGGTCTTCTGCGGTTATCAAGGCCCTAAATTCATGAGACATATCTACACACAAATAGCTATTTATAAAACCTTTTGTAAGATACCCTTTTGATGGATTGCGAAATATAAGCCATGATACCATAATTTGCAACTGCTACCTTCGAGCATACTGATCTCTGAGTCTGATGGTGGAATATTGGATGTTACCCTACTGCAGCATAGTAAAAGTCCTTCAAAGATTCCACAGCTTCCAATTTCAAATCTTCAATGTCTATTCTTAGGCGCTCCAAATTAATGGCCTCTGTCTGCTGTTTATCAGATGACAATAAAAATTAATCTACTCCAAGAATGCTCAATGCTTCATCCTTCTTTGATGCAGATGTGCTCAAAATTGTTACATTCAATCCAAAAGCCTTTCCAAATTTTACTGCTATATGACCAATACCTCCTAGCAATTACTCCAAGAGACTTGCCTGCATGATTCATGTGATGACGAATCATAGGGCTGCAAACAGTAATTCCTGCACAGAGCAAAGGTGCAGCTGAAGCCAGTGGTAGATTGTCTGGTATCTTAAAGCAGTACCTTTGGTGAACAACAATGTGACTAGAATATCCTCCTTTCGTCACTGTGCCATCTACATCGATACCATTAAAGGTGAAAATAGACCCTTTTGCACAATTGACTTCCATTCTTTCATTACAATATTCACACCGCTTACAGGAGTTGACATATGTACCCACTCCAACATGATCGCCAACCTTAAAATGGACTACATTGATGCCAACTTCTTTCACAATTCCAACAATTTCATGCCCTGGCACCAATGGATACTTTGAATCACCATGTTCATTCCGGGTCCATACAACATCGGCGTAACAAACTCCACAATGAGTTATCTTTAATGAGATATCATCAAGGCCTGGGACTCTTCGGTTAAATTGGTAAGGTGACAAAACACCTGATGGATCTCGAGCTTCCCAATGTCACCTGTGTGAAACCAACCATCAACCAAAACCTCATTCGTAAGGTCTTCACAGCAGTATCTATCAAACCTTCTCTACCACCATACTTGGAGCTGGATTGTCTTCTGAAAAAGAAATAATGGCCAAGCTAAGCTGTTCTATTCTATAGAAAGGAGACAAGTGGGTGTCGAAGAAGGATGAAGCGGAACAACGTTTACATCTTCTGCTAATGCTATTTTCTGGAATCGTGGCTTTTAAGTGAGCACCAGAAATTATATGACAATCCTCATTCTCTAAGCCAATAGCTAGAGCATGTAACCAGCACGGTTACAACGTTTGTAGAAGAAAACATCAAACTAATACAGTCCACCTTAACTGAGGAAATTTGTCTATTTCGAGCTCTGCCATTTGCCTCCTTGTCTCTGCGGCAGCAACTTTTGCTCTCTGTCATCGACATTTGGTCATGAAGATCATTTGAAAAATTAGTGCCAAACAAAGATTGTTTGGAGTGTTCAGATCAAGAAACCCTGAATTGACAGTATCTTTCGTAGGAATTGCGCCATCCTTCTTTATCTTTCAGATATTGCAGTCTTATACTCGGGCCAGCGGCAAACAATGATTGCATATTCGCATTAAAGTCTCTTTAATGTGTTCATACACCTTCTCGACAAATGGTGTTGTTAAATGCTGTGTTGTGACACCTGTCCAACGGACCTTATCGAGCTTACAGGAATCAAGCAAGCCGTTTGCCCTGAATCCACAGGATTATGTATAAGTGAAACAACTCCTTTCATTAACCCCTCCTTTTACCGGACAGATGTTCCAGTTATCTAGATCTCTCTAAAAATCCGCTGTTGCAATAACAAGATCTGTCACAAGCGGAGAAAGACCTGATGGCAGTTAATGCATCCATTAAAACACCTTCATTGCTATTTGTCACAAACTCACCTATCTCTGCCATGTGTCTTTTTGATCTCTTCCTAGCAGCAGCCTGGAAATAGCTGCACAATGTTAACTGTGCCTCGGGAGATAGTATATCATGAAGAAGAGAGTATATCTTTACAACAGGGGCAAGAGCTGAAGCAACCATCACAAAATCAACAAAAACATCAAGAAGAAGAAGCTAAGATCGAGCCCGCCAGCGAAGATGTCTCAGATCAGCGAATCCCCAATTTCGTAGCGCAGCCAGTGCAAAATTATGTATTATGCGCTACGAAATCGCCTAAACATGTTGCGCTGCGAAACTGCTAAAAGGATATATGCGCTGCGGAAACACTTTATCCTTAAGCTAGTCTAAGCAATTTTGGCAACAAAATTTCAGTGAGAACACAACCCAAAGTCAGCGTCATAGTGAGTACAACTCCAATGGTCCCAGACCAATATCATCCTCCACTGACTCAAAGTCAGTCTCAGAGTATGTACCACTGATCCCGGACCAGTCTCAACCGATCCGAAGTTAGCGTCATAGTATGGTACAACTCCTACCACTGGTCCCAGACCAGTATCATTGATCCCAGATCAATGGAGGTCATCCTAGCGTAGGGAGTATGGTAGTTACAACGATGCATCCATCGGTACTACTATGGTCCCTAACTTCATTTCTCTGCTCATTGATCAGATGAGAGGTACTTCCCATGAGTCCCAGACTGCATGGGTAGGATGCCTCGACAGGAGAACTAATCAATCCTGTCCTCACAGGAGAACACATCAATCCTGCTACAATTGCCATGGAGAACACATCAATCTAGGCCTCACAGGAGAACACATCAATCCTGCTACAATTTCCATGGAGAACACATCAATCCAGGCCTCACAGGAGAACACATCAATCCTGCTACAATCGCCGTGGAGAACACATCAATCCACACTGCCATGGAGAACACATCAATCCAGGCTTCATAGGAGAACTAATCATCCTGCTACACAGGAGAGCGAATCATCCTGTTCCACAAGAGAGCGAATCATCTTGTTCCAGTGTGCACCACTAGGGGAGGGTGAGTCACCCTGTGGTCATATGTTGCTCCAGTAGGAACTGCAAGCCCTCAGAGCTCCTAGAGCTCAATGTATGCAACATGCAGGACCCTTGTACAAGGGTTTCTTGCCGACTCCAAGTCGTTTGGGAAAATCACAAATTAGATCTTTCCTCGGGGCTTTGACAAGGTGTATCAACCTGTACATCATCTTAATGTGATGGAGCTTCCTTGCTCATCGACTTACCATATCCCAGATGATGTCTATCTGCTGGAGCAATTGACGAATAAGGGATTCCTTAATAGTCGAATCCCACCTCTGGTTGTCATAGAGAATCACAATGGTATCCAATGTAAATCCAAATAGCTCACTGAAGAGCTTTCGCAACCAGACTGCCTCACACGAGGTTATGCTAGCAACAATATATCCTGCTTCGGCGGTGCTCAAAGCCACCGACTTCTACTTCCTGCTCATCTAGGATATCGAAGCAGATCCCAAGGTGAAATAGTACCCGGAAGTGCTCTTACAATCCACCACGGTGCCTGCCCAATCAACATCAGTATATCCAAGTAGTCTCACATCTCCAGCAGTGTATCTTAATCCATGAGAGATTGTGTCCTGAAGACATCTCAGAAGGTTCCTGGCATCAATCCAGTGAGGCTCAACCAAATATGAGCTTACAATGCTAACTGCAAAACATATGTTCGGACGGAGGTTCACCAAGAACATCAATGCGAATGAGTTTTTGAAACCCAGAAACATTTCCCAAGTCTGGTCCGTCATCACTACCATATAACTTCTAAAAGTTAAGATCCTCGAGGTAGTCACAGGCTTGCAGTCCATCATACCGAATCTTTCCAATATATTTACTACATATTTTCCTTGAGATAGGAAAATTTCCCTTGGCTTCTGCCACACTTCAAGTCCTTGGTCCTTCATTTCAAATTCAGAAGCCATCTCCCTCTTACATTTGTGAATGAGAGGGTTTGCATCTGTTAGAAAGAGGTCATCCACATACAACACCAGTATGAGAGGCTTGTCATCTTCAACCTTAAAGTAAAGGTTAGAATCGGCTTCATTCCTAATGAATCCCAGCTTCATCAAGTAGCTATCGATCCTCTCATACCATGCTCGGGGTGCTTGCTTCAGCCCATAGAGAGCCTTCTTCAACCTGCATACATGAGATTTTCGATCATAAATCTCAAATCCTTCGGGTTCCTCCACGTAGACCTCTTCTTTGATCGAGCCGTGCAAGAACGCAGTCTTGACATCCATCTGATGTAGGTTCCATCCTTGTGAAGCCACAAGGGCTATGATCAAGCAAATGGTCGTATATCTGGCAACAGGTGCAAATATCATAGTCTATACCTTCCTTCTGGGATAAACCACGAGCAACAAAATGAAGCTTATACTTTTCCATACTTCCATTTGCTGCATGCTTTATCTTGTAAAGCCATTTTGAAGTAACAATTGTCTTGTCCAGGGTCTGGGAACTACTTCCCAGACATCATTCTTTATGATAGACTCATATTTTTCGGTCATAGCATCCTTCCATACTTGATGCTTGATGACAGCTGAGAATGATGAAGGTTCATTTTGTATGATAGTGCTCATGATGGTTAGGTATCCCTGATACCTGTTAAGTTTCTTACTTTGATGGAAGGTTCCTCAGGGTGCAGCATGTCCTTCAGCATCATCAAGGATCCCCCTAAGCCATGAAGGCCTCTTCCTGGAAGAGGAAGGCTCATGTGGATGAGGATCAATCGGATCCATGGGTTCTTCTACATCAGGCATTGATTCATCATCCTTTTCTTTCATTTCCCTGGTGTTGGCTTCTTGAGAGCTACTCAAAGTCAGCAGATTGTCCACCTTGCTGAGAGCCATATCTTTGTCAAAGGTGACATCATGACTAATCACGACTTCCCTTTGACCGATGGTGAACATTTCTTCAGGAGTTTAGGAACCCAATGCTTGATGAGGGCATCGATTTTGTACATATATGGCGGTGATTGTAGTTTCAGCCCAAAGAAACTTTGGAAGTCTTTGATCATGTAGCATGGCCCGGACAACTTCCTTCATCGTGTGGTTCTTCCTTCCCACCACACCATTCTGCTCAGGAGTATGTGGTGTAGTAGTCTCCCTCTTAATGCCAACCTCAGGTATGCCTGAGTAAACCAATTGTAATATATCGGAGGTCTCGCTTTGGCTTGAGGGGAATGGTCCCCTTTTGAGATTTCCTTTGGCACATCCCGGACATACACCTTCTTTCTCTACTTGGAATTCGGGCATCCCTATTACCATCTGTCTTACATCGGGTAGAGCTTTGTAATGAAGGTGGGCAAACTTCCGATGCCAAAGTTCGGACTAAAGAGTTGTGTCACAAGACATGACACCTAGCAGTCTTCCATCGACCTGATATAATGAATCAACACTAAACCCATGGGTAAAGGCATCTTTAACATTATTTTTCCATATACATACCTTGCCATTGCTGAAGGTTACCTTGTAGCCTCTATCTTCCATTGCCAAGATGGACACTAGGTTCCTTTTGAGGTTAGGTGCATTTAATACATCCTAGAATTTCTAGCCTTCTTGAATGCTTGTCCTCTTCCTTGATTCCCAGCTCTCCTCTTACCTTTGCTGTTGAATTTGTCATTCCTTTGATTGCCATCAGAGGGATTTCGAGTTGCACCACTGCATACTGTACCATGCTTCTCTAATCATGATTATCATCATGTTGCCCATGTCCATGATTTTATCCATCATAATGCTGCTCAAACAAGTGTGCATCATCATCATGCTATCCTATATGTCCATGATCTCATGTTTCCCTTTATGTCCATGATCTCATTCATCATGATGCTCATGATCTCATACATAGTGACTTGCTTTATCGCAAATGTAACATCGTCATTTTCTTCTAGCCTTAGGTCCAGCCTTTCCTTTTGATTTAGTCCCGGAATTATTTCTTTTCTTTGCATGAGAAGAAAAGGCAGCAGGAGGACCTTTAGGCAAGGGCATTTCCTGCTCTTCTACCCTTGTTTGTTCTTGAATGCATCTAGCCATTAATTCCTCGAAACTAGGAATTACATTATTGTTCAGAAGAGTAGTCCTGAACACATACCATTCAGATGGTAATCCTCCGAGAGTTGTGAGTGCCATTTCTCTGTCAGTAATGGTTTCCCCAATAGATAGGAGATCGTTCTTGATCTCGGTGATTCTTAAGAAGTATGCTTGCATACTTTCATCTTTACCCTTCTTGATTTCCCTCAACTTATTTCTAAGAAACAAAACTTGATTTGCATCATTTAACTTTAAATAAACTCACCAGTCTGTCGTAGATTTCCTTGGAGGTGTCTAGATCAGAGATGTAGGCCACCAAGCGCTTGTCGATAGAGTCCCAGATGATCTTTTTTGTTTTGACTTCTCCATTTTTCCATTTATTCCAGGCAGCAGCAGATGCATTTGATGAAGGCTCAACAATATTGCCTCTTACATGGTCCAGCACTCCTTGATCTTCAAGGGTTAGATCGATAGACATCTTCCATCGGTGATAGTCAGCTTTCTCATGGAGCTTGTCTTCGGCAGGAAAGAGTGTTGAGGACCCCATAGTTCTTTTAGGATAGCCTTGCCAATCTTCTCTTCAATGATTGCTCTTGCTCTTGCTCGGGCTTTGTCTTCACCTCAGCTCTGATACTATGTTAAATTATGGTATGTTCTATGCTTATAATAGTTTACTTCTTTTTCTTATTATATTCCACCGATTAGCAATCACATGTACATAAAGTAAAGTGCAGATAGAACATTAAACGATCGATAGAAAACAAGCCAAGACAAGAGACACAAGATGTGGCGGCTAGCTAGGGACAAACCCCACAATGTGTGGGGAAACCCTTTGATCAAATCTTCTTTTATCTTCAATAACTCAGAAGAGATAAATAGTACAATAAATCTGATTCATATCAGCAGTAGCAAACCCTAGATCAGTAGCATCAACATTAGCGGCTTCATTATCAAACTAGGGCAGACCATATCTCACAAACCGACAGTCGGATTGACTTCATTCCACCACCAAAAGTTTCGGCTTCCAGAGGAGGTTCGGATGAACCTACAGCACAGTTCAGATGAGGAGATCTTCTAGGCCACGCAAGTCAATCTTTACTTCTGCAGTTGCAGCTTCAGTTTCAGCAGTTTCCGGCTTCAAACTAGGGCAGTCGATATCTTGCAAACCGTTCGTCAGATTGACTTCATTCCACCACCAAAAGTTGCGGCTTTCAAAGGAGGTTCAGATGAACCTACAACGCAGTTCCAAAGAGGAGATCTTCTAGGCCACGCAAGTCAATCTTTACTTCTGCAGTTGCAGCTTCAGTTTCAGCAGTTTTCGGCTTCAAACTAGGGCAGTTGATATCTTGCAAACCGTTCGTCGGATTGACTTCATTCCACCACCAAAAGTTGCGGCTTTAAAAGGAGGTTCAGATTAACCTACAACACAGTTCCAAAGAGGAGATATTCTAGGCCACGCAAGTCAATCTTTACTTCTGCAGTTGCAGCTTCAGTTTCAGCAGTTTCCGGCTTCAAACGTGTGAGAGAGAGAGACCCATTTCAGCGCAGTAGAGAAGAGACTCATATCTGCGCAGTAGAGAGAGAGAGAGATGTGATGAGATGAGTGAGCCCAAATGAGGAAAATTCCTCTTATATTTATACACAACGTTGGTGGGTGAATAGATGTGACTGTTGGGCTTCTGAGCCTACATGAGTTGTAGGTCGGCTTGATAATAATTCCATAATCAAAATAAATTCATATCTCCATGAATACTTATCGGAATCGGATGATCTTTATATCAATCCTACACCTCTCGACGAGAGGAATCTAATAAAAATATTATTAGCCATGAATAAGATGACCCACATGAAGTTTTGCCTTGGTTGCCAATTTTAACATTAATCCTTGCTGAAACCTCTGTAAATGGATTCAGAATTATTTTTTCAGTCAATAATGACCACTGGTTTGCTGCAAATGTCCTCTAGCTCCCCTGGCTAGGCCTTGCACCACTATTGGCCAAAATCGGCAAAAATGGCCTCTAGAAGTTAAATGAAGCTTTTCAGCTTTCTTATGTTCTTAACAGGCTCTAAACCATCTAAACAGATTCATAAGGTATGAAATAGCTAATAATGCATGTTCATTTACCTTAAACAGAGAAACATAGTCCAATACACAGCCTTCTCCTTCAAGGCCTTGATGGCTCCTTCATCTTCTTCGTAGCTTAAACCTCTGAAGATGACCTCTGTTAGACTTTAGACCTACTCCATTGAGTCCAGAAGGTCGAAGAGACCCAAAATCAAAAAAAAAAAATTCATCAAAAGGCCTCTCTTAGCCAAAGTTATGGCACATTTACTCAGACTGCGAGTTTGCCCTGAATTAACTCCAGTTAACTTTAGTTAAGTGCTAGTTGAGTCCGCCAAAATGGCCGGATCGCCAAAATTGGCGCCACTGCCAAACTTCCCACCATTTTCGCCTTGACCACTGGGTTAAATGCCAGTTCAACTACTGCACGTGACCGGATTTGTGGTGTGGTCGGCGGAAATTGACTGTTTGGTTGGTGGTTAGTTATGTCGTCACCGTTTTCTCCGCCGAAACATGTGACCAAAATGTGGATCGTTAGCCTTAATCGTCGAAGGTCTAACACCTGGTTCCAGGGCTGGGGTCTTATGTGTAGGGGGCTGGCCCCCTTTTGGGCGCACCTGTGAATAATTCCCACCTTAACTATAAGGTTTTCCGGTTACATTTCAAGTCCAGCCATCATGGTCTAACGGTAGAATGTTGCAGTTGTTGACAGGTAGGTTGTGGGTTTGATCCACCGATCTACAACAAAAATTTTGAATGCCAATCCAATGCCCATCTTGGGGCCACGTGGTGGCCTCCTATTGGTTGCCCAAATGGAATATTTCGGGAATATTTTGGGAATATTCTATTTCAAATTTTTTTATAGAAAAATTCAAAATTAAAGGTTATTGGGCGATTTTCAATTTGGCATAACTTCTGCATACGAAGACCATTTTTCGAACCATTCATGGCACCGGAATCAGGAGGATGAGACCTATTCGGCCGTTCAGGTTCCAACCCAATCTGAGCACTTTCAAATTTGAGCATTTTCGACACTTTGACTTGAGCTCCTGATCACACCTCCCAAATGAGAGGCTTTTGGTCCCCAAAAGCTTACTGAAATGCTGAACTAAACTGTAGTACAGACAATGAGAGAATGAATATCCTCTTCTCTTCAGCCCTTCAAACATTTTCTTTGCATGGAAAATGACTTTGAACCACAAATGGAAAGAAATTGACATTTCCCTTCCTGAATGCACTTGTCCTCCTGTCCACAACTGTCTTTCTTGCACTCACATAGAAATTTTCTGGTGATAAATTACAGAATGAAACTGAACCACGCTGCCTTGATCAATGATCTAAGGTGGCTTAAAACAAACAAGATATTACAACATAGAATACATGCATACATCCAAAATTTACATATGTACAAAAGGAGTATGTCTTACTGTGTCAAGAAGTCCATCCACTTCTCACCAAGCCACTTCCATGGCGACTTTTGTTGCTGCAACTTTTCCTCATGTGAAACTTCCCTTTCCACATCAATAATGGAATCTGTGGTTCCACCTTTGCCAATATTCTCATCCTCTTGCTGCATGTGTGTGGGACGACGAGTTGGATGTAAAGTCCAACAATGAGAGACAACATGTCCCTTCTTTTGGCAAAAAGTGCAAATCTTATGCACCTTCTTTGAAGGTAGTCTTTGCTTCATCTGTTTCCTGTGTGCTTTCTTCCTCATCCAGCATCTCGAAACATGATGGTTAAATTGACCACAATATGTACAAGAAAACTTTCTTCCATTAAAGCATGTAAAATTTTCATGCCTTGCAGAAACACAATCAAATTGATCATGAGAAGATGTATACCTCTTGTGCTGCTTTGCATGTTCATCCTTTTTTCCTCCATGAGGAGATGAACTAGTAGAGGCTCCAGTTTTCAATTGCAGACTAACATCATCGTTCTTGTCTTGAAAACTACCTAAAATTGCATGCTTGCCATAAGCTGCATGTCTACCATCTTCTTGCTGCAACAAAGGCTTAAAGCAATGGCAATCATATTTGAAACAAATTTGACATATTTGCCTCATGGAACTTGGAACAAAAGTTCTCTTTGAATTAGCCTCACATGCCTTCATGGCTTTTGAGTCTTCGCCATTAGATTGCACATAACCAAGTCCAAGATTCTTGGGTCGTTCCTTAACAAAAAGGGGTTCAATCATACCTTGTGCATGCTTTCCTAATCCTTTGCCTTCATAACCCATCTTAATCATTAACTTGGATCCTACTCCCCTTGTATGCTTTTCGAAAGATCCAACACATCTTTCTAAAGAGGAAACTGAAGACAAATCAGAATGGATTACCTCTTTCTCACGCATGTTCTTGGTCAAAGCCTCTTGGGCTTGATGAAGCTGCAAATCCATATCATGCAATATTTGAAGAATTTCTTCCTTTTCCTGCTTCATGACTAACAATTTCTCACGAAGCTCCGTGCTTTCTCTTCTATCCTCAAACAGGATCTGCACCATATCCTTTAATATAAGGAATTCACACTTCATATCCTCATCGAAGATCCTTGTGAAGGAGGAAACTTCACTTGTAGAAGTTGTCATTATGATGTCAATGAACAAATTAACTTCAACAATGTTCTTAAAGCTTTTCAAAACAATGACAAAGATTTTTCACCCAAATGTCTTTACAACCATCACATATTCAAGCAGCCAACAACAAACCAACTCAAGTGAAAATATTGGAATGGTTTTGAGGTCCTTTGGGGTAAGGAAAATATCTTCTATTCCTTTTTTTCTTCTCCAAGACTTAGCTAATCAGCAGCTATCCCCAAACTTCAACAAACTCAAACAACATGTAGTTTGAAAAATAGTAAAGCAGTCAATATTCTACACTGCTTTAAACACCTTTCAAGCTATACAGTCAAGCTATTGTGATGTCAAACAAGCAAACCAAGTGTTCTGATACCAACCTGATTTGAAAATGGAATGTACTTGAAAAAGGGTGCAAGGTATCCATTTTCATTTATGTAAATGAGTGCACAAATACTCCAAGTTTAAATTTGAAAATGTGAGAACTCCTTTTTTCTAATACAGAGATAGACTGTAGGGGCATTTACTAGATATGACACCTCTAAAGAGAAGATGAGATCCAGAAGCTACTTGGCCCTCTATAGACTCTGCCTAAAGAAATAGTAGAAGTAAACACTCAGATTTAATTAAAAAAAGACCTTGCTTGAACTTGATGTTATGCAGAATTTTAGCTTGAAAGAGGTGTATGTCTTTTCTTCTATTTATGTGTTTTAAGTTGATTTGTTTTTGTTTAAACTTAACATATTAGCAACATAATTCAGCCATGGAATATCAAAACACAACAGGAATATAATATAGGAGTTCACCCCAACTCTTGGGATACATCTCCTTTAAGCTTCGTCAACCTGACTAGACTCTTTGGGATTAAGGTAATTAAATTATTTTACAAGCTCCACACTTAACCACAATGAATCCAAAAATGATTCAAAGGGCTGAGAATACCATTTTAAATCCCTTTAATGGCTGTCCAATTCCTACAAACAGCTTAAGGCTTCCATGGACACACATCCTTCTGTCGGTGCACTAAGCTTCTCTGAGCTTCTAAATGGCACAAACTCCCTCAGATTCCTATTTCTATCACTGAAACCACTACTGATGTATCCAATAATGATCAGACACCAAATACCAACTGATTAATTGCTTACATCAAGCACAACATCCCAAAAAATGGCTCTCCTCCACGGTTTGCCCAGGGCTGCCCATGACTTCACATCAACTTCTCAAGCTGTAGAAGTACTCAAAATGATCTAAAACCACTTCAATTGGTTCCAAAATGACTGAAATAGTCAAGATAGAGTTTTTTTTCATCAGAAACGGCCTCCGGCTGCTCTGGTTTCGCCTACACACACTGTTGGCACCCCCTGGCACTAGGGTCAACGAAAACTTCTTTGCTGAGTTTTCAACCTCTAAAAGTCTTTAATCCTTGCTGAAACCTCTGTAAATGGATTCAGAATGATGTTTTTAGTCAAGAATTACCACTGGTTCATTGCAAATGTCCTCTAGGTCCCCTGGCTAGGCCTTGCACTGCTGCTGGCCAAAATCGGCAAAAATGGCCTCTAGAACTTAAATGAAGCTTTTTGGCTTTCTAATGTTCTTAACAGGCTATAAAAACCATCTAAACAGATTCATAAGGTATGAAATAGCTAAGAATGCATGTTCATTTATGTTAAACAGAGAAACACAGTCCAATACACAACCTTGTCCTTCAAGGCCCTCATGGCTCCTTCATCTTCTTCGTAGCTTAAACCTTTGAAGATGACCTCTGTTAGACTTAAAACCTACTCCATTGAGTCTATAAGGTCGAAGAGACCCAAAATAAAAAAAAAATTCGCATCAAAAGGCCTCTCCTAGCCAAAGTTATGGCACATTTATTCAGACTGCCAGTTTGCCCTGAATTAACTCCAGCTAACTTTAGTTAAGTGCCAGTTAAGTCCACCAAAATGAACGGACCACCAAAATTGGCGCCACCACCAAACTTCCTGCCATTTTCGCCTTGACCGCCGGGTTGACTACTAGTTCAACTGCTGCATGTGACTGGATTTGTGGCGTGGTCGCCGGCAATTAACTGTTTGGTTGGCGGTTAGTTATGTCATGACCGTTTTCTCCGCCGGAACATGTGACTGAAATGTGGACCGTTAGCCTTAACCGTCGGAGGTCTGGCACCTGGTTCTGGGGCCGAGGTCTTATGTGTAGGGGGCTGGCACCCTTTTGGGCCCACCCATGAATAATTCCTACCTTAACTATAAGGTTTTCCGATTACATTTCAAGTCTGGCTGCCATGGTCTAACAGTAGAATGTTGCAGTTGTTGATGGTAGGTCGTGTGTTCGATCCATCGATCTACAACAAAAATTTTGAATGCCAATCCAATGTCCATCTTAGGGCCATGTGGCGACCTCCTATTGGTTGCCTGAATGGAATATTTTGAAGAATATTCTCTGAAATATTTTATTTCAATTTTTTTTTGTAAAAAAATTCAAAATTAAAGGTTATTGGGCGATTTTCAATTTGGCATAACTTCTGCATACGAAGACCATTTTTCGAACCATTCGCGGCACCGTAATCAAGAGGACAAGACCTATTTGGTCATTCAGGTTCCAACCCAATCTGAGCACTTTCAAATTTGAGCATTTTCGACACTTGGACTTGAGCTCCTGATCAAGGGATCAATGAGAAGCACAATTTTCATTTATTTTATTTATTTAATTAGAATTTAGTTGGAGAGTTTTTTTTTCTTCCAAATTTTGGTGTTTTGAATTTAATGAGCAAATCAATTTATTTTATTTTCCATTTTGATTGGTTTTTGCAGGATATCTGTTGGTGAAGATGAAGCTAGAGCATCTTGGAGCAATACTATTGCACCAGAAAAGGAGAAAAAGAGGAATGACAACTCCAAATTTGATGGATCTGAACTACCTCCAACAACTCTCCAATTTTGACAGATTTTTTATGTTATAAATAATGTTTTGATAAATGAGGAAAGGGTTCCAAATATTAAACTATAGGGATAATTCTTTGCAAAAAGAGGAAATTTTGCACTACTATAGAAGAGATAATTTTGTAGAGGATTAGACATTCTTTGGACCAAGCTTAAGGAGATTCACAGAGATGTATTTAAGCTAAGAAAATTTCATGCTATCATGAAATTTCTATGATACTTTCATGTACTCATAGGCTTTTATTAGATCTATATACTTGTACACTTTTTTCAAAGATAAAGGTTGATTGATGACTCGCATTTGATTGGAATATGATGCGATTTTGATCTAGATAAGTATGTGGTTTTGTATTTTGCACTATTGTGAATTCAATTTAATTGCATGCTTGTTTAATTAAAGAAAAGGTGTCTTTTCTTGTTGCATCTAACTACAATAAAATTAAATGATGAATTCAAGTAGATAATTAATGTCAAGTTTTTCTTCATTTCATCACAATTGTATCATGAGAACTTTTTTTGTTATGTAGTTGTATAAATGAATTTGAATTCATTTTTATTTTGAGTTTAGATGTATATGCAACAAATATATGATGATTTTTCATCAGATAACTAAATGCATGTAATTTCTTGGAACATTTTCCTTGGCTTATTGATTTCATTCTATTCTAAATTCAAACGTTGCTCCAAATTTAATTGATTTTCTCTCGATTGGGACTAGATCTACATCTTCTTAATTGAGATAGATTTAGGATTCTTTTATGTTGCTTGAATCTTAGAATAGATTTTCATTTATATTTAAAGCATTACATTCTTAGAAGCCCTCTTACCTAGGGGCAAAATTTAGTGAGGCCCGATTGATGCAGGAGCATTCAATTGAAAAGGCGACAGCTGGGAAATGGTCTTTTTTTTTTGTTGGAAAGAAAGAAAAACATTTTGAATTTGGTTTTATTTAAATTAAGGTTGACTCGGCCATTGTTCTTTAAAAATTAAGCAAGCAAGTAAAGATAAGATTAGTTAAGAGCATGTTTAAAGAAACTGTTAGACAATTGAAAGGTAACTGAGGAACAGTTCCTCAACTGTAAGAAACTGCTAGTAAGGCATTGAAAAAGAAAAACTAGAGCCTCATGGAAGAGGCCTCCATCCAAAGAGAAGAGATGATATAGAATTTGTAATTTACAATTTTCTTGAATGTCTATGAAAGCAAATGAATCTAGAACATGTCATTTAGGAAGAAAGACAATTTTTCTTTTCCTATGCATTAATGTTTCAGACATTGTGTTGAAAGCAAAATAGTGAAATAATTCATTAAGAAGCCGAATGACATCGATAAAATCTTGTGACTGAAGGCATCTCAAACCGAGAGCCAGATAAAGGCAAAGCCAACAAAAACAATACATTTTTTTTCCTCAATAAAAAAATCAGGTACATTTACATTCAGCATTCAAGCACACCTATGCATTCATTTCATTTCCAATTTAACAGTTCATTATACAATTACATGACCCAAAAAATGTAGAGGGTTCCGAAACCCACGAAGACTGAAAACCATGAATTGCAAGCCCAGACTAGTCAAACAGTGAGGGTATGAAAACCCACAAGACTATAAAAATACACTATACAAATACATGGAGGAAGTGAAACCCCAAGGGTTATACCCAACTAAAGATAGAGCAAGTAAAGGAAAGATACAGCCACGGAAAGACCCTACCCAATTTTTACCCAAGCTTGTGAAGACTCCCAAGGACGAGGCCATGGAGCAGCATTCCCCAGGAACGACTTGCACACCACCACAAAAACAAGGCAGCAGTTAAGAAACCGGTGAGGCCAACGAAATCAACAATATAGTGAGCTGATAAACCAAGAATGGAGCGGGGTTTGCCTAGAGAAGGCCTGACTCCATGCCAGAGGACGAGAACCGAGTACCTCTCCAGAGGTTTTCTTCCAACAGGAACACCATAGGAGAATTTTGCCTGCTCATAGAGGAGCCAAAGGGTTAGAGACGTAAAAACGAAATGAGGAAATGAAATTGGAACAAGAAATTACCTGAAATCGAGTTCGCTGAGCCATCCACTGCAGTAGCAAGGAAAGAACCTATGGTTACATAGAGCCAAATCATCACCAAAACCAACATCAAGAAAAAAATCATCACGAACAGAGTAGAGACAAAGCATGAGCTGAGTGACAGAGATGAAACAACTTGCAGGTTGAAAGTCGACCTGAAACCTCCAAGAACCAGTAAAATAAACCACCATAAGGAGCAAGCGAAGGCACAACGCTAACAAACCACCACACATAACAAGTAAGACACAACGCTAACAAACCACCATAGGGAACAAGCAAGGCACAACGCTAACCAACCATCACAAGAACCAAGTAAAGGGCACCCACAGATCTGAACCAGACCAGGGAAAATACAAGAATGAATTCCAAATACCCTCGGCAGGTGTGAAAATATCGTGTTTTCAAACCTAAGGCCAGTACAAAGGGTAGGCCGAAAACATAAAGTGCATTAAAACCTCACACCAAAACCCTGCCACTGTTTAATTCAAAAATCAACAAGAGTTAAACGGTCGTTGCTACGTGTCCCTCCTCGAGATTGTCATCAATTTTTGGTATCAGAGCGGTTAGTTCCTTTCTCTCAGTAAGGATGGAGGTAGGAAGAAGGGGTCAAGGTAGAGCCATCAGAAGAGTAGCAGATGAAGGGTTACGAGAAGAGATTAGGAATTTAACCGCACGTTTAGCAGCATTGGAAGCAAGAAGGCATAGAGATCCGGAAGGTGGGGATGATAGTGAGGAGGAAAACAAAACCACGACGGATGGGTCAGATGAAGAAGGACCAAAGATTAAACTATTGAGGTCAGTTTTGTTGGCTGGTAGCAAGCCAAGACGAGGGCTTTCTAATTATGATGGTAGTTTGTCCACAGAGGCATTGTTAGACTGGATAAGTGAGCTAGATAAATATTTTGAATATGAAGAAATCAGCGAAGACAAGAAGATCAGGTTTGCTGTCACCAAGTTGAAGGGACATGCAGCACTATGGTGGGACAGTGTGTAGGCAGAAAGGAGAAGATTGAACAAACCATTGATTAAAAAATGGGACAGGATGATTGCTAGAATGAAGAGAAAATTTCTACCTAAAGATTACCAAATTTCCCTTTATAGACAAGTACAGAACCTGAGGCAAAGAATGATGACTGTAAAGGAATATACTAAAGAATTTTATAAAGTAAACCTGAGAGCTGGTTATGTTGAAGATACCCCTAAAAAAACAACGAGGTTTGTAAATGGTCTACGGATGGAGATCCTAGACGAAATTAGTATTCTTTCCCCTAAGACCATAGAGGAAGCCTATCAGAGTGCTTTGAAGGTGGAGGAAAATATTTCCAGGAAACAGAATGCCAGAAGAGGATGTGGTTCTGGCAGAGGTAGGGGACAGTCCTTTGGTAGAGGTAAAACTGCCAACAACAATGAAGAGGGAAGCAGTTCAAAGACTTTGGGAAAGACTGAAAGGGAAGGTAACACCAGAGGAGGAAGGTCATACCAGCGAGGAAGAGGTAATGGTAGAGGCAGAGGAAATGCCTATCAGTGTTACAAGTGTCACAAGTGGGGACACAGGTCCTTTGAATGTCCTGAAAATGAACAAACTAGACAGAGGGGAGCATATGTTGCTCAGCCTGATGAAGCAGAGGCACCACCACAAGAGGTGGAAAATATGCCTGAAACAGGGGAAGCCTTGGTGTTGAACAAGGTATTATTGAAACCAACTAAGGAAGTAGCTGATCAGACACAGAGGAAAGCATTGTTCCGGATTGTGTGCAAGTCACATGGGAAATGCTGCAAATTAATCATAGACAGTGGAAGTACTGATAATCTGGTAGCTACTGAAATGGTGGGGAAATTGGGTTTGAAGAAGTTGAAGCACCCAACTCCATATAGGGTGTCTTGGTTGCAGAAAGGTCACCAATTACTGGTCGATGAGCAGTGCGAAGTAGAGTTTCATATTGGCAAGTACAAGGACAAGGTGACTTGCGATATCATGCCTATGGACATGTGCCATATTCTGCTAGGCAGACCATGGCAGTATGATAGGAAGGTCATCCATGACGGGGAAACAAATTGTTGCAAGTTTGTTAAATATGGGATGAAGCATACACTAGTGCCCATGAAGGAAGAGGATGCTGCAGAAACCAGTGGAACAAAAGCATTACTGTTAGGTGCAAAAGAGTTTCTGCGACAGATGGAGGACGATGAGGTAAAATATGCAGTTGTGTGAAGGCCAAAACCAATATTGATCCATATTGAAACCACTAACTTACCTAAAGAAATATAGTACATGCTATAGGAATTTAGTGATATTGTGGTAGATGATCTATCGGATAAATTACCACCAAAGCGGAGCATTAGTCACCATATTGATTTCATTCCAGGAGCCAGTTTTCCAAACAAGCTGCTTACCGGATGAGTCTGAAGGACAATGAAGAAATCAGGAAGCAGGTGCAGGAGTTGTTGGATAAAGGACTGATTCAGGAAAGTCTAAGCCCTTGTGCGGTTCCGACTGTTTTAGCTCCCAAGAAAGGAGGTGAGTGGCGAATGTGCACTGATTCCTGGGAAATTAACAAGATCACTATCAGGTACAAGTTTCCTTTACCTCGGATGGATGATATGATGGATTTTTTGAGTGGAGCAGTGTACTTTTCAAAGATAGACCTGAAAAGTAGCTACCACCAAATCAAGATTCGAGAAGGTGACGAGTGGAAGACAACTTTCAAGACTAATGAAGGCTTATATGAATGGCTGGTTATGCCATTTGGATTGAGCAATGCCCCCAGCACATTCATGCATTTGATGAATGAAATGCTGAAGGAATTCATTGGTAAATTTGTGATTGTATATCTGGATGATATACTTATATTCAGCAAGACGAAGGAAGAGCATTTACGACATGTGAGGTATGTATTGGAAAAATTGCAGCACAATAGATTACTAATAAATTTGAAGAAATGTTTTTTTTTCAACAAATAATTAATTTATTTGGGATTTGTGATTTCCGAGAATGAACTAAAAATGGATCCGGAAAAGGTTGCAGCCATAGTTAGCTAGCCATCTCCCAAGAGTTTGTTTGAGGTATGGAGTTTTCATGGATTAGCGAGTTTTTATTTGAAAGTTTATTAAAAATTTTAGTGGGATTTGTGCACCCATGGTGGACACCATTAAGAAGGCAAATCAACCTTTTCATTGGACAGAATCGACAGAGAAGAGTTTTTAGCTGCTCAAAAGAAAGATTACTGAAAAACTAATTTTAAGACTACCAAACTTTAACAAAAATTTTCAAGTTTGTTGTGATGCCAGTGGGACAGCCATTGGTGCAGTACCCAGCCAAGAAGACAAGCCAGTAGCCTATTTCAGTGAGAAATTAAATGAAAGTAGGTAGAAGTACACGTATTATGACAAATAATTTTATGCAGTGGTTCAAGCGCTAAAGCATTGGAGACATTATCTATTGGCCAATGAATTTGTCTTATTTTCAGGAAATTCTGCATTACAGTATATTATGCAATAGCATAAGCTGAACCATAAACATGCGAAGTGGGTAGAGTACCTGCAGAGTTTTACATATGTGTTGAAACACATCAGCGGTCAAGTCAATAAAGTGGCATATGCATTAAGCAGGAGGAATTTGATCCTATAGGAAAGTACGATACAAGTATTAGGATTCGAACATCTTAAGGATTTGTATGAAATAGATGCAAATTTTAAGGAAGCCTATGAAGCTTGCCAAAATCCATTGTTGAGAGATAACAATTCATGGCTGGACTATAATATGCAGGAAGGGTTGCTGTTCAAAGGAGGGCAGTTGTGTATCCCGAAATGTTCTATCAGAGAGAACTTAATCCAGGAAAAGCATAATGGAGGTTTAGCTGGGCACTTTGGCATAGACAAGACCTTGGATCAGTTGATCCACTTTTACTATTGGCCGAAGATGCATAGAGATGTACAGAGGTTTGTGACTAGATGAAAGTGTGTCAGCTTCCAAATGGACACAACCAAAACACAGGGTTATATACGCCCTTACCTATTCTGAACAGACCATGGGACTTAGTCAGTTTAGACTTTGTCTTAGGTTTGCCGAAGACACAACTGGGATTCGATTCCATCATGGTGGTGGTGGATCGTTTCACCAAAATGGCACATTTCATTATGTGCAGGAAAACCAGTGATGCCATACATGTTACACATTTGTTCTTCACAGAGATAGTCAGATTACATGGCTTCAGATAGTCAGATTACATGGCTTGCTGAAGTTTATTATTTCGGACCGAGACGTAAAGTTTACAGGTCATTTTTGGCAGACCTTATGGAAAAAATTAGACACCAAACTGAACTTCAGCTCAACTTATCATCCGCAGACTGATGACCAAACCGAAGTGGTGAACCGAAGTTTGGGAAATCTATTAAGGAGTTTGGTTGGAGAAAATTCTCGACAGTGGGATCATGTACTTGCACAAGCGGAATTTGCTTATAACGATTCGCCCAACAGAAGCACGAGCAGTAGTCCTTTCCAGATCCTATACAGAATGCACCCACATGGAGTACATGAGTTGCGGGATTTGGGTCAGTTGGAGCATAGAAGTGCTGATGGTGAAGATTTCGCAAAGGCAATCAACGATCTTCATGAACAGGTGAAATTAAAATTACAAGACAACAACCAAAGATACAAACAAAAAGCAGATTTGAAAAGGTGGGAGGTACAATTCAACGTAGGGGACCTGGTATTAGCACAACTATGCAAGGAGAGGTTTCCTAAAGGCGAATACAACAAGTTAAAATGGAAGAAAATTGGGCCTTGTAGGATTCTTCGAAATTTTTATGCGAACGCTTATGAGTTGCAGTTACCTCTAGGTATAAGAATCTCAACCATTTTTAATGTGGCAGATTTGTACCCATACATTGCGGCAAATGAAGAAGACGGTTCAGAAAGATGAACATAGGACACCCAGAATGAGAATGACTCATGGATTAAACAGATGCCCCCAGCAAAGCCTTTAGAGAACAGATCATAGACACCTAGGTGGCTAGATGGACTCGAAGAAAAGAATATTTGCGGTACCTAGTTAAATGGAAGGGCGATCCTATTGAAGATAGTTCTTGGTTAGATGTTGGCCAGATTCAAAGCACCAGGTACTCTATTGAAGAGCTCATGGACAGGAGCGATGATTTTAATTTACCCCAGGAGCTTGATGCAAGAGAATTCGACTGAAAAGGCGACAACTGGGAAATGGTTTTTTTATTTTTGCTAGAAAGAAAGAAAAACATTTTGAATTCGGTTTTATTTTTGTTTTATTTAAATTAAGGCTGACTTAGCCAATGTTCTTTAAAAATTAGGCAAGCAAGTAAAGATAGGATTAGTTAAGAGCATGTTTAAAGAAACTGTTAAACAACTGAAAGGTAACTGAGGAAAAGTTCTTCAACTGTAAGAAACTGCTAGTAAGGCATTGAAAAAGAAAAACTAGAGCCTTATGGAAGGGGTTGCCATCTAGAGAGAAGAGAGGATATAGAATTTGTAATTTACAATTTTCTTGAATATCTATGAAAGCAAATGAATCTAGAACCTGTCATTAAGGAAGCAAGACAGTTTTTCTATTCCCGTGCATTAATGTTTCAAACATTGTGTTGAAAGCAAAATAGTGAAATGATTCATTAAGAAGCCGAATGACATCGACAAAATCTTGTGACTGAAGGGATCTCAAACCGGGAACTAGACAAAGGCAAAGCCAGCAAAAACAATACATTTTTTTCCTCAACAAAAACATCTCAGCATTCAAGCACACCTGTACATTCATTTCATTTCCAATTTAACAGTTCATTATACAATTACATGACCCAAAAACCGTAGAGGGTTCCGAAACCCACGAAGACCGAAAACCATGAATTGCAGGCTCAAACAAGTCAAACAATGAGGGTATGAAAACCCACGAGACTATACAAATACACGGAGGAAGCGAAAGCCCAAGGGTTATACCTAACTAAAGACAGAGCAAGTAAAGGAAAGATACAACCATGGAAAGACCCTACCCAATTTTTCCCCAAGCTTGCGAAGATTCCCGAGGATGAGGCTGTGGAGCAACGTTCCCTAGGAACGACCTGCACACCACCACAGAAACAAGGCAACAGTTAAGAAACGGTGAGACCAATGGAACCAACAGTATAGTGAGTTGATAAACCAAGAATGGAGCAGGGTTTACCTGCAGAAGGCCTGACTCCGTGCCAGAGGACGAGAACCGAGTCCCTCGCCAGAGGGTTTCTTCCAACAGGAATGCCATAGGAGAAATTTTCCTGCTCACCAAGGAGCCAGAGGGTTAGAGACATAAAAACAAAATGAGGAAATGAAATTGGAACAAGAAATTACTTGAAATCGAGTTCGCTGAGCCGTCCACCGCAGTAGCAAGGAAATAACTTGTGGTTACACAGAGCCAAATCATCACCAGAACCAACATCAAGAAAAAAATCATCACGAACAGAGTAGAGACAAAGCATGAGCCGGGTGACAAAGATGAGACAACTTGCAGGTTGAAAGTTGACCGAAAACCTCCAAGAACCAACAAAATAAACCACCACAAGGAGCAAGCGAAGGCACAACGATAACAAACCACCACACGGAAAAAGCAAGGCACAACGCTAACAAACCACCATACGGAACAAGCAAGGCACAACACTAACCAACCATCACATGAACCAAGCGAAGGCACAACGCATCCACAGAGCCGAACCATACCATAGAAATTACAAGAATGAATTCCAAATACCCTCGACAGGTGTGAAAAGACCGCATTTACGAACCCTAGGCTAGTACAAAGGGCAGGCCGAAAACATAAATTGCATTAAAACATCACACCAAAACCCTGCCACTGTTTAATTCGAAAATCGACAAGAGTTAAACGATCATTGCTATGTGTCCCTCCTCAGGATTGCCATCAATTTAGCTTAAGGGTCACTTCCCACAAGAGCTCTGCAAGAGAGTAGATCCCATATCTCTCTTCTTGCGGATAAGTAATAGAAATACCACAAGTCAATAGGAGAGAGGGGGTAACTGGACCTAATAGAACTAGTCAGAGCCATCATTTAAATGGATAAGAGTACGCTTTGGGACTCTAAATTAATGGCATTCTCAAATGTTGATGAGGTCATTTTCGGCCATCAACATATTTTGGCACTAGATGGAGGGAAAGCAATAATTTTTTTTTTTTAAAGATTTTATGTTCTAAATTTTTTATCTCATTACAATGGCTCCTTCTAAACGACCTCCTTGGAGTTGTTTCACTGGACTTCCATTAGCCACCACTCCAATAAAGGAAGTTAGGCTCTTGTTTGATCTAGGTGGATTGGCATTCACCCGCCTATTCCACCTAGACCCCCCAGTCAGTTTCATCTGTTTCCTTGTTCATTTCAACATTTACTATTTTTAGCAGTTTTTCGGGTCCTGAACTTTCGGAGTAGTTTTGACCCCCTAAAAGACGTTTTTTTGGGGTCCGCGGCAGGTCGTAGCCATGGGAAAAGGCCTACAATGAAACCTATATTATGCGGCGATACCTTTCCAACAAGGTATCGTATGCGCCAAACAGAGATAATATGACCAAGTTACGACCCCGGGAAGTTGGTTGCCGAACTAACCCCAACATGGCCCACAAACTTTTGGTATTACATCTCCTGGGGTTAGGATTTTGGTTGTTTAGGGTTTTCTCATGTTTTCCAATAATAAATAGTCCCTTGAGACTCATTGTAACAAAGTTCAGAGGCATGTAGCCGTCACTTCTCTTCTTAGGGATAAGCTACCATCGCCTGAGCTATCTTATTTCCATTCTGTTTGTAAGCATAGTTCAATATTTTTCTATTAATGAAATGAAGTGTTTTTTCTGCGGCATCTCTGTGTTTATGATTATATCTATAAGTTTTTTCATTCATGTTTAAGTTCGGATCATTGTCAAAAATAAAATTCAATGGTAGGACCTCTGCTTTTGATCATCTCTTCCATTTTATTTTAGATAGCAATTTTTTTATATTGACGAAGGTGTCATTTGCATAATTTTCACTCTTACTTTGACAAGTAAAGCTGAAGATTGGTGCCAATTATTACTAGTTTCCTTATACATAGTTGGGATTAATTTTCAAAAATTTTCCTTCACGCTTTTCAAGAATATAATTGCGAAAAGGTTTGTGATCAATTAGAAGCATCGCATATATTGGAAGGTGAGTCTTTGGACGATTTTTTGATTTGATTTAAATTAGCTTGTTCAAAATTTCGACCCAAATATTTTCATCCTAAATGTCAGTGTGAAAATTCCTGGAAGGTGTAGCAAAAATCCTCACTTAAGTCACTAGGTGACAAGTGACCCTAACAACAAGTTGATGGTTGCCGTCATTCTAGATCTACAATACAAATAGAAAATCTGCAGTAAAAGAAAACAAGATCTAAAACAAATAGCATCAAAATTATGTATCCATAATAATAACCCAATTGGAAAGACGATTTTGAATGAATAAATCTTTATTGATAACACCTGGTGAAGGAGATCTGCAAATTGGTCTATAATTCCCCCTTCGTGGGATGGGACCTTTGATATCCTTGCTGCTTTAGAAATAGAATTCCCTCTCTCAATCGTGTGAAATACCCAAACAAAGTGAAGAACTCAAATGGGAGCTCAAGAAAATGACGATAATGTTGACAATGATAATGATCATGGTGAGGAATGAATGAAAAATCCTCTTTATATAGCAAACACTACAAGAAAAAGGCCATTGGTGAGGGTCATGCCTGTGACAGACCTTTAAGATCCGTCACTAATGTCGCATATGGTGACGGTCTTTAAAAAAGCGTTGTTGTAAGTGTATATAGTGATGGTCCTTTAAGGTTTGTCACCAAAGCCATTTTCAATGACACTTTTGGTGAGGGTTGTTAAAGGCCCGTCACTAATTATCTCTTTGGTGACACTTTTGGTGAGGGTCGTTAAAGGCCCATCACTAATTCTCTCTTTGGTGACACTTCTAGTGACGATCTTTTATTGACCGTCACCAATGATCTTTTTGGTTACTTTTGGTGACGATCAATAAATATTCGTCATCATTGATCATTCTAATGAGTTTTTGATGACGCTTCATTCCTGTGACGGACCTTTAAGGTCCATCACCAATGTCGCATATGGTGACAGCTTTTAAAAAATCATTGTTGTAAGTGTATATAGTGATGGTCCTTTAAGGTTTGTCACCAAAGCCATTTTCAATGACACTTTTGGTGAGGGTCGTTAATGACCCGTCACTAATTCTCTCTTTGGTGACATTTTTGGTGAGGGTCGTTAAAGGCCCATTGCTAATTCTCTCTTTGTTGACACTTCTAGTGATGATCTTTTATTGACCCTCACCAATGCTATTTTTGGTTACTTTTGGTGACGGTCAAAAAATATTCTTCATCATTGATCATTCCAAGTTTTTGATGATGCTATGTACCTATTACTATATTTTTTGTCAAAATATAACGATTTAAGACCATTGTTGTGGAGTGTTTTTCATTATGTGTCCAAGGTCATAGTGGTTATAATAGTCAGTCAATTTGTTAAGAAGTAATTAGTGTGTATCATTTCCCTCAAGTCATAAGAATATAGTCTTCCTATGAGTCAACACATGATTCATCTCTATTAGGTTTATTATCTAGCTAAATTTCTTTAAATAAAGTTCCACTAGTGTGTGTAGGAACTATATTATTTAATACATAATAAATCTCTGTCAATTATATTAATGAGAGAGACCTAGCACTCCTCAACACTCATGGCACACCTTAACTTTCTTTGGAATAGTACGCTAACATTCCTTGGAATCTCGCATGTCTTGGAACATCTTTGTACATGGAACATCTTTGTACCTAGAACATCTTGCCATGAGTAGGACACCCAAGCACATGTTGGCATGCCATAGCATAGCATAGCACTCCCTTATCATGTGTTAGCATTCCATGTAGTCCCTAGCATTCCCTGGAACTCCTTGGCATAATATTGCATTGACAAACATTAACACTTGGCACACATTGGCACTTGGCATGTATTGGAACATATTATTAGTGTGCCTAGCATGGCCCTTTTGAAAAAGATAAAGTCTCGAATTATTAACCCTCTTATGTGTTCATTTCCTTGCATTTTAGCTTGGTTATTCCTTTTGTTGCCTTGAAACTCCTTAATGCATATTGGCATACTTTGGCACCCTGCACATCCTAGCATGTCTTAACACTTGCAATGCCTTGGCACTATTTGGCACATGTTAGCACACCCCGGAACTACCTAGCACACTCTAGCAATTCTTGACATTCCCTGGCATGCCTTACCCGTGCTTAGCATACCTTGTCACTCCCTCCTTGGCATGCTAGCTAGCATTGATTAACACTCCCTGGCACATCCTCATATTCATTCACTTCCATGCATTTTGACGTGGTGCTCCCTTGTGTTGTCCTAGTACTCCCTAACACTCCTCAACATGCATTGGCACTCTCTAGCACACCTTAGCACTCATCAGTGAAGAATGAAACTTGTAGCCAATGTTACTAGACTCAGAATAGACAATAAATCAACGAGGCAAAAGAGCTAAGAGTTTTAATCGGATTGGGGAAAAATCAACAAAAAATCGGGAAAAAATTAGTGAATTCAATAAAAAAATATACACATATATTGAATTAAAAAGAAAAAAAAACATTTTTCATTGATATTCAGTAAAGCCATGTCCAAACAATTCATAATATCAATATATTTCCAAAATATCATGAATGAATAAGCATATCATATATGTTATGAGTCCAAACATGATCTAAAGTACCGAGTCTCCTAACTAGTGACTACATAGAACTAGAAGCAGCTGCTTCGAAAAGTTTACAAACGACTACATACTAATTAGAAAAAAATCAGTAACTAAGAGTCTAAGACTCTTAAGAGTGAGAACTAGAAGCAATTCCTTCCATTCCTTCACTTGCTTGACTCTCAAAGTTCTTCAAGTCATGCGGGCTTAAAAGAGGAGCCTCCTCTAATTGGACCCAATCTGCTGCATTTGTAGTTTGTAAATCTATCTCTTCAAGGTCTATTGGTGATCCAAACCTATCATTATCATGAGACATTGAAATGTGAATTTACGTTTGACTTTGAACTTTAAAGTTTAAACTTTAAATTGCAAATCAGACTATGAAACCTTCAAATTCAAGCTCTCACCTAGTATTTTCTTGTTGCGGAGTCGTAGATTGTAATGGAAAAATACGAGGTCATTTAAGCACTTTTGTGTCAATTAGTTACGCTTCTTAGAATGTATTTTCTCAAACATGCTCCAGTTTCACTCACATCTTGAAGCACTGCATGCTTGGTTTAAGATTCGAATGGCGAATCTCTTCAAATATAGCGTATCACTACAAAAGTTTTGCCACCAAAGACCTAGAAAGTGGCAAGGGTTCATGAGTAGACGTATTAATACTAAATAGTAAAAACTTAAAAAGTCAACAAAATTTAATAAATCATTTAACATACAAAATAAAATTTAAACAAATTTAATGAATTAATAAAGCCTTCAAGCCTCAAAGGGTACTTGGCAACATCTTACACCTTTCTTGTATAACATTGGTATAGGAAAATAATTTAGTTGGTGCTCTATAATCCTATATTTGGGAAAAAACAAGACTTTGAAATTCTGGATCAGGGAAGCACCTTTCCATGCATGTCATAAGTCCTCTGTGAACCTCCCCATCCTCATTAAATTTTGTCTTATCATAAAAATACTGTGGGTTTAGGAAGTACCTAGCAGCATGTAAGGGGGAATGCAATTTCCTATCCCAACGTGCATAAATAATGTCCCAAAGAGGCATATACTTTCCCTCCTCATCTCCATATATCCTTTTGATGGCCTCCTTTGCGAGATCCATCGCCTCATAAATGTAACCCATAGTGGGTTTGTCACCATCAACCATCCTGAAAGTTCAAGCTTTCAAATTTAAATAAATATGAAACATTGAAAATAAAAAGAAGCTTGAAATGAAATTTAAAACATGAAAAAGTTAAAAGACTTGAAGTACTTGAGAACTCTAACAAGGGACTCCATCACAACAATAATCTCTTCGGCATCTTTCCAAAAACCATCATTAAAAACAAGTACAACAACTTCAATGCCTTCAAGGGTCTTGGAATGTTTAGATGCCATCCACTCAGGTCCCAAGGACATCCTCTTTAGATTTATTTTTTTCTCAACCACAAATTGCAAAGATATGAAATTTGTTGCAAATCTAGTCACTACAGGTCAAGCAATTTCTTTACCTTCAGTGTATTTTCTCATGTTGTTTAGGACAATAGTGTGGTTGTATAGGTATTTGGTTATGGATTTTTCCTTCCCCACAACCTCATGTATCCAATGAAGCTTACCAATGACCTCAAGCATTAAATCCATGCAATGGGCAACACAATAGGTCCAAAAAATAGTGGGGTGCCTAATCTCAAAAAGTCTACCAGCAGCCATATAATTAGCTGCATTGTCGGTGACAATTTGTACAACATGTTCTTCTCCCACTTCTTGAACAACTTCCTCCATCATTTCACAAATAAGTTGTGCAGTCTTAACCTTGTTTGAGGCATCCACTGATTTTAGAAACATTGTACCTACTGGACAAGATACAAGGAGATTTAATAAAGTTCTATTCCTCTGATTTGTCCATCCATCACTCATGATGGTGCACCCTGTTTCTATCCATGATGAACGAAACTCAGATAGCACAAGCATGAAATCTTCAACACTTTCTAATAACAAATTTGTCCTAATGCTCTCTGATGAAGGGGCTTTGAGCCTTGACCTGCAACAACAACTGCATCAACCATAGCTTGCGGATAAGGACTTATGGAATAGTGGAAAGGTATGTCAGAATAGTACCAAAAGTTAGCAATGGAATTCCTTGCCTGACTATGGATATTTTTTTTCCAACCAGTGGTATCCAAGGTCGGTTGGGAACCAGGTTTTGTGCGGGGAGAAAAAAATGTGTTTATGTTTCCACCTCCAATGTCGATTGCAGGAGGATTCATTTGGCCTTGAGTTTGACTTGGACTTGGAGGCATGTGTGGGAAACTTGGGAACTATATTGAGGATTCAATAGAGGGAGATGACAATGGGGTAGTGGAAGAAAAATTGTCAACTCCAAGAGTTCCTATTTGTAAAAATTCCCATTGTAGATCACCTGGTAATGAAATGTACTAAAGCAAAACACTTGATCTACTTCTACAACAATTGAGCGGAAGCTTAATCGAACATTAGAAACATCAAGCATGAACAGATATAACTAAGAATGAGAAGTAATCAACCATAACACAGAAGATATATCACTGGGGAAAGCACCAGCCTAAAACCCCAAATCTGTATTATCATACAAGTGGAAATCTTGTTCAAGTTACAAAAAGAATTAGCTCTTGAGCTATCATGATCTCTCTGCAATCAAACAATACAGCTCACAGACTCAAGCCCTCCAAGCCTCCTATTTCCTTGTGCAGTTTTGATTGGGGTCCAATGATATCACATGTGTGAATTGGCCTCATCAGACTCACTATAACCTCAGGTTCAACTGCGCAATCCATAAGGAATAATATTCCTTCTGCATGCAAGGAATATTCACCAAGGAATATCCTAGCAACTAATAGTACACTATCCCTCCATCTGATCTCAACTGGGTCTCTGACTGAACTGACATGCATGAGTTATCCATGAGTGAATACTCAGTTATCTGAAATACAATAGTTACATGCATGCAAGCATTAACTAACTGAACTCTCATTAATTTAACAAACTGTTAAATTAATCTAACTGGACTTGACTAAGTTAAAATAAGTCAACTGATTACAACTCAATATTACAACTCATCCTTATCTCTTTAACTGAAGGTTAAATTCCTTAATCAATGGAGAAACTATTGCATGTGCTCACATAGACTTCAAGTTTGATTTTCCTTAACTAATTAACTCAAGATGAGTTAATTAATTAATTTCCAAACTGCTGTTGATATCAAATTCGAATTTTACTTCCTTTGTTTAGTCCAGGAATTGACTAAAATAAGAAGGGATCCCGGCTATTTTTAGAAAAGCTATTTTTAGCACTTTCACTTTTCACCCATTGTTGCTAAGACTTCCAATGGCTGAACTGCTATTTATAGCCTAGCTATTTATATCAGTGCTATTTTTAGCAATTTCTATTTTTAGCATTTCTTGTTGCACACTTTTCAACACTCCCTCTCAACAAGAAAGGGATTATTAGCAACCTCGATCCTGTCTCTATGGAACTCGAACTTGCATTTTGACAATGCCTTTGTCAAAATATCTGCATCCTGCTCCTCGGTCGAAACATACTGCAACATCATGATCCTCTTGACCACACAGTCCCGTAGATGATGGTAGTGGATATCTATCTGCTTGGACCTATCATGAAACACTGGATTCTCAGAGAGTTTTATGCAACTTTGATTATCACAATATATCACTGTAGGATCCATCATCTGACCAAACAATCCCACTAGAATCTTCCGCATCCAAATGGCCTCACATGCTGCCTGACTCGCAGCCATGTATTCAACCTTTACTGAGCTAAGTGCAACTGATCTCTGTTTCCTGCTATACCAAGAAATTGCAGCTGAACCAAGGTTGAAGATTCCTCCATAAGTGCTCTTCCTGTCTGATGGAATACCTATCCAATTCGCATCTGTGAAGCCTTGCAGCTTCACTCCCTCTATCTGTCTATACCATAATCCATACTGTGTAGTGCCTCTGAGATATCTCAACACATGCTTTGTTGCCTTCCAAAACAGATTGGTAGGCTGAACCATAGCTTGACTCAGTTGGTTCACCGCAAAGCATAAGTTGGGTCATGTGTTCACTAGATACATGAGTGAACCCACCAGCTATCGATAAACAGTAGCAGCTACTACCTCACCTGAAGTAGCATCCTCCTTCCTCCAGTTCCCAGCTAGAGGAGTCTGCATGGGCTTGCACTTCTCCATGTGAAAGCGCATGAGTATATCATTGGCATACTTGCCTTGAGACAAAAATACTTCCCCATCTTTCTGCCACACTTCCATGCCTAGAAAGTAGTGCATGAGGCCCATGTCCTTCATCTCGAACTCTCTTGCAAGGTCCTCCTTGCGAGATTGTATCAGCTTCTCATCACCTGTCAAAATCAGATCATCGAAATAAAGTACAATAATCAAGGGCTTACCATCTACCATGATGTGGTATAGGTTCACATCTACTTCACTCTTGGTGAAGCCCAACCCGGTGAAATAGTTGTCGATCCTGGTATACCAAGCACGAGGTGCTTGCTTCAGCTCATATAGTGCTCGCTTGAGTCAACAAACATGCGACTTGCAATCAAAGGTCTCAAATCCTTCGGGCTGCTCAATGTATACCTCTTCCTCAATCTTCCCATTGAGGAACAATGTCTTCACATCCATCTGATGGATCTTCCAATCCATCCAAGCTAATAGAGCTAGCATCGATCTAATAGATGAGTACCTTGCTATGGGAGCAAAGGTCTCATTGTAGTCGATCCCCTCAACCTATGAGAAACCTCGGGCAACAAACCTTGCCTTGTGTTTCTCAACACTGCCATCAACTGCTTGCTTTACCTTGTAAAGCCATCGGGAACTAACCACTGACTTGTCCCCAGGTCTAGGGATAACATCCCACACACTGTTCCGTATGATAGAATCGTACTCTTCTACCATTACATCAACCCAGACTGGTTGCTGCACTGCCTCCTGAAAAGAAGAAGGTTCGGTCGCTACACACTCCCCAACCAGGGCCATGTAGCCAGTGTATCTCTCGGGAGATCTCCTCTATCTGCGATGAGAGGATGGCTGCCCCACATTCTCTCTCGCATCCTGCTTCAATCTATCAGCTTCTCGCAAGAATTTTCGTTCGTCTCTGGAAGACTCTCCAGCAGTGGTGGTCTCCACTATTGGATCCTTTGCATGTGGTTGATCCACATCATCAGGAGGCTCCTCCTCCTTTGGAACTAAAAGTTCCTCATCACCATGCAACTTGAGCTCCCTCTCAAGTGACACTCGCATGGATCTCTGCTCATCAAACTTCAGATCCCTGCGCACTACGGTCCTCTGATTGGCAGGCAGAAACACACGATAGTTGTGGGGTGTATCTGTGTACCCCACAAGTATCCCCAACTCAGATGTTGGGTCTAGCTTCTTTTGAGCATCTTTGGTCACATGATAGAAAACTGGTGATCCAAAGATACGGAAGTGACTCACTTTTGGTTGCTTTCCCGAAAAAGCCTCCATAGGTGTCTTCATTCCCAAAATACGACGAGGAATTTTGTTCTAAAGGTACACTGCTGTATTGCATGCCTTAGCCCACAGATGAAGTGGTAGGCTTTGGTCATGCAACATCGCTTGAGCTGCTCGCATAATAGATCTGTTCTTCCTTTCGGCCACCCCATTCTGTTGTGGGTTATGAGGTGCCGTAAGTTCCCCATTTAATTCCTTCCGCATCACAGAAGTCTTTAAACTGCTGGGATATATACTCTCCACCATTGTCACTACACAAGGCTTTTACTTTCTTCCCAGATTCTTTCTCTTCCGAGGCTTTAAACTCACAAAACCTCAAGAAGGTTTGATCCTTCTTTTACATAAAGTAGATCCATCATCTACGAGAAAAATCATCAATGAAAATAACATAGTACCTTTGTTTAGCGGTGGAGGTTGTAGAGAATGGTCCACATACATCTGAGTGAACTCGCTCCAGGATTTCTCCAACTCTACTATCCTGATCTTGAAAGGAAGCTTTCGCATACTTACCTAGGGTGCATCCTTTGCATGTGTCTGTTTGCTCCAATTTTCCCTTGGGTAAGCCGGTAGAAATTTGCTGCATGATCTTCAAGGCCCCGTGATGCAAGTGGCCCAATCTCCTATGCCATAGCTCACTAACATCTTGGCTTTGCACCACCTCTGCTTTGGAACTCAGTGTAGCACAATCATCTACCTCCAACTTGTAGAGATTCTTTACTCGAATCCCTATTCGCTTGGTCTGTCTGGTGCCGATATGCCTCAGGAACACTTTTCCTTTACTAAAGACTACATCATAGCCTTTATCTTCTAGCATAGTAACAAACATAAGATTCTATTTCAAACCTGGTACATATTTAGCAGTAGATAGGGTGAGAGGAGCACCATGCTCCCTTTGAAACACAACTGTACCTTCACCAGAGACACAGTACTTTCCATCATCGCCCATCTCGATGTGCTTTTGGAGATCCTTCTCCTCCAATGTACTGAAAAGATTCTTGTCACCCAACATGTGGAAAGAAGCTCCACTGTCCAGGTACCAAACACATCCCACCATGGATGAAACCATGCATGCGATAAGCGAGAAATCCAGCTCAAATTGTGAAGCTAGTGCATCACCATCAGATCCCTTTGAGGAACCCTTCTTGGATTTCTTCTGTGGACAATTGATAACATAATGGCCCACTTCATGATAGTGAAAGCATCACACCTTTGACTTGTCAACCTTCTTCCCACCATGAGAAGATTTGGATTGGGATGCCTTCCCTTTCCCTTTCTTAGCTTTACTCGCTAAAGCTAGATTTTCTTCATCATCTTGTTTTGATGAAGATCCATCCCTGGTGCTTCGCCTTATCTCCTCCTGCATTAGTCCGACCAAAGTCGTTCCCAATCTAGCAGTTTCTCTCTTCCATTAACTGAGTCCTGGTAACTATGCCAGCTCGTAGGAAGACTGAGGAGTGCTAGACTCGCCATGTCATCATCAGCAGTCACGACCCCTACACTTGCAAGCTCATCCCTGCAGGTGGTGAGCTTGTTCAGGAATGTAGAGATTGTGTCACCCTTTTCGCACTTGATCTTGTGAAGTTTGTCCTTCAGCGCCAACTTCCTTTGATCGATGCTATTCTGATAAATATCTTTCAATGTTTTCCACATCGAAAACGGAGTTTCCTTCCCATGGAGGCTCGAGACAATGTGATCTCGAACTCCCTCCAGGAGGATTCTCCTTGCTCTAGCCACACACTTTTTCCATTCCGCCAGTTGAGTAGCATTGGTTGGCTTTTGGACTTCTTGATCAATGAAGTCCTTGAGACCGTTATCTTCCAATACTACCTCCATGCAATCCTTCCAGGCTATATAATTCGAACTGCCATCAAGGGCATATTCGAGTCTTAAACCACTGAATGCCATCGGCAAAATAGATGTGATAAGAACTCAATTCAATACTCAGAAACCAAACTTTGAACTTCTCCTGCTTGTATACTGTTCTTCCTTGATCACCTTTGCTCTGATACCATGTAAAAATTCCCATTGTAGATCACCTGGTAATGCAATGTACTAAAGCAAAACACTTGATCTACTTCTACAACAATCAAGCGGAAGCTTAATCGAACATGAGAAACATCAAGCATGAACAAATATAACTGAGAATGAGAAGTAATAAACCATAACACAGAAGATATATCACTGGGGAAAGCACCAGCCTAAAACCCCAACTCTGTATTATCATACAAGTGGAAATCTTGTTCAAGTTACAAAAAGAATTATCTCTTAAGCTATCCTGATCTCTCTGCACTCAAACAATACAACTCACAGACTCAATATACATAGAATATATCTTCCTCAAGCCCTCCAAACCTCCTATTTCCTTGCATACTTTTGGGGTCCAATGATATCACATGTGTGAATTGGCCTCATCACACTCACTGTAACCTCAGGTCCAACTGTGCAATCCATAAGGAATAATATTCCTTCTGCATGCAAGGAATATTCACTAAGGAATATCCTAGCATCTGATAGTACACTGTCCCTCCATCTAATCTCAACTGGGTCTCTGACTGAACTGACATGCATGAGTTATCCATGAGTGAATACTCAGTTATCTGAAGTACAGTAGTTACATGCATGCAAGCATTAACTAACTAAATCCTCATTAATTTAACAAACTGTTAAATTAATCTAACTGGACTTGACTAAGTTAAACTAAGTCAACTAATTACAACTCATCCTTATCTCTTTAACTGAAGGTTAAATTCCTCAATTAATGGAGAAACTGTTGCATGTGCTCACATAGACTTCAAGTTTGATTTTCCTTAACTAATTAACTCAACATGAATTAATTAATTAATTTCCAAACTGCTGTTGATATCAAATTCGAATTTTACTTCCTATATTTAGTCCAGGGACTGACTATGTTGGGTCCCTATAGTACTAGTGATTACCCCATTACTATTGTAGTTATACCCCTTATTTATATTGTTGTGCCCCTATTACCCCCATATTGTTATTTCTGTGCCCCATAGAATCCCTCTATTGTTATTTTTGTGGCTTTATATTATTATTGTTAGGTCGGCTAGATTATATTGTGACTCCTTGGACTCCTATATATAGAAAGGAGGTTTTGTCATTTGTATCATCGAATAATTGTTCATTTATGTAATGTAAAGGAGGTTGCCCCCTCGAAGAGGCTGAATTCTAAGGCGTTGATCTATCTTTTCTATCTTTTCTTGAGCTGGTTTCATAACAGACTAAAATAAGAAGGGATCCCGAAATGCTATTTTTAGAAAAGCTATGTTTAGCACTTTCACTTTTCACCCATTGTTGCTAAGACCTCCAATCACTGAACTGATATTTATAGCCTGACTATTTATAACAGTGCTATTTTTAGCAATTTCTATTTTTAGCATTTCTTGTTGCACACTTTTCAACACTATTGATTTTTTTTGCTTTTCTTTCTTTGCATTATGCTGACTCAACATATCAATGGCCAAGGTTGCTTGGTGTTTGACATTTTTGTCAACGTTTTTGTAGAGACCTATATCATGGTCGGGTATTTGTGCAAGGTGGTACTTGAATCTATAAATGCCTCCACTACATTTCGCTTTGCAAAATTTACAAAGGAGCTTGGGGTCTCCAAGAATCTTGTCACAATAAGCCCAAGCAAAGTCCTTCTCCCTCGGCATTGTTGTTGTTTTGGACTTGTGTTTAAATTGTGGCTTCTGTTTAGATTTGGAGTTGTGCCTTCTATTTAATTTGGCTCCTGTAAAAGACAATAAAAAATTAAAATTAAAAATTCCATATATAACTTCACAAAAAAGAGGGTTGGTTTTAAAGGATATGAGGTTTTTTTAAGGATCAAAGAGGATTTTGTCCAACAACACAAGCACATTTCGACCTAATATATCATTATGACCTTGAAACACAATTAGGTATATATGAGGAAATGCTACCTAAAGGAAATATTATCAACATATATTGCATTGTAATCTTGAATTTGCAAGTTTGTTTAGCATAAGACAACTAAACCAATACATCAATAACAGATTCTGGAAGAACAAAAATACCCAAAGTTGTGAATGCATGGTTAAAGCCTTTGGAGTCGGCAAGACATCGACCAAGGAAGGAATGCTTGATGACTTGGCTGGTGGTTGGTATGAAACCATTTCTTAGTGCATTTTTAAAATCTATTTAAGCCCCATTTATAGGGTTGAAAAGTCATAACCAAAGGAATACGCTGAACATTCGAAAGTTGAACAGTGAAACTTGAAACTTGCCATTGAAAACTACATTGAAACTTCAATATATTAATATACCTATTATTTAAGACAAGTGCCAATGTACCTTGATTGTTGAATAGTGAAGTGGCTAAGCCTGGAGGTAACACATGCTGAAGGTGACGCACGACTGCCCAAACGTCGATATGGAGTATGGATAGAGCACACGTTGGCGACTGCTCGATATGAAGTTTGGACTTAGGCTCACACTGGTGGTTCCCCAATATGGAGTATGGACTGTGTAATAGTGAGTAGTGATTGATTACTGAATGTCTCGACGTATGAGTTATGGGCCTGAGAAATGAGAAATAAATTTTGGAACGACCGCCGTTTAGTTTTTAGTAATGCAGCATACCTAAACTTGAAAATCTCGTGCTCATCGAGTCAAGGCTGAAAATCGAATTAATCGCATGAATATACTTTAATCGGCAAGTCACAAGTCAAACTTGCATTGACCACGAGTTAAACTTGGTCAACGTGAGTTTTACTCGCAAAGATTTGGATCAGATCATTTGGAGAGCAAGAAGATTCTGACTTGTGATTAATCGTGATTGATCAGTGAGTCTTGTTTCACTGCTTGTAACTGAAATATGAACTGAAAATAGGAGATCTTACGATTGAAACTAATTGTGAATTTTCTAAAACAAAATTGGCCCATTGGCATCGTTTCTATTTGCGGATGGGTGCGTCAACAGAAGAGATTCATTTTAAATCAGGTTCATGGAGAAAATATTTTATGGAATATATTTGTTTTATGTCAAGGAAGACATAGAAATATTTTTTATTAAATTTGAATAACAATAGTATCTACTCTGTATCTCTTGTATCTCATTATTTTTATCTCCTGTAACTCATACAGATAGTGGGGTAATAGTGGACATGTAGCATCAAGCTCCACTCCTTTTAATCCAAAGTTCTGCATGCAAACCTTTGTGTCACTTGCGCCGCAAATCCTTCGCTGTAGAGTGTGGAGTTAACACCTACCTTTGCATGACAAAAGCTACACATACATTTTGACTTGTTTTTTTCTCCTTTTGTCCATTCTTTTTGTGGAGTCTGGGACAACAAGCTCCACATACTTTTTTTCCATACCCCTATGTGAGTGTAACTTTGCACATTTTTCTTTTCTTCAACCAATATCAAAAGCATTTGTGAGCTTCTTTCAAGTCATGAATACATGCTTCAATCATGGAAATTCACAAAGTTTCTAAAGCAAAAAATAACCATGGAGTTAACCTTTGCCATTTCAAATATGTTAGGATTCTATTGGGAGTTTTTTAGAGATAATTATTAACTGGCCCTCTACCTTTCCCTTTTTCTTAATATAAATTGAATCTCTTATTACATTTCTAATCAAGAGATTTACGTCAAATACTGGATCAAAGGGCCAAGGACTTTTCATAAATGCTTCCTTGTATAGTAGAAGAATAAATGGTCAACATGTCATATTGGCTCCAATTTCTTGGGAATTAATAATTGTTCTAAAAAATGACTTCTCCTTTTTGAATCTAGAACTATGTTTAAACTTTGAAAATGGATTTTTCTCCAAATTTATCTTGGAAAGGTCCTTATTAAAGGCTTCTTTATATCTCCTCCACTAGAATGAATGGCTTGTATGTTGAAAAGTATAATAGAGCTCCCTTATGAAAATCTTGATCATCCCATTGTCACCAAAAGCTCCTCCTTTTCCCCAAATTGGACCCAAAACAACATTAAGTACTTAATTGTGATCCAATTTGAGAAATTTTGATTGACACTGGAACTCAAGAGCTATTCAACTTAAAGTGCGCTAATAGCATTCATCATTCTTTCATTGAATAAGTATATTGTTTTTGAATTTGTCATTTGTGCTTGTAGTATGTGGTACTGACCTTGTTTCACATGAAAGGGTTTTTATTCTTGGACTATGACAATGCTAGTAAGATTTAGGCCTTTTGTAGTATTTGTACCCCATGATCATTTTTGCAATATGTATGTCCTATGTGGAAAGAAATAAGCATTTATTTATTACCTCCTAAACTAAAGCACGGTTTCTTTTATTAGGTGCCATGTAACGTCCTCTACAAATTGAGGACAAATGGGACGTAATATCCTATCCAAAATACCCATTGTTGGGCAATTTTTGGGGAAACTAGGCTTAAAAAATCCAAATTTGGGGTTTGGAGTAAGGTTTACTCAATCACTCAAGAATATGAAACCCCTCTGGAAAATCTATAAATAAAGAAGGATTGAATTCATTTTGGATAATCAAGTGTGGATTAATTCATTTGTTCTTGAGCATTAGGTCTGATAGTTTTTGACCCATTCTATATCTTGTCAATTTTGGTGGTGAAAGATTCCAACCTAGTTAACATTCCCTTATTATCTCTCTGTTTGGACACAAGGGTCTCTGGTTGGTTAGCGAATTCTGTTGGATATTGGTCTCTTGTCTTTTTTCGGGCATAAGATTTCTGTTAAAGGTGAATGAATTTGGAGGATAATGCAAGATAGCTTAGTTCTATTTGGCATACACCTCTCTTGAAGGAAACACCAAAGTTTCTAAGTCCTTAATATCTTGTTCTGGGCAAAGCACTTATCTTAGGTAGTGGATTCATTTTTGGCACCTGGAGTAGCAAAACTCTTTGCTTTATTTAGTTTTTGCATGCACAGTTAAAAGGAGCACTTCCCTAGTTATTAATTCTCAGCCTTAGCTAAGGAAGCATGTTTGCATATCTCATATCATATTCAGTAGAGGAAGAATTTAATTGTCTTGTCTATCCATGCAAGGAAGGTGCATTAGGATTAGGAGTTAAGAAAGTTGAGACATTGTTGTACATGTTTCCAGATTCATTGTACCTTCTAGACTAAAGGAAAAGTGAATAGTAGTGTTTGAAATTTTTAGTTATTTCCTATTTCAAAGAGTAATAAATAGTGATGTGATTTGAGTTTCAAATTTGTGTACTTGTTGTTACTTTCTTCAGTGGCATGTGCTTCCCTGTTCAGAACAAGGGGTTTTTCTACAGTATCTAGCCTCCAAAGCTTCTTCAATGCAAACTAAATATCAAATCATGCCCTCGTACTCCAAAGCATCTAAGGCATCACCCTAGAGAAGCTCTAAAGTAGACCAATGAGATTTGACAAGCCAACTCCAACCCCATGTCACCATACAAGTGTTGACATCACTACTACAAAAATTATCCCGAAGTGTTGCATTCTACACCAATTCCTAAGATGGATGCCCAAAGGGGTTCTAGAATGAGGCTCAAACTTCATTGCCACATTTAAGACTTTTCAAAGGGATCGGTCCCTTTAAACCATACCAATTTTTACACTTTCAAAATTTGGCCTTGTTCCTATCAATTTATATTTTGTATTGAAAAGTTAGTCCTATTTTGCCTATTTATTAACTTTAGGAATAATTATAGGTCAGCTCTAGCAAAATGTCAACAAATTTATGGGTTAGGTTGGCATTTCTCCAAATAATATCACACATGTATATATAATCACACATTTTCCTTTTTAGATCTTGATTAGTTGAACAAAAAGCTTCGCTGCCTCTGTAATTTTGTCTCATACCTCCACATCAACACTCATAGATAAAAATATTCTTAATTCTTCATATGTGTGCACAATAAGGTCCCTTTTGGTTGCTATTTTTGATGGAGCAATCTCTAACAGTACACCTTTTACCACAGAGTCGTTGTTGTTGGATAGAAATCTCTAGAGGAGTCTTACACCAGACATATAAATGAATATTATATATCACAATTATAAGCATTAACATATGAATATGTGGCAGACCCTAAACTCTGTGCATTCAATCCATTACTTTTTCTTTCATGGCAAATTTCGTTTTTCATAGTAGATGTGTTGTGGCACTTGAGTGTGTTCGCATAAAAAATTCTAAGGCCAAACCTGGATTCTCATGTGTCATGGAAATTCAACATATGCCTTGTTCACCTAAGAACTACTTGTAACTCATCTTAGGGTACTCATGTACAATCTCAACTCATCCCACTTAACAAGTTACCAAGACAAGGCTCATCACATCCAACCTTGGTCTAAAACAATTAAGCAACACAATTTACATCTTGACATGCCATAACACCTGACATGTCTTAGAATGCCTTGGCACTATGTGGCATGCATTAACATCCCCTACATTCCTTGGCATGCTTTGACACTCCCTAGCACACCGTGGCACTTCCTGACATGCCTTGGTAGTTTAGCATACCTTGGCATTGCCTAGCATATAACCTTGTCACTCCCTCCTTAACACACCTAGAAATCATTGAAACTCCCTCTCACACACTCTTATTCATTCATTTCCATGCATTTTGACCTAGTGCTTCCTTATGTTTCCTTAACACCCCCCTAACACTCCCTAGCTCACTCAGAACCTAACACATATTGGCCTACCACCTTAATACTCTAGCATTCCTTGGCACTACATAGTATACCTTGTCACTCTCTCCTTAGCACACCTAAAGATCGCTGACACTCTTGGTCACAAATTCTTATTCATTCATTTCCATGCATTTTTACCTAGTGCTCCCTTGTGTTTCCATACCACTCCTTATCACTCCTTGACACGTGTTGTTACACCGTAGCACCTATGACATCTTGGCATGTCTCCCTAGCCTCTAGCATGCCTTAACACTGCCTAGCATACCTTGTCAATTTGTCCTTAGCACACCCGGAACTCACTAAAAATTCTATTCACAAACTCTTATTTGTTCATTTCCATTCATTTTGACATAGTTCTCCCTTGCGTTTCCCTGGCACTCCTAGCTACACTTCCTTGCACGTGTTGGCACATCTTGGCTGCATGTCGCCCTAGAACTCTAGAATTCCTTAGCATTGCCAAGCATGCCTTGTAAATCCTCCTTAACACACTTGGAACTCACTGACACTCCATGCCACACACCCTTATTCCTTCATTTCCATGCATTATGACCTAGTGCTCCCTTGTGTTTCCCTAGCACTTCCTAACACTCCTTGGCACACATTAGCACACCATGGCACTTGTCACATCTTAGTAGGCTTTCCTAGCATTCTATCGTCTATTGGCACTACTTATCAAACGTTGTCACTCCCTCCTTAGCACACCTATAACTTGTTAACACTCCCTATCACACACACACACATTCATTCATTTACATGTAATTGAAACGAGTCCTCCCTTGTGTTTCCTTGGGATTCCCTAGCGTGTGTTGTCGCCACATCCTAGAACTTAGAACACATTGGCATGCCTTAGCACTTGGCATGTCTTGACATGCCTAACATTCCTTGGAACTTTATAACATGTGTTAGCACTTCCTAAAATTTCCTACTCACCTTGGCACTCCCTAGTTTTCATCGTAGATAAACTTACCTTTTTTGTGACTTGAGAACCCAACCAAGTCATTGAAAAAATAGTGTTGTGCCTAGACCAAAGTCTCCCTTTGTCTCAAACTACTTTTTCCATCCTCTTATCACAATCATAGGCTTTCCTCCTACAAGTCCTAATATGAAATTATCCTAACACACTTTGTCCATGGGACACCTAGAATTCACTGACACTCCCTGGCATAATCTCTTATTCATTCATTTGCATGCACTTTGACCTAGTTATCCCTTGTGATTCCTTGACACTCCCAAACACTCCTTGACATGCATTGAAATTATCTGGCATATGTCAACATGCCTTTTCATTCCTTGGCATGCCATGACACTCCTTAATTATCATGCCCTCATAACTACCCTTATTTTCTTTTAGACTTAGGAACCCAACCAAGTCCTGCCTCAACTACAACAACTTTACCAAGTTACATTTACTACAACTAGACTATTCCTTGTTCCCCTAATGGAATATAAATCATCTTAGGCTTCTCATGTCCAATCTTAACTCATCCCACTTAACAAGTTACCAAGTCAAGGCTCACATCCAATCGTGCCCATAAAACAACTAAGCAACATAGTTTACATCTTCACATGCCATAACATCTGGCACGTATAACAATCCAATGGCACTACATGGCACACATTATCATCCCCTGCATTCCTTGGCATGATTTTCCACTCCCTAACAGACCCTACCACTCCCTAACATGCCCTGACACTCTAGCATGCCTTGGAACTGCCTAGCATATACCCTTATCACTCCCTTGTTAACACAATTGGAACTTGCTAACACTCCCTATCACACACTCTTATCCATTCATTTCAAAGCAATTTGAACTAGTTCTCCCTTGTGTTCTCATGGCACTCCTTGACACACATTGACACACCCTAGGACTTGGCACATCTTGGCATGTTGCCCTGGCACTCTAACATTCCTTGGAACTACCTAGCATACCTTGTCACTCCCTCCTTAGAACACCTAGAATTCATTGACAATCCCTGTCATGCAGTCTTATTCATTCATTTCCATGCATTTGAAACTAGTGCTCCCTTTTTTTCCCTGACACTCCATAACACTCCCTGGCATGCATTAGCACACATTAATACCTAGCACATCTTGTCATATTTCCCTAGCCTCTAGAATGCCTTAGCACTGCCTAGCATAACTTGTCACTCCCTCCTTAGCACACCCTAAAATCACTGACACTTCCTGTCACAAACTCTTAATCGTTCATTTTCGTGCATTATTTTCACCTAGTTCTCCCTTGTGTTTCCCTAACGCTCCTTAACACTTCCTAGCACTATTTTTCACACCTTGGAACCTAGCACATATTCTCTGCATGTCGCTCTGGCACACTAGAATGACTTAGTGTTGCTTAGCATACCATGTCACTCCCCTTTTACCACACCTAGAACTCATTGACACTCCCTGTCACACACTCTTATTCATTCATTTCCATGCATTTTGACCTAGTTCTCCCTTGTGTTTCCCTAGCACCCGCTAACACTCATCACACATTAGCACACCTAACTACAATGAGTTTCACTAGAAGTCAATCCAAAAACCCTTCTAGAGTCTAGCTAGTTACTTGTTCTTCACTAGGATATTAGGGTTAAGTTTATTGTATAGTGTTCAGTGTGAAAATATTACTAGGTGTTTTTATCACATTACTTGGAAGGTGGCTAAGCCACAAGAATGACAGTAAGGTTCCTGAATCTTGGATTGTAAAACTAACCAACAAATATATGACTATAAGATCTTTGGGAAATTCTAGTTCTCTAAAGAGATTCATGGTAGTAATTTTCCCATTGAGTTAGACCTGAGAACTCGATTGTTAATTAGATGCAGAGAAGTGGGAGTTTGATGCTGTAAATGTCAAATGTACAGTTCAACAACATGATGGAGGCTTACCTCTGACATCAGAATTCAGTTTGTTATCTTCATGGTGTAAACCCCACGATGTCCAAGTGTGACACCCTCCTTGCAACAACACCCTTCGAGTAGTTACCCAGTGACTTCCTTGCGTTTTATTACCCTCTCCTCATATTGTTCACTCTCAGTTCCTTCTCCCTTACTCTCCTCTCACTGTGCTCTTTTGCTTCCTATTCTCCTTATCCCAATTTATCTTCTCTTTCTACTTCTCACTCCATCATTCTAGTTAGTTAGGGCTTGGCTAACTAGATTTTTCCTTTCTTGCCATTTCGCCTCCCATTTTCTCCCCATCTATCATTTTCCCTCTTCCTAGGTCTGTTCTAGAATCGACAAGGTGTGAGGGAGGAGAAAAATCCATTCATGTGTGCTAATAGGTTGCAAAATATCTCCCCACCCTCATTGACTGCATCAAGGCCTATAAATATTATGCCTGTGAGTGTTTGTGAGTCTCTTCTTAGGTCTTGGGTCGAATTATTTTTTCTCTTTCAACTATATGAGTTGAGCTATATGCTCTTTAACCCCAACATTAATAGAGTTTATTATACTTGTATCATGCTCGTGGTATAAAGACATATGTATAGGTTATTATGGTATATGTTGAACTTTGGTTATTACCCTCAACTTGAAGTCGTTGAGGTTCCATCTAACTCCCCCTAGTTAATACAAGGTTCATTGAGTTAGAAAAATGTGCCATCGATAATTATAAGTGGTTACCTTAAGGAAGGACCATTGGTTGAAGACTCATCAATGGAGATTGGGTCGATGGTTAGGGTTTTGATTCATTTAGACACTATTCACTATTATATTTGTGGGAATAGAGTAATTATGAGCTTCCCCATGTACACAAGGATAATTGAGAAGTGTTTCCCATAATCATGCAAGTGGAACTTCAACATGTACATCAAGGTAACCACAAAATATTTATCATATTTATACAATGCAAGGTGATACAAAAATATTTACATTATATACGTGAATTTACTAAGATCAGGACCATTAGCATCATATGTAAATATTTACCATAAGACGAGGGTCATTTCAACCCCTTAAAAATATCCATAAGGCCTTCCTCTTTTGCAGTTCCTTGAACACAAGGGTTTAATTGAAAAACACATAGTTCCTTTAAAGATTTGTAGGTTGAGGCAGCCACTTCAAGCCCTTGAACTTAAATATAATCAAATATTTGCAATTTGTTACAATAATAAGTCCATTATGCACACTCCTCATCTTAGAGTTGGGTAGAGAGGGAGAATACTTGATTGATGCCAACCTTGTAAATGAAAAACTTTGCCTACTCATTGGTTGGACTCTCCACCACTAGTTGACACCACTAACACACACCAAAAGTCCAAGATACCCATAATATGTGCCCTACACCCAAGGGCTTAGACTACACCTCCATAAAATGTACCTTCAACTTTAGATGTCCCAAAACAGTAATATCCTAACCCTAGCCTATTTGTTAGATTTTTGTAACTTTCTCCTTAACTAACATTTGTTTTTAACTATTTAATCCACTTACCATATACTCTCTCTTGTTTGCAACCACCTAGTATACAAGAGCACTTATGTTTTTAATACAACCAAGTTAAGAGGGCATGTTTCTTTCTTACACTTAAATGTTTTCAATACAACCAAGTTAAGAGCACATGTTTCCTTTTCAAATTCCAAAAGTATAACATGTCTATCTCTATAAACTAACAACAAATCATTGCATAAAAAAGGTAAGCTTAAAATTAAATTAAAATTAGATTATTATTATTATGATAAATACACCAAATATGGAAAAAATGTTTTCAAACACAACCATTAAAAAAGTGTTAGTTTATCAAATACAACTACAAACTTATTAAGCCAGCCTAGATCCATCTTAACTCGGATCTATCAAGTGCCGAGAGGGATCCAATATCTCAATGTGCAAACCTCTTTTTTGGCACTTGATAGATCCAATTTAAGATGGATCTAGGATGGTTATATAATTCTATATAATATCTATATTTGTATCTATGTGTCTCTTTCTTATTCCCTTTCTCTATCTCACCCCCCAAACATACACACACTCTCTCTCCATATCTATCTCTCTCTCCCTCCCTCTTCCCCTCTGCCTCTATCTCTCCTCTCTCGATCGCTCCATTGTCACTCCCTCTCTCTCTCTACCTTTCTCCCTCTATGTCTTTCTTATTCCTTCCCTCTCTATCCCCCTCCAACTTCATCTCTCTCTCCTCTCTCTTAGTCCTCTCTCTCCCTTTCTCTCTAACCTCCCTATGTCCCCCCCCATCACTCTCTCTCTCTCCCCCCTCCATCTCTGTGCCTCCCCCTCTATCTATTTTCCTTCTCTCCCTATCTTTATCCCCACATATTCTCTCTCTTCCCTCCTCTCTTCTCTCCCTCTCTCTCTATCCATCACTCCCTTGTCAATCCCTCTCTCTCCACCTCTATCTCCCTATGCATTAGTTCTTTCCTCCCTCTCTCTCCCCTCCATATCCATATATCTCTCTCCCCCCCTCCAACTCCATATCTCCCCCCCCCCTCTTCTTCTCTCTCTCCCCTCTCTCTTCCTACCTCCTTCTCTTTGTCTCCCCCCATCACTCTCTCGCTCTCTCTTTCTCTCTCCCTCTCTCTCCACCCTCCATCTTAGTCACTATCTCCCCCCAACTCTCTTCCCTTCACTTTGCTTGCTATCATCACTTGATCCTTAGTTAAGATAGATCTATGTTGGTTCTTACTAATATTTGTATTATATAAATTTTACATCTTTAAATACAAAAGTATTCTCATTTTTCATTTTATTAAAACCTTAATTTAATTTATATGGGAATAATTTTAGTAGTCATGAGGATAGAGGGTTTATATATATCTCAAAACAAATTACAATTCTTTTGCCATTAGCTTCAAATAAAAAATGTTATAAAATTAAATTAAATTAAAATATTTTTATTGTGAAATAAGTTATGGTTTTTGGGCATGTGGTATTGATAAGCCATGGTATTGTAACATAGCCTATTTACAAGTTAATAATATCCATGGTAAAGTGGGGGTTAATATCGATGGTTAAGAATATTGTCATATTGCTATAAAATATTTGGATTGTGAAATAAGATATGAATTTTTGGCATGTGGTATTGATAAGCCATGGTATTAGCCAATGCTATTGTAACAAAGCCTATTCACAAGTTCATAATATCAATGAAAAAGTGGGGGTGAATATCCATGATTAAGAATCCCCATATTCTTATAAAATATTATGATTTTGAAATAAGTTATGTTTTTTGGGCATGTGATATTCAGAAGCCATGGTATTGTAATAAAGTCTATTTCCAACTTAATAATATCCATGGTAAAGTGAGAATGAATATCCATGGTTAAGAATATTTTCATATTGTTATAAAATATTTTGATTGTGAAATAAGTTGTGTTTTTAGAGCATGTGGTATTGCTAAGCCATAGTATTGGCCCATGGTATTATAACAAAACCAATTTTTTACAAGTTAATAATATCCATTGTAAAGTGGGGGGTGAATATCCATGGTTAAAAATCTTGTCATATTGTTAAAAATTATTTTGGTTGTGAAATAAGTTATGGTTTTTGGGCTTGAGGTATTGATAAGCCATGGTATTGGCTCATGGTATTATAACAAAACCTCTCAAAAAGTTAAAACCAAAATCAAAATATAACAAATTGAATTTTATTATTTTTATTATTAATTGAGCCAACATTTAGATTTTTGCACTCATCCCCATACTTGTGACTTTTATTATTATTATACTATTATTATTTAACTAAGCCCATATTTAGAATTGTTTACATACTTACATTACACCTACACATCTACTCTATACTCTATAAATATTATATTTATTGTTTTTTAGGGAGGGAAATTTTAACATTTTTGAAAAAAATCAGGCTTAATTTTGATGTAACAAAGCCCTCCCAATTCCAATCTTCATTTACATTCTAAAACAAGTAGTATATTTTCACTTTTCATATGGCAGAGGGAAAATGAGTATATATTTTCAATTTTCATGGGGCGGGAGGGAAAACGAGATTGAAGAGAGTTGTGAATTACATTTTCACTTTTCATAAGGAGGAGGGAAAACGAGTAGAATATTTTCACTTTTCACGGGGTGGGAGGGAAAATGAGATTGAAGAGAGACTCATATCGAACCCCACCATTGGATCTTCAATCCATTAATGGCGCACAGGTATGTTTCATTTCTAACCTCGTTGCATTTCCACCCCACTTTTAGTATTCTTCCACACAGGGAGGAGTACACACACCTTAGTTCAAAATTCACTATTTTTTTCATCCTTGCTTTTAAGTTTACGAGTAGCATATTTTCACTTTTCACAGGGCGGGAGGGAAAATGAGATTGAAGAGAGTTGTGAATTAAGGTTTTACCAGTAGCAGACTGATATTGAACCCCACCATTGGATCTTCAATCCATTAATGGCACCCAGGTATGTTTCATTTCTAGTCTCGTTTCATTTCCACCCCACTTTTAGTCTTCTTCCACACAGGGAGGAGTACACACATCTCAGATCTTTGGTTCAAAATTCACTATTTTTTTCATCCTTGCTTTTAAGTTTACGAGTAGCATATTTTCACTTTTCACAAGGCCAGAGGGAAAACAAGATTGAAGAGAGTTGTGAATTAAGGTTTTACCACTAGCAGACTGATATCGAACCCCACCATTGGATCTTCAAACCATTGGATCTTCAATCCATTAATGGTGCCCAGGTATGTTTCATTTCTAACCTCACTGCATTTCCACCCCACTTTAGTCTTCTTCCACACAGGGAGGAGTACACACACCTCAGATCTCTGGTTCAAAATTCACTATTTTTTTCATCCTTGCTTTTAAGTTTACGAGTAGCATATTTTCACTTTTCACAGGGCGGGAGGGAAAACGAGATTGAAGAGAGTTGTGAATTAAGGTTTTACCAGTAGCAGACTGATATTGAACCCCACCATTGGATCTTCAATCCATTAATGGCACCCAGGTATGTTTCATTTCTAGTCTTGTTTCATTTCAACCCCACTTTTAGTCTTCTTCCACACAGGGAGGAGTACACACATCTCAGATCTCTGGTTCAAAATTCACTATTTTTTCATCCTTGCTTTTAAGTTTATGAGTAGCATATTTTCACTTTTCACAGGGCCAGAGGGAAAACGAGATTGAAGATAGTTGTGAATTAAGGTTTTACCACTAGCAGACTGATATCGAACCCCACCATTGGATCTTCAAACCATTAGATCTTCAATCCATTAATGGCGCCCAGGTATGTTTCATTTCTAACCTCGCTGCATTTCCACCCCACTTTTAGTCTTCTTCCACACAGGGAGGAGTACACACACCTCAGATCTCTGGTTCAAAATTCACTATTTTTTTCATCCTTGCTTTTAAGTTTATGAGTAGCATATTTTCACTTTTCACAAGGCGGGAGGGAAAACGAGATTGAAGAGAGTTGTGAATTAAGTTTTTACCAGTAGCAGACTGATATTGAACCCCACCATTGGATCTTCAATCCATTAATGGCGCCCAGGTATGTTTCATTTCTAGTCTCGTTTTGTTTCCACCCCACTTTTAGTCTTCTTCCACACAGGAAGGAGTACACACATCTCAGATCTCTGGTTCAAAATTCACTATTTTTTTCATCCTTGCTTTTAAGTTTACGAGTAGCATATTTTCACTTTTCATAGGGCGAGAGGGAAAACGAGATTGAAGAGAGTTGTGAATTAAGGTTTTACCAGTAGTAGACTGATATCGAACCCCACCATTGGATCTTCAATCCATTAATGGCGCCCAGGTATGTTTCATTTCTAACCTCGCTGCATTTCCACCCCACTTTTAGTCTTCTTCCACACAGGGAGGAGTACACACACCTCAGATCTCTAGTTCAAAATTCACTATTTTTTTCATCCTTTCTTTTAAGTTTATGCTTTAATCTCTGTGTTGCACTTTGTTAATGTTTGCAGGGATGGAATTGGCATTTGATGACTTTGGGAAGCCATTTATTATAATAAAGAAGCAGGGGCAGAAGACCCAAATGAGAGGCTTAGATGTTCAAAATTTCTAACATTGTGGTCACCAGGGCTGTTATGAGAATACTGCGCACCTCACTGGACTCCAATGGAATAAAAATGACGCTCTAGAACCCCTGCGGTGATGTCATCATCAGTAAGCTCCTATTATTTTTATTCATTCTCTATTTATGGATTAGTGAAACCGCTCTTAAATTATGAAAATTAGTAGAATTTATTTTAAAAATTATATGATTCATAACTAAAAATAATTTAAATTTTTTGTAAAGATTGAAATAAACCATTAAATTATGAAAATTAGTAAAATTTACTTTAAAACTTATATGATTCATAACTAAAAATTACTTAAATTTTCTGTAAAGACTGAAATAAGCCAATACTTTGCAATCTACTCACTCTTTCTCACAAACTCTGAGGCCCACCGAGCTAGATGCTCTACATATGTCGATGCCTTCCTACTAAAGCTCTTAAAATTGGTGAATGTGTTCAGATGTCGTTTGGATCATTGGACGTCTAATGTGCATTAAGGGCATTTCAACCCCTAGATTTTTATGTGCCATATTCCATCATGTTGGTTACATTTATAGGTGTAAGTCGGTTTTCGTTGTGGGTAGTTCTCCAATTTTATGGGAGCTAGATTTTTAGGGCCTGCATGTCAAATATAGCTATATGGTATTGGTCCATGCATGTAATATACCCAATAACTTCTCTGCACTTTGAGGATGTGGTACTTTAGTTTACCACCCAAATTTACACAAAATTTGAACCCAAATTCACACAAATTTACGAAGTAACTAAACTAAATAATTCACACAAAAATGAGCCCAAATTCACACAAATTTATGAAGTAACTGAACTGAATTGTTTCTGTTATTAACTATTTACTATTGACAGGCATGAAACTATAGATTTATGCAACCTAAATACACACAACCATTCCATTAATCACGAATCCATAAATCACAAATGTGGCTAACACAAGTGGTTAGAGAGACAACTTAAAAATTAATTCAACAATGAAATAAATCATAAAAAAATTAGTAATAATTCAATACAATTCATATATACATTTAGGAATACTTATCTATCTGGAATTGTTCAACAATTAGTTGCAAAAGAGGGAAGTAAGATCACAACCATATAACCGAAGATCAATCACAGTTCATATTTTACTCGATCACTCACTTCATCATTAACATTAGCATTATTTCACTTGATCATGGGATCCATTGTTAGTAAGATATTTGTTTGACAATAGACCACACATAAGGGTATGTAGGCGTATTGTCTTACTGTCCATAAGCATACCTGAAATATAATCTCTTCACGAGTATAATTTATGGCCTTTACTATATTGGAGCTAAGCAGTTGCTAAATTGAAGATTAATTTTTGCAAAGGATAGTGAGTAATTTCAGTACCTTTGTTTTTTTATAAATCTTCCTCCCAGACTTGTCCCTGAAATATAATCTCTTCTTGAGTATAATTGATGGCCTTTATTATATTGGAGCTAATCAGTATCTAAATTGAAGATTAATTTTTGCAAAGGATAGGGAGTAAATTCACTGCCTTTTTTTTATAAATCTTCCTCCCAGACATGTAGTTGTTCCTGGATGATAGGTACAGACAAAACAACATGATGCACTTCTTGTCTTCACATTATTATTTTTCAAGTCTATGCTTCAAACAAGACATGATAGCTCTTTTGACGATACAAAAAAAAAAACACTTAATACTTGGTGAATAATCTGAAGAAGTGCCTTGGTGGTGTTGTGCACAAACTTATGGACAAGAACAAGAAAGTGAAAGAGAGTTGTAAAATTGGTTAGAACATAGATTTTCTATTGATCACTAGATCCATAACTAATGATCCCATAGTGTTAGTAGATAATTGTTCCTTCAAATAATGATCCTCATATGTCTTGGGTTATTTTTGTTTTATTCCACCTTCCATGGCGCTGACCTGTAATGTGGAAGAAATTTTCTGATGAAGGCTGCTAAATTAACCCACCAACTTCATAGGGCTCCAATTGATGTTCTTATGTCCAACTTCTAATTTCTAGTCTTTAAGCTCTCTCGCAATGGTGTATATATATATATATTAATGGGCATTTCCAGACTATCTATATAAACCACTGTTTTAAAAACTGGCCGTTTTGACTCCGACTCGGCTGAGTTGGTCCGAGTCATAGCCCAACTGGGTCAACCCGGCCTTTGCATCAGATCGGCCTACTGGGTTGTTACTAAGCCAACCGACTTGGCTAATGACTTGGCCGGCTTGGTAACAGCCCGGTCGGCTCGGCTGAGTCCGAGCCAACTCAGCCGGTTTGGTAACATCGACCGGTCAAGTCACTTCAGCGACAATTTTTTTTGAAATTTCATTTTTGGGATTTCCATGGGCTTCCCTAACTGACTCTGATCTAGAGGTTGAGCCAGATGATGTTGGCTCCTCTAGCAGTATCCAGTAGTACTAGTCACAATTTACTTTTTCTATAAAGGCCATTTCTAGCCTCCTTGTTTATGTGTTTTTGTTTTGATCTCTATATCATCATCATGTATGTATTGGACAGTGCACTGGGTTCCATTTTGATATAATGGATATATTCATGAGCCTACTTTGATCATATGTTGTCTTCTATCTATATTCTAATGCTGGGTGTTTGGAAACATGAATGAAAATCTTTAAAATTATGTTTTTTTATTTAAAAATAAATATTTAATGTATTTTTTACAATGATTGAGTCATTGAAATCGAGTCGGCCAAGTCGATACCGAGTCGGAGTCAGAGTCGGAGTCGACCCTTGGCCGAGTCGGAGTCGGAGTTTTAAAACATTGATATAAACAACTGATCTTTCACTAGATAGACAATGGAGTTAGCAACCTGAAGTTTTCTATCAAATTTTTATTTTAAAAGAGAGTCCTCTAGTTCTTCTCTGAGGGTCTCTCTTAGGGTTCCTTGTTGCCCTTCATGTTCACTTCCATCATTTACTTTGGCTATAATTTTTCTTAGTTGGGATATTTCTATGGTTTCAGTGTTGTAGTAATTGTTCTCAACATCTCTGTAATGTTTTCATTTCTTCGATATATGCTTCTCCAATTCATGTACACTCCTCCACATACCATGCTTTTTCTCTTTTCGCAACTGGCTCCTGGACAACATCTTACCCATTCTCATCCCAAAGTTGCTTCTCTCCCCTAAATCTCTTTTGTTGGATTTGCAACAAAGGAGGGAGAAAAATTCTTCTTTGTTGGATTTTCCTCACTGCAGGTTCTTCCTGCTTTAATACCAATTGATGGGTGCTGGAAAATGAAAAACCTGAAAAAATGCACACCAATCTGTTGTAGGTATATAAGAAATAAAATTTACTACCCATCTCAGTGGATGGTGTCAATCACAATCAATGTACATCACTAAATAGAAGCCAAACAATTCCACATGAGGATTTTATCACTGAACTTGTATTATAACATTCAATTAAGTCAGTGAAATAACAGTGATGCTACTCAATTACATTCACTTTGCAACAAAAATTGATCCTCATGCATAGATTAAGAAAGGATGAATAACAAAAAATGATATATTTCTCACACAACAATGGGTTGCACGGTTTCTTGTTTAGGCACAGATTCCATGCTAGTTCTCTTTCTAGGAATTTACCCTTCTTGTTGCTCAGTGATTATTCCTTAACAATCTCCTTCATTTTTAGTGGAGCGATCTTCCTCAATTGCCCAGTGATATGCCTCAACTGCTCTAAGGATCTTCTTTCCCAATTATTGTGCTCAATTGCATTTGTGGAAGTCGTTGCCTTCTTCTTGAGAGAGTCTGTTACTTCTCTTAATTTGTTTTCGTCAATGAATTCTTCCACTTTAGCCTAGAGATTTCTGGTCTATGTTAAAATTTCCTTCTTAGCACTCTCCTCCTTTGTAATGAATGTCTTAATTATTGCTCGAGTTGATTTCTGTTTCATCATACAACAAGATGTTCTTGGAAACAACAAGATCCATGATGACATGCCATTGCACCCTACTGTATTTCTGTTAATTCAGTTTCTCTTTATTTTTGTCTTATTTCTCTAATAGCAGCAATCCGTCATCTCAACTCCTCTTGTTTTTATTGTGGTTCCAGTGTAATGGGTGAATAAACTAAGTACATTGTATCTTGCCTTTCTTGCCAGCTATTTTTAGAAATTTCATGTTTAAAGTGGGAGTCGGTGAAGCTAAGAGTGATCTCTTGTGGGCTCATGTAAGTCTCACAAGCACAAATTGATGATTAAACATGAACGAGATGCTGGAATTTAAACACGTTTTTGGTGATGCAAGAACACTAATGGATTGGGGATGCTCCTGCATCACTCATTCCTATGTACAATAGATAGTTTTTGTTTGAAAATATCTATTGAAGTTACAATTTATTTATCATGTTGCACCATTTGGTGTAGTTATAACAGATTGAGTGGGAAAGTAGATGAATAGATTCAATAGAGAAGTGGATCCAAGCCTGACATTCCAATTGTAGTTTTCTTGATTTCAAATGTAGGAATTGGATTTGCAACATGCCCTTGATGCTTTTAACTACTTTCAACTTTTCCATTTGACAACATGTTTATGCCCTTGTTTGAATGCTAGAATTTAGTTATTTTCCCAATAACTATTTGTAGTAGTTTATGTTCTATTTGCAATAATAATCTTTATTTATCAGGGTTCTTTGAATTTATAGGTTCATGTTTAAAGACATATATATTTGAGTTCCCCTGGTTCTAGTTCATTTTATTCTATCAATCCTTGTGTTTGTTGGTGATTTGCAATTTGGTGATATCAGTTTCTAGCTGCAACACCTTGTTCGATTTCTTAAAGATATTTCCTTGCCTTTATATTTCTATCTTTCCTGCGAAGCATGATTATTTATTTGCATACGTAGAGTTGAAGTTTAAGAAGTTGGTTATGCATTTGAAGGATGATTTTCTTATATGATTTGGTTTTGTTGGGCAGCTATATCAACCTTCAGAAGAAGAAGTAATGGGATTTCTTGATCCCTATGTAAATATATTTTGCGTAGATTGTAATGAGGCTGGTGATGGTGATCTTTTATTATTATGTGATCGCTATGATTCAACATATCATACATATTGTGTTGGCCTTGGAAGGGCTATCCTTGAAGGAGATTGGTATTTTCAAGGTTATCAAACATCTATGCCTAGATAGTCCAACACACATGATGAAGATGTTGAGGATTTTGTGCTTGATTTTGACAATGGGGATGAAGCTTAGGAATCATAGGATTTGTGGAAGATGCTCCAGTTGGGATGGTTGTAGAAAGAATAAACATAGAGCTCAATTTATCACCATCTTCTTTTTCTTTTGCTCCTCTCGTAGAGACAAGGCCAATTTTGCGACGAAGCACTCCAAACCCATCTCCGAGATTTCCAGATGTAGTAAGGGCTTCACTTAGGCAAACTGAAGTATCTGGGAATACATCCCAAGTATCCATTGTACGGACAAAAACTCTCTCAGGTCAGCACATACTTCAGGAGCGTGTATAGGCTTTACATGACAATTGGTCTGTACCAGGAAAAGGCTTTTAGTATTTTTCACCTAATTCTTCCCTTGACAGATTTGGGGCCAGAGATGGGACTGATGCAATTGTACAACCCACACCCAACAACTGGTTGCTTATCTTTCGTGAATCAACTTAGAGAAGTAATTTAGCCCCTGTTTTAGAGATGGAAAATTATACAGTTAAATCTGATGTTGATCAAGCGTGGGCAATGATGGAACATACTCTAACATCAAGAGAATATAATATAGGTCTGGCTAATTCTCATAAACATGGAATACATTGGTAGGGATCATCTTCTGGTCATAAAAAAATGATTTATAAGAATTGATGGGCAATGCAAGGTCAAGTGTTGTGAGCAGAAGCATCTTAACTGCTCATGTACAATCAAGAACTAGCTATAGTCAAGATAGACACATTCCTGCAACTACTAACTATTTGGAAAATCCAAAAAGGATAACAAAGGAGATCTCACGTAGGGATGTTGGAAATAATAGGCTGCGAACACCTAGTGTTTCTAATGAGATATTGGGTATAAGATTATCTGAAATAAGTAGCAGTTTACATCATCAGCTAAACAATGACACTTCATTAGTAAACCTCATGCAAATGGAGCCTACAAAGTTGAAGGTGCAAAGGAGAAGGTGATCTCCATGGTAAAATCTCACATGAAGCGCACACTCACAAGGGAACATAGGTAAAAGCATATGTATTTTTCCTTATTTTATGATTTGTTTCTATAGAGTTGATTTTACTGGGTGTACATTGTATGCATCTCAAAATTTCTCTTTAGGAAATACTATTTTAATTCTTTCCAAGAAAAACTCTGTAGGGAATCCCAATGGATTTTTCCCCACATTCATGGATGGTATCCTTGGTAAACCCATTGGCATTGACTAGTGCACCTCACCCAAGGGATTTCAAATAGGACAATTGCCAGCACAGAACTAGCCAAATACCCAGTAACATTAATGACATTCTGTTGGGCTAACCCCTTGGGCTCAATAAATCATAATCAACTACACTATTTTCCATATTGATATATTGATCCTATTTAACATTTTGTTAGAGTAACCATAACAATCCAAGCCTGTTCCTATTTTTATTTTGGTTTTTAATTCCTTTTTTGGTGTGGTGACAACTTTATATGACTGTATAGATGTTTATTTTTGTCAGAGTATATGTTGAAAAGTAGATGCTGTCTTACATTCTACCTTGTCTGTTATGTATTGATGGAGTTCAGTTTCATTAGTTGTGACCAAAGAATTGTGTCAGGAATGTATACAAGGATTCTTGTATCACTATTTATAAGCTGAACATTGTCCTTAAACAAGCAAAGTAGATCCATAATGCTACATGTTTGCATCTTAGGGAACTTCCAATCTTAATAAATGACATGAAATTTAAGTGTTTCCAGAATCCAAATCTCAGGTTTTGTGAATTCACTCATATATGGTCCTAGAAAAGTGAAGTGAAATTTAATTATTTCCAAATCTTAAGTTCTGTGAATTCACTCATATTTGGTGCTGGAATCTTTTGAGCAAACGGGAAGAATTTCTTTTAGTTGCATTCAAATTTTCCAAAAATAATACTAAATTTCTCACTGACTAAAATTCTCCCTAAAATGGCTTTGCCATTGAAGATTTTATAAATATTTTTAGGGAAACAACCCAAAATAATTTTTCCAGATTAGAGTTTTATAACACTAGGTACTAAAACATTCTAATTTTTGCTGCAAATGTATGATAGAGTCTGCCCAGAAACTAATCAGAAAATTAGGTAGATGCGCTGGACGGACTAAATAATTTTGAATGAATAATCACTTAACATAAATGATATATTAGGTTGCATAAATATATAACTTAGAAGAATGAACTTAAGAAGAAATCTCAACGATATTGACATATTCTTAATTGAGTTGAATGAGGCCAAGAATAACTTTGACAAAAGGGTGTTGAAAATGGCATAATTTTGTTCTGGTTTGATAGATTTAGAATTAAAAATAAGAAGTTTTCTTACTTGCATAACTTGGGAAGATTTTTGTATCTCAAGTTTCAACCTTATTAAATAATATAATTTATGCCTTGCACTGTTGATATATGTTGTGATACCACTTGCTAGTAACCTAAACACTTTGGATGAAAATTTAGTTATGAATATTACTTGCAAAAGATAAGTGAAAATATAGATTAATTGTCCCTTGTGTAGAATTTCCTCGAACTTCTTCTACTGCTTGAATGAATAAATCTGAAACTAATTGTTGCACCAAGACAAAAATTATCTCTACCAATTTGTAGTGGAATAGAACATAAATAAAACACAGTCACACTATAGCAAAAAAAACAATTTTTTCTAGGGAACCCAACTGGGAAAACCCTCTTCTAGCTGTATAAATTTAAAATACTATCCATATTATACTTTGAGACACCTTCTTAAACACCAGGTTCATCGATGCTTATTGCTTTCCATATTCATTTTCATAAGCATTAGGGTTGTTGTCCATCAAATCAGAGTAGCTAGAAAGTGTCTCTTTGATTTCAGAAAGTAGATCAGGATCAAATTCATCCATGAATCCCCTAGAAGGCTCATCAGTAGCAAGAAGAAAGGTCTTTATTTATTTTATTTCATCACATGCATCCATCATAATCATTTATTTGTCTTCATTTCTTTCACAGTCATTTTCAATGTTAGATGCAAGGGGTAATTTAGTATGATATAATCCTTAGGTAACCAACCTCAGACATATTGTTGGTTAATTTATGTTGTTTGAAGTTTATTGAGTTTGAGTGTTATCATGAAACTACTCGAAGCGTACTGGCATGGGTGAGTTGATTATATTGATAACAATGTTATGGTTTGATCTAGTCCTTGAAAGGAACCTATAGTTGATGGTCAAAATTTCACATTCCTTTCAATTTTTTATCTTCACATATAACAAATATCTTTATGTTATAGCCTTTAGCTAGATATATACAGTAACATCCACTCAGAAGTTGGATTCCATCATTTTGGAGCTTGATCTTACTCAACTTACCTTTGTTTGAGTTGAAAATGTCATTAGATTTCATTATATCATCTATTGCAGAGCATGAATCCGATTTACCTTTGTTTCAATTAAAAATGTAATTAGATCTTGCTATATCATATTTTGTAGAGAATGAATCCAATTTCTCATAGTCCATTTGCTTGAGGTATAACAAAGTTACTTTAATTCATTAAACTTACTTTTCATATTCTATTTGCTGAGTGTGATTTTGCAGGCCACATCTGCATTGGAAAAGGGGCATATTTAATGAAGTGTAGAAAGAGAGGGAAGCTTTAGTTATGTCCTTTCAAACTTTCTAAGGTATGTAATAAATTTTTAAAAAAATCTCCATAGAATGTTGTTCTTTAACTTTTTCTTTTGATAATGGATTATTTATGTGATCTCCCCTCTCTTACACACAACTAGAGTCCAGACATACATGGCTTTTTGGGATATGTGGACAATGGACAGATTTACGCTAGCCATTTATCTAGAAATTTACACTTTAGAAGATCAAGAATTTACTATTGAATATTTCCTTGCCACTAAATTAGAGTTGAAGAGTCAGACTCCTATTTGTCAGGCATATACCTCACTTTTAAATCAATTTATTGCTGACTCTGTATAGACCTTCCATGGGAAGGCAAAGAGTGATCACTACCATTGCTTAATCTTTTTGCAGACCAAGTAAAGATTCCAAATGTATATAAATTAGTGGCTCCTTGGAGAATCCCAAGAGTGGTGCTATTGTAGCAACAAGAAATTCATTTATTTTGAGTTCTTCATTAGTGCATTGATAGTATATTGTTTATTCCATACAATACCTCAACAGTGTATGATCAAATTACAGTTAAGCCCGTCATAATATTTTGACTTAACCTCTTTTAGAGGGAAACTAGAGTGTGTGCCAAGATTGCATGTCACAATTGTATCATGCAAAGTTTACCTAGGACAAGTTTTGTGGATCTAAGCAGCAAGATACCTGTTGGAATTCAAGAGGCAACAATACTACAAAGTGGGAAAGAGGTTTCACAGTTAACCTGGCTTTCACATTATGGTTGGAGTTAGTTTGTTGGAAAGATGTTGGATACCCCAAATTCATTTTTATGACTGAGTGCAAGATTGAATCCTTTGACATATTCCTCACTCAATTGTCATTAAGTGATGGGTTTTCTCAGAAGTGCTTCACACCTATAAACTTTACTAGAGTTTTTCTTGAGTCTTTGGAGGTGGTTAGCTTTTCAAAGCACACACGTACAAGAAGAGGAGAAATAATATGCCCGACTAATTTGAAGTTATCTACCTGTGAATAGGGTGTTCCCATTCATAAACCTAACGACTCGCTCTACTTCTTTCTAGTGAACAACTTTGGGACTTGCCATGAATCGTGAGACAATTCCAACCCCATAACTATAAATTTATTATTTAAATCTATATCCAATAGATTAGAATCTACACAAGGAGAACTCCATTCTTGTTTTGAAAGAACCTGCAATCGAATAGTACCATGCTATTTAATATTTTATGTATTTATTCACATCCTTGGTCTGTGACATAAAGATGCAACAGGCTACCTTGCATTTTCTATACTAACAGTCCTAAAAAATAATAAAGTATGCCAAAATATATCATTTCAAATGATCTATGTAGCTCACCTTTTGGTTTTTCAGTAATCGAAGTTGTTACCTATATTGATGAGATCTTCTACAACCAATACCACAGTGACAATATATGTTATAGTTTTATGTGTGTTTCTCTGAAGGTGTTTCGCCTTCAATAGAGTAGCAATACGCCGCAGTTTCCATTTAGGAGAGAAGTGTACCCAGTAGCAACCTTGGCCTATGTGCAGATGGGTTGAATGCACATTAGACTTTATCTGTTGTTTTTAAGGTGTTTCTCCTTCAACAATACTTCATCTCAGTAGATCCTTTCGGTCTGCACCTTTAGTAGATGCATGCAGCCTTGGGATACATGTTGTAGATTATAGTTTTCCTATGAGGTTGTAGCAACGATGAAAGAAGTGCATCGATTTTATGCATCTTGTGGTTGTTGTATGAAAGCATATTTGTTTAGTGTTTCCGAAACTTAGATACAACCATATTTAGTATGCTTTTATAGTTTGACTTAGATGTTTGCTTTTCTTAATTTAGGTGTTTTTCTTAGTTTTGTTTTATGCACAGTTTTATATTTAAGAAAAGTGCACAGTAGAGAAGGGTTCTATATTTTGAGCAGGGGACACACGTCTAGGTAGGAGGTACTCTTTTCTAGGAAGATTTTGCCATGCAGGTTAGGTGCTTTATTCGAGAATCCCAAGAGGCGCTATTGTAGCAATAAGAAATTCATCTATTTTGAGTTCTTCATTAGTGCATTGGTAGTATATTATTTATTCCATGCAATACCTCAATAGTGTATGATCAAATTACAGTTAAAATTGTCATAATATTTTGACTTACCCTATTTTAGAGGGAAACTAGAGCATGTGTCAAGCTTGCATGCCACAATTGTATCATGCAGAGTTTACCTGGCACGAGTTTTGTGGATCTAAGTAGCCATATACTATTGGAATTCAAGAGGGAACAATACTACAAAGTGGGAAAGAGGTTTCGTAGTTAACCTGCCTTTCACATTATGGTTGGAGTCGGTTTGTTAGCAAGAAGCTGGATACCCCAACTTCCTTTTTATGACTGAGTGCAAGATTGAATCCTTCGACATATTCCTTACTCAATTGTCATTAAGCGATAGGTTTTCTCAGAAGTTGTTTACATCTACAAACTTTACTAGAGTTGTTATTGAGTCTTTGGATGTGGTTATCTTTTCAAAGCACACACATACAAGAAGACAAGAAATAATATGCCCGACTAATTTCAAGTTATCTTCCTGTGAATAGGGTGTTCCCTTCCATAAACCTGACGACTCGCTTTGCTTCTTTCTAGTGAACAAACTTGGGACTTTTCATTAATTGTGAGACAATTTCAACCCCATAACTATCATTTTCTTATTTAAAGTTATACCCACTAGATTAGAACTTGCACAAGGAGAATTCCATTCCCATTTCAAAATAACCTGCAGTTGACTTATACCATCCTATTTAATATTTATGTATTCTTCACATCCTTGGCCTGTGACATAAAGACGCAACAGGCTACCTTGCATTTTCTATACTAACACTCCTAAACAATAATAAAGTATGCCCAAATCTGTCATTTCAAATGATCTATGCATCTCACCTTTTGGTTTTTCAATTATCGAAGTTGTTACCTATATTAATGAGATCATCGAAAACTGAGGCCATAGTGACAATATCTATTAGAGTTTTATCCGTGTTGCACTAAAGGTGTTTTTTCTTCAGTAGCACTACAATACATTGCAGTTTCCATTCAACAGAGAAGTGTACCCAGTAGCAACCTTGGTCTGTGTGCAAATGGGTTGAATTCACAGTAGACTTTATTTATTGTTTTGAAGGTGTTTCTCCTTCAATAGTACTTCATCTTAGCAGATCCTTTCAATCTACAACTTCAACAGATGCATACAACCTTGGGGTACAAGCTATAGATTCCAGTTTTGTTGTGAGGGTATAACAATGATGAAAGAGTCGCATCGATTTTAGGCATCTTATTTTTGTTGTATGAAAGCATGCTTGTCTAGTGTTTCCCAAACTTATATAGAACCATATTTATTGTACTTTTATAGTTTGACTTAGATGCTCACTTTTCTTAATTTAGGTGTTTTTCTTAGTAGTATTTTATGCATAGATTTATCTTTAAGAAAAGTGCAGAGTACAGAAGGATTCTATATTTTGAGCAGGGGACACTCTTCTAGGTAGGAGGTACTCTATTCTAGGGAGCTTTTGTCATGCATGTTAGGTGCTTTATCCTAGACAGAGTGCCAAGTCCTTGCTTCCTTGACAAAGTCCCTACCAGACTAGACACTGGTGGATAGAGTTCCAAGTCCCTAAATTTTCCAAAAACCCACATGAGCCTAGCTATCTAGCCTAAAATCCTTTACATTCCAATCATCTCTTGGCTGTGATTTCATAGAGAGAGCCCTATCTAGTTTGGTAGGGATATCTACCAAACTAAAATCTTGGTCTGTGGTTACCTTCGTTGATCTCCTCATAAGACTAGGACATTATGGAGGATAACATAGGGTATGACAACTAGGGAGTGCCAAGGTGTTCTAGTGAATGTAAGGTTCCCAAGTCATGGAAAAATTCAATGCTAGTTGTGAGGTCATGATTGCCAAGGTGTGTTAGGGAATGCTAGGGCATGTTAAGATGTGTCGGATAGTACGAAGACATGTCAAACAAGCTAAGATGTGCCAAGTGCTAAGGCATGCCAAGATGTACAAGGGTTCCAAGTCCCTGCCTTCTCTTCTTCCATATGCTATCCACTTATGACATTTCTTTTGCAATATGTGGTGCATTTGATAGTTATAGGTCATTTATAGGTTATAAATGTCTTCAGAGTTTCACTTCTAATTGAGTATTGAACTGAACATATTGATTCTATTATACATAACTATTTTTCCCTCCACCCAATTTTCGTAACTTCAATAACCAGTAGGTAGGGACCTACAACTTCGATGTTGCTTTGCTTATTTAGTAAAATATTGTCGAGACTTTATTTTATTGAAAGTTGTAGAATTTACAACTTATGAAGTTTCAAGCTCTAATTTTTAAAAATATAATTCTTTAAAGGGTGCTAGCTCAATGGAAGAGCACCTGCTTTACAAGCAGGAGGTTGGTGGTTCTATTCCATCGTGCTCTGACATCCATACGGAATGTAAACAATCAATTTTTGCCGACGAAGGTTCTTTTGACCATCACCAATGAGCTTTGGTGACATTTTCTGAACCTCACCAAAAATATGAAATGGTGAGGGTCAACGAACACCACCAAATATATGCATCAATAGTGACGACCCCGGTTCGTAACCATAAATCGTTATTTTTGATATGAAATGGTGACAGTCTTTGTTCATCATTATAGTCATTATTTGTGATGGACTTTGAATGTCATCGCAACACCTATACTTCTCGCAATGTGGCTTTTGGTGACGGTCAATGAACGTCACCATATATATGCACTAATAATGATGGCCATTAAAGATCCATCACAATAAATCATTATTGTTCATATGAAATGGTAACGGTCACTATCCATCATTATAATTGATATTCGTGATGGACCTTGAATGTCACCATAACACCTATACTTTTGGCGATGCCACCTTTGGTGACGTTCAGTTTTTGGTGACCGAGGCTATGGTCCATCACCATTGTTCATATGCAATGGTGATGGTCGCTATCCGTTATTATAAATCATTAATGGTGACAAAATTTGTACGTCACTACAACACCTATACTTTTGGTGACATTCAGTGTTTGGTGACGGACGCTATGGTCTGATCAGGTGCTCATGTCCTAAGTGTCGTAAAATGCTCAAAATTTAAAATGCTCAGAACTAGTTCAAAGTTGAATGACTGGAAAGTGCTCATCTTCCTGATTCCGGTGCCACAAACGGTTCGAAAAACGATCGCCGTATGAGGAAGTTATGGCAAAAAGAAGAATTTCTCAATAACATTGAAAATTTGAATTTAAAAAAAAAAAAATTAAAAAAAGAATATTCCATAGAATATTCCAAGGAATATTCCTTTCTGGCAACCAATCACAGGCTGCCACGTGGCAGGACCAGAGGCCACCACGTGGCCTGGGTGACGTCAGCAAATGGCTGTTGGTGCGCATGTTAAAATTTTGGGAGTTCAAAGTTTTGAACCCACGACCTCATCAACAACAATACAATGCTTTTCTGTTGCTCCAATGTAGTCAGACATATTATGTGGGCAGCATGAAATATTTTTAAAGTTTGACTTTTAGTTGGGCGGGGCCCGAAGGGGGCCAGCCCCCATACCATATGACCATGTGCATAGAACCGTGGGCTTAGAACCTAACCGCTGGCGCGAAATCCCATGCTAACTGCCAACTTGATTTCTCGGTCACATGCAATTTTAACAACCAGTTAATGCCCGGTTCGTTTGGCGGAGATTCTGGAAGGAGCGCCAAAATTGGTGGGCCCGCCATATTTGGCAGGCCTATCTGGACTTAACTAAAGTTAGCTGGAGTTTTTGTAGGGGCAACTGGCAGTTGGGAGTAAATGGCCATAACTTTGGCTAGGAAAGGTGGTTTTGGACGATTTTTTTTTTGATTTTGGGTATTTTCGACCTTTTGAAGCCATTGGTGCAGGCTTTACAGCCATCTGAGGTCATTTACAGAGGTTTTGGAGCCGTGGAAGTTCTAGGAGCCACTAGGGCCCAGTATTGGGAAGACTGTATAGGGTTGCAGGTATCCATTGGAGGTGAATCAGTAGTCAATCCTGAAGGAATCAAGTGTTCTGAATCCGTTTTTACCATCTATTCCACCCGTATATTCTTCTATTCAGTTGTATATTCAATTTGAGCATTTAATTAAAACAAGGATAGGCCCATTTGGGAGCTTTCGACCCAACAGACGTAGCCCAGGAGGGGTGCACTGCTTTATCAACTTCTTTTGCATCTATGGTTGATTTATTTTGCAGAACAAATTTGTTTTAGTGTGTTAAACAGTAAAAGGAAATAAATCTGCTATGCTTAAATGGGTCATGAACAACTGAAAATTGCATTTGTTTTATTTCTGCAAGACATGGACATCTTTTAAACATGTATATTTCTGAATTGAATACCTTGAAAACCATTTACAAGTAGTTTCAAATTCAGATCAAGTTGGTATCAGAGGCAGGTTGTTGTTTCTTTGTATCAAAAGCAGTCAAATAAACTATAAACAGAGCCTGAAACGAGCCAGGAAGCCTTCGAAATGCTCTTGTTATACAATTGAAAGTAGATAAATGCTCTTTCAGTCAATCTTTGGTGTAGTTGTCTTTTGATTGTTTTTGTGCAAAGATCTTCTAATTGTCTTGCAAGTATTGATGCTTACCAGGTTGAAACTTAAAAGAGGGGAAGGACAGTTGACTAGAGAATGAGAGAATCCTCAGTCAAGGAAGGCCAGAGAGCCATCACCTCCACCTTCAATTTCACCCTCAAGAGTCTCAGCAGAAGCTTCAAGAATGTCTGCACATGAAGGAGAAATTCCTGCAGACATGGATCCAAAAGAAGAAGAAAGAGTCTTCAGAAAGGCTTTCTTGGACCTCACTGAAATGGTGAGGATATTGTACCAAGAAATAAATGAGAAATTGGCTGGAGAAGGGTCCAAACATCCACATGAAGGAGAGGGCTCTTCAGGAGGTAAGAAGGATGATGATCATTCCAAGAAAGGACATGGAGGAAATGGTGATCCACCACCCCCATTGTCACCTTCTTCCTCTTCATCCTCATCTTCTTCTTCTATGCATAAGCATAGATCCTCTGGAAAAAGTCCTTTTTTGAAGCTTGATGTAAAATTCAAATTACCTATGTTTAATGGTGAAGTGAATGCTGAAAAGCTTGACAACTGGATTAGGCAGTTGGAAGTTTACTTGAGGATCCAGAATATGCATGATGATGCCACAAAGATTCAGTTGGCTTCTTTGAGAATGGATGGAGCAGCATTAGTCTGGTGGGAGGCCAAGACTAAAGAGGAGATCAAGAAATTTGGTAAGGTTACCTTAACATGGCTTGAATTTCTATTAGCCATTAAAAAACAATTTTATCCTCTTGCTCACATGCAGAAAGCCATTATGAATTGGCAAAATTTCAGACAACTTAAGGGTCAGAGTGTCCAAGACTACACCCAAGAATTCAGGAGAAGAGCTCTCTTGTTAGGGGTAGATTTACACACCCAGGAAACCTTGCTGAAATACATTGGTGGCTTGCATAGCTACCTTAGACACACCATCTTGATGTTTAACCCTACTAGCCTGGACGAGGTTTGTGTCCAAGCTACACATTCAGAGGCAAGGGGAAAAAACACATTTGAAGAGGGTAGAAACAAGCCCCCCAAGGGGAAAAACAAAGAGAAAACCTCCAAGGGAAAGGGAAAAAAGAATGCATCTGTCAAACAGGAGAGTGAGAAAGTGATCTGTAAACACTGTTCTAAACCAGGCCATGAGGAGAAAAACTGTTGGAAATTACATACTGAAAAAAGACCTCAATTTAACAAATCCAAAGGGAAACAGAAAATTGCTGCTACTACATCTACACCACAGGATTTAGGGGATGATTCAGGTGATGAAACCAAAATTGCAGCCATGGGTTTGAAAAACTTGAAGGGAAAAGAAATTGAAACTCAAGCCAGCACTAGTACCTCAAACTTCCATGTACAAGCTCCTAATGAGGAAGAAAGAATTGAACTGTTTCATGTGAGGGTGATTTCAAAACATACTAAAATTGACACACTTTTTGATAGTGGGTCACAAGCAAACCTTATATCAGAGGACTTGGTCAAGCAGCTTAAACTTGAGACCGTTCCACATCCGAAGCCATATCCACTTGGATGGATTTGCAAGGATGCAAATTTACAAGTTTCAAGAAAGTGGACATTGCGCTTTGCAATTACTGCACATTTTATTGACACAGTTGAACTTGATGTGGTACCTTTTGATATAGCAGGAATTGTTTTGGGAAGTCCTTACTTGTTTGACAGGAAAGCTATCTTTCATCGCCATGAAAACAAATATCATCTTTTCAAAGATGGCAAGGAGTTCATTGTTAGAGCTCATCGCAAGAAGACCAATATAGCGATGGTGAATACAAGACAGGTAAAAAGGCTGGTCAATTCAAGTAAGAATTTTGTTCTTCTTATGATTAAGCCCAAGGTTGATGTGAATCATGAGTCATTTGACAATTGTGATCCAAAACTTAAGTCAGAACTGTATGATGTCGTTGATGCATATCATGAGATGTTTCAGGAGCCAACAGGTTTGCCTCCTAAGAGCGAGATTCAACATGAAATCCATTTGCATCCAGATTGTCCTCTTCCAAACATAGGCATGTACCGCATGTCTATTATGGAGAATGCTGAAATAAAGAAGCAAATCAAGGACTTGTTGGACAAGGGTTTCATAAGGCCAAGTACTTCTCCATGTGGGTCACCGATTGTATTGATTCCAAAGAAAGATGGCACTTGGCGTATGTGTGTTGATTTCAGGGCCTTGAACAAGATAACGGTAAAGAATCGCTACCCACTCCCAAGGATAGATGATTTGCTAGACCAGCTGAAAGATGCTCGATATTTCACTAAGTTAGACTTGCGCAGTGGATATCATCAAGTAAGAATTGAAGAAAGTGACATTTGGAAGACAACCTTTAAAACCAAACAAGGACTCTTTGAGTGGCTTGTAATGCCGTTTGATTTGTGCAATGCACCTGCAACTTTCATGCGGGTAATGGATGATGTCTTGCGTCCTTTTCTTGATGATTTCGTTATTGTCTACTTAGATGACATCTTAATTTTCAGCAAGTCTAGAGAAGATCATGTCATGCATGTTAGGAAAGTATTTGATGTTTTGAAGAAGAATAAGTTATTTCTTAAAACGTCAAAGTGTGAATTTGGAAAGACTTCTTTGGTTTATTTGGGACACATAGTAGGAGGAGGTGCTTTGAGAATAGATCCTGCTAAAATAGAGGCTATTGTGAATTGGCCTATTCCTAAATCCATAACAGAGGTAAGAAGTTTTTTGGGTGCAGCCAAATATTGGAGGAAGTTCATCTCTAACTTCTCTTCTATAGCAGCTCCTATGCATGTAGTGACAAGTGTGAAGCATGCTTTCCAATGGGGAGGCAAGCAGCAAAAAGCTTTCGAATCTTTGAAAGAGAAGATTAGTTCAGCTCCGGTCCTTGCATTACCGGATTTGAGACAGCCATTTGAGATACAAACCGATGCTAGTGATTATGCCATGGGTGCAGTTCTTCTACAACATGGTAATCCTATTGCTTTTCATTCTGAAACTTTTAATGGTGTTGTTGTAAATTATCCTACATATGATAAGGAGTTTAATGCATTGGTACAAAGCGTCAAAAAGTGGAAACACTATTTGATGGGCAAAGAAACTGTTATACATACCGACCATCAGCCCTTACAATACTTGCAATCACAAAGCAAGTTACAACAGTCACGACACTTCAGATGGATGGGCTTCTTGCAACAGTTCCATTTGGTAATAAGGTACAAGAAAGGTACTTTGAATAAGGTTGCTGATATGCTTTCAAGGCCTATTATTGGTGCTGTTACTTTACTTAAGAATGATTCCATGGTACATGATAGTTACATAGAACAATATGCATCTGATGATGACTTTAAAGATGTGTATGCTAACTTGAGTAAAGGGAATCATGTAGAGGAAAATGACTATCACATGCATAACAATTTGCTGTTTCATTTGGGAAAGTTGTGTATACCACAGGGGGAGAGAATAAATGTCATAAGAGAAGCTCATTCTTCTCTTATTGCTGGCCATTTTGGGGTAAGCAAAACAGTTGCACATCTACAGAGGTATTGCTATTGGCCTCGCATGGTAGATTCTGTTTCAAGGTTCATAAGAGGATGTTCATTATGTGCTACAAGCAAGCCTAGTAATAGGAAGCTTGGTTTGTATACTCCTTTGCCGGTACCTTCTAGACCATGGGAGAGCATCTCTATGGATTTTGTAGGAGGTTTGCCAAAATCTAGAAAGCAGCATGACTATTTATATGTAGAGTTGATCGTTTCAGCAAAATGTGTATACTTATGCCTTGTAAGAAAACTATAACTGCTGAACAAACTGCTGAACAAACTGCTGAATTATTTTTTCATCATGTATGGATTCACTTTGGTTTGCCTACTTCCATTATTAGTGACAGGGATTCCATATTTGTGGGGAATTTTTGGTCCAACCTATGGGAGATGATGGACACAAAGTTGAAGAAAAGTACTGCTTTCCATCCGCAAACAGATGGGCAAAAAGAAGTTGTGAACATAACCATTGTGCAACTCTTGAGAGGTTATTGCAGCAAGCATCCCAAGCTTTGGGAAGAACATTTGCACTACATACAACATGCTTACAATCGTGCCAAGCACTCTTCCACAAACACCTCACTGTTTGAAGCTTGTTTTGGTTACTTGCCAAAATCACCTCTTGATTTCATTCTTGAGAAAGATGTTGCCATTGAGGGACATAGTGATATTGACAAAGCTTGTTCATTCATTGAAAGAATTCAGCAAATACATCAACAAATTCAAGAACAACTTGAGAAGAGTCAAGGCAAGTACAAGGAAAGACACGACAAGCATAGAGTCGATCACAAGTTTCAAGAAGGGGATGAGGTATGGCTGTACATTAGTAAGGAAAGGATTCAAGGAGAAGGTAAAAAGCTGAAGCCTATTCGTTATGGTCCATTCAAAATCCTCAAGAAGGTTGGAAATAATGCTTTTCAATTAGATTTGCCTTCCTACATGCAAATGTATTCTGTTGTCAATGTGGAGAACTTACGTTTGTATGAACCTCCTTTGATTGCTGATCATGAAAGTGCTATTCAGCTGCCATCTATAGAATATTTCTTGCCAGAATTCTTAGATGAGCTGAAAGAAGATACAATCCTTGACAGAAGGACACACACTTCAAGGAGGGGCAGTGTAGATTATGTTTGGGTTGGTTTCAAAGGCAGCAAACCGAACAAGGAAAAGTGGATGGAGGTGGATAGAGTGAGGGAGCTGTATCCTCACCTCTTTAACAGGTAGTTGAAGGCTTTTGGGGTCCAAAAGCTTCCCAATGGGGAGGCGTGATCAGGTGCTCATGTCCTAAGTGTCGTAAAATGCTCAAAATTTAAAATGCTCAGAACTAGTTCAAAGCTAAACAACTGGAAATTGCTCATCTTCCTGATTCCAACGCCACAAACGGTTCAAAAAACGGTCGCCGTATGAGGAAGTTATGGCAAAAAGAAGAATTTCTCAATAACATTGAAAATTTGAATTTTTCAAAAAAAAAAAAAAATATTCCATAGAATATTCCTTGGAATATTCCTTTTCAGAAACCAATCACAGGCTACCACGTGGCAGGCCCGGAGGCCGCCACGTGGCCTGGGTGACGTCAGCAAATGGCTGTTGGTGCGCATGTTAAGATTTTGGGAGTTCAAAGTTTTGAACCCACAACCTCATCAACAACAATACAACACTTTACCGTTGCTCCAACACAGTCAGACATATTATGTGGGTGGCATGAAATATTTTTAAAGTTTGACTTTCAGTTGGGCGGGGCCCGAAGGGGGCCAGCCCCTAAGGGCCAACCCCCATACCATATGACCATGTGCAGAGAACCGTGGGCTTAGAACCTAACCGCCGGCACGAAATCCCATGCTAACCGCCAACCTGATTTCTCGGTCACATGCAATTTTAACAACCAGTTAATGCCCGGTTCGTTTGGCGGAGATTCTAGCAGGAGCGCCAAAATTGGCGGGCCTATCTGGACTTAACTAAAGTTAGTTGGAGTTTTTGTAGGGGCAGCTGGCAGTTGGGAGTAAATGGCCATAACTTTGGCTAGGAAAGGCGGTTTTGGACGAATTATTTTTTGATTTTGGGTATTTTCGACCTTCTGAAGCCATCGGTGTAGGTTTTATAGCCATTTGAGGTCATTTGCAGAGGTTTTGGAGCCGTGGAAGTTCTAGGAGCCACTAGGGCCCAGTATTGGGAAGATTGTATAGGTTGCAGGTATCCATTGGAGGTGAATCAGTAGTCAATCCTGAAGGATTCAAGTGTTTTGAATCCGTTTTTACCATCTATTCCATCTATTCCACCTGTAGATGCTTCTATTCAGCTGTATATTCAATTTGAGCATTTAATTAAAACAAGGACAGGCCCATTTGGGAGCTTTGGACCCAGCAGACGTAGCCCAGGAGGGGTGAACTGCTTTATCAACTTCTTTTGCATCTGTGGTTGATTTATTTTGCAGAACAAATTTGTTTTAGTGTGTTAAACAGTAAAAGGAAATAAATCTGCTATGCTTAAATGGGTCATGAACATCTGAAAATTGCATTTGTTTTCTTTTTGCAAGACATGGACATCTCTTAAACATGTATATTTCTAAATTGAATAACTTGCAAACCATTTACAAGTATTTTCAAATTCAGATCCATCACCATTGCTCATATGAAATGGTGACAGTCGCTATCTGTCATTATAAATCATTATTAGTGACGAACTTTGTATGTCACTACAACACCTATACTTTTGGTGACGTTCGATTTTTGGTGACGAATGCTCTTTTGACCCTGACCAATGAGCTTATGGTGACATTTTTCGCCCCTCACCAATGTCCTTTTTTCTTGTAGTGAAATCATGGATTTAATCTCAAAAATGGAGAATAATAAAATATTAATGACCAAATTTAGATCTAACTACTTGGAATACTTTATTATATTTATTGGAGAGGGAAAATGAATTTAAAATGGTTAAATTCCTTTATTTAGAAATAATTAACAAATAAAATGATTGATTAACTATTTCGTGAGGAACAAGAAAGGTGTGAAATCAAAATAATTATTAAATAGTGATTTAATAACTATTCTAATAACAAAAATAAGGAAATTTAAACAAACAATGATTTATTTAAATATTCCTATGGGATTTAGTCAAATGTGACAAGGAATAATGATTAAATAATTATTTAATAATAATTCCTAGAGAAAATTAAATAAATAATGATTTATCTAATTATTCTCATGGGGGTTTTTTATTTAAAATAAAAAATAATTTAATAAAAGTGTTTTACTACATTATTTTCCATAGTGAAAGTGACTATGGTAAAATTAAATCCACATGGTGTATTTCGATCCACCTAGTTAGAAATGGCTAGGTGATCATTATTTGGTGATAATAGATTGCCCCCACACATATGATGTAGGTTTTAACCCTGTACAGAAATTACCTGCATACAAATTCTAAAACACATAAAATAAACAATGCAAGAGCATAACACTTAAAACACATATACATAGAGATTTTCCCTTGGATCCCAAAACCGGACTACCAGCTTGATTTTTTTTATTATGTTCCTTTCAATGTTACAATACATATTTATACATGCCGAAGCATCCAATACCACGGACCGAAAACCATCGCATCCAAAACCATGAACCGAAAACCATCGCGTTCAAAACCATGTGCGAAAAACATGCACAAAACCATAGGTAGGTCCGCCCAACCTAATATAGGGTCCAAAACCAAAATTTTTTGGGGTGCTGCCCCAGACCCCATAGAGTGGGGTTACTTGCACCCCTCAAACCCCCTGTGACTCCCCCCACTACACAATCGGCACAACGAAGGGGGGGCTCTGCCCCCCTTCTAACCCCCCGGTTAACTACGTGGGCTAGTCGTGGAAAGAATATAACACAACCCAACATTCTCCCACTTGTTGTTTTCTTTCCATAGGGGGCCACAAGAGAGCTTAGTCATTTATCTACCCCTGCAATGCCCATTGTTTCTCTACACCAAGAGAACTTCTCAGAGCTCACAGATTTTGTCAATGCATCTGCAGTATTCTTCAAAGTGTCCACCTTTACCAGCAACACCTTTTTTTCTTTTATCATATCCCTCACAAAGTGATACTGAACATCAATGTGCTTTGTCTTTGAATGATATGAAAGGTTCTTTGCCAAGAAAATTGCACTTTAGCTATCACAGTCTATCCTTATATCTCCCTGTACTAACCACATACTTGAACACAATCTTTGCAACCAAACTGCTTCCTTGCTTGCATGAGTGGCTGCCATGTATTCTGCCTCTGTAGTTGATAGTGCTACTACAGATTGTTTCTTACTCATCCAACTATCTGCACCTCCAAATAGGTTAAACACATACCCACTTGTAGATATTCTTTGTTCCAGATCTCCAGCCCAGTCTGCATCAACAAAGCCACGAATATCCAACACTCTGTCCAATCTTGGTCTTCCTTGGTAGCACAAACCATAATCATTAGTGCCATGCAAATACCTGAAAACCTGCTTAACTGCTGTCCAATGCTCCTTTCCTGGTTTTGACATAAACTTGCTCAATACTCCCACTACATGTGCAATGTTTGGTCTAGTATAGACCATTGCATACATCAGGCTACCGACTGCACTTGCATATGGAACACGAGACATGTCCTCTTCCTCTTCTTGTGTCTCGGGACACTGTTCAACAGATAAATTTACACCTACAGGAATAGGAACCTTAACTGGTTTACTATCCTGCATATTAAACCTCTACAGTATTGTCTCGACATACCTCCTCTGGTTTAACCAGAGCTTCCTCTTTTCTCGGTCTCTTTTAATTTCCATGCCCAAAATATAGTTTGCAGCACCAAGATCTTTCATGTCAAATTTGGAGGACAATTGGGTCTTCAAATCCTGGATAATTTCTTTGTCATTTCCAACTAGCAACATATCATCAACATATAAGACCAAATAAATAACATGGTCGCCAATTAATTTAAAATACACACAGTGATCTGCTTTGCTTCTGGTGAAGCCAAGTCCCCATATAAATGTATTAAATTTCTGATACCACATCCTTGGTGACTATTTTAAACCATACAAAAACTTCTTTAACTTGCATACCAATTCTTTCTTACCCTTCACCGCAAAGCCTTCAGGTTGCTTCATGTAGATCTCCTCTTCCAGATCCCCATGAGGAAATGCTGTCTTCACATCCATCTGTTCTACCTCAAAATGAAAAGCAACAACGACAAATAGATTAATCTAATAGAAGTTACCTTGGCAACAAGATAAAAAATATCACCAAAATCAATTCCCAACACCTGGGAATAACCTTTTGCTACCAACCGAGCTTTGTATTTATCCACCTTTCCTTCTACATTTGTCTTCTTCTTGAACACCCATTTGCTGCCAATGGGTTTCCTTCTAGCCGACAACTCCACTAGATCCCAAGCCTTATTTTTGTGCAAAGATGCCATTTAATCAACCATGGCCTCTTTCCAGAGTTTTCCATCCTCTGAATCTACTGCTTCCTTCACAGTTCTAGGATCATTATCAGTAATAGATAAAGAAAAATTTGAACAGAAAGTAGATGGACTATACCTTTCTGTCTGCCTTCTTTCTCGAACTGATCTTCTCACACCCAAAGTTTGTGGCTCTTCATCTTTTGATTCCTCCTCTACTGTAGAGTCTGATTCTTCCTCCTTTAGCTCAAACTTTATCTTCTCAGGTTCCTTTGGTTGGACTTCATGTTTAATAACATCTTTCACCTCTCTGAACACCACATCTCGGTTGTACACAACCTTCCTTGTTACTGGGTTCCAAAGCTTATAACCCTTTAAACCATCCTTATACCCAATAAATATGCACTTTTCAGATTTACTATCCAACTTGGTTTGTTTCTCCTTTGGAACGTGTACATATGCATCACATCCAAATACCCTCAGATGTGAAAGAGAGGGTTTCTTACGAGTTCATACCTCTTGTGGACTTTTATCCTCCAACACTGATGAAGGTGATCTGTTGACCAAGTAACATGTTGTCTCCACCGCCTCTGCCCAAAATTCCTATCCTAACCCAGCACCACTGAGCATGCTTCTTGCCCTTTCCATCAACATCTTGTTCATTCTTTCTGCAACTCCATTTTGCTGAGGTGTATATGGAGTAGCCTTTTTCCCTGCTATACCACACTTCTTACAGAATTCTTCAAACTCCTTACTGCAAAACTCTCCACTGTTATCTGTCCTCAACACCTTTATCTTCTTCTCTGTCTGGTTTTCCACCAGAGCCTTGAATTCTTTAAATTTGTCAAAGACTTCAGATTTCCTCTTAAGGAAATATATCCATGTATTCCTTGAGAAGTCATCTATAAATGATACATAGTACACAAACTTACCTAGTGATGGAACCTTCACAGGTCCAAACACATCACTATGCACAAGCTCTAATATATGTTTCACCCTCTTACCACCAGAGGGGAAACTCACCCGATTTTGCTTCCCATATACACAATTTTCACAGAAATCAAAATCCAAAGAGCTATTACTCATACCTTCTACCATACCTTTACCATGAAGTATTCGAAGGCCCTTCTCTCCAATATTTCTAAGCCTTTGATGCCACATCATGGTCTTCTCTCCAGAGACCACTAGATTTTCTGCTCCACTTTCAGGAAACACAGAACTATTGCACCCATCAACAACCGTGCTACCTTGCAGCTTGTACAGAGTTCCAATCCGAACTCCCCGCATCAATACCAGTGCTCCTCGAACCATCTTGCAGGTATCCTTATCGAACACTATTTTTACACCTGAATCATCCAACTTGCTTATAGAAATCAGATTTCTAGCCAATGTAGGAATATGCAGAACACCTGGAAGTGTATTAACCCTTCCACCTTGCAACTTCAACTTTACTTTTTCGCGACCAACGATTCTAGCCTTCCTATCATCCCCTAAGATGACATCACCACCATCATATTTCTCATACTCGCAGAACCACTCTCTATGGGGAGTGAAGTAAAAGGATGCACCTGAGTCAATCAACCATGCCTCATGATCTACATGTGTACTTGAAGAAGCCAAGTACACATACGCACCTTCACCTGAGGTGGTTTTCACCTTTGTAGAAGGAGCATCATCAGATCCCTTTCCTTTATCAGGAGCTTTAGATTTATAGTCCCTTTTGTAGTGACCTTCCTTTCTGCATTTCCAGCACACCACCTTTACATGTTTTCTTGGAGATTTAGATCTCCCTCTAGATTTAGATCTCCCACTCGATGACTTACTTTTGTTTCTATTTTGGGATCGTCCTCGTACAGACAAGGCATCACCAATCTGGCTCTTCATATTTTTCTGTCTCATCTCCCCCGTTAGCAAGGATGAGACTATTTCATCAAACTGCAAGGCAGTTGCATTGCTACCTATTGCAATAACCAAACTATCCCACGAATTTGGTAGAGAACACAACAAAATAATGCACTTATCTTCATCTAAAATTTTAATATCAACAAATTCTAACTGACTTACCACAGTATTAAATGCGTTCAGATGCTCTGTCACTGAGTCTCCATCTTTCATCCTTAGGTTATATAGCTTTTTCTGCAGGAATAGTTTATTCACCAAAGACTTAGATTGGTACAAAGTCCCTAACTTGTCCCAAAAAGCCTTCGCTGTAGCTTCCCCTGATATATTCAGCAATATTGAATCTGAGACACAAAATCGTATTGTGCTCTTTGCCTTCTGATCCAACTTCTTCCATTCTTCATCAGACACTCCCATTGGTTTAGTACCTGGATCTACTGCAATCCACTGATCTTTATCCACCAACAGATCCTCCATCTTGAGTTTCCATAACTCAAAACTCTGACCATTAAATTTCTCGATCTCTATCTTTCCACTGCTCGCCATCTTCTTTCACCACCAGAATTGATCTCGCAGATCTTCCGCTGAATAGGGTCTACCACAGGCCCGAGTGAAACTCCTCAGCAACAAAGGTGTCCCCTTGAAGCCAAAACAACTCTAACACCAAATGTAGGTTTTAACCCTGTACAAAAATTACCTGCATACGAATTCTAAAACACAGAAAATAAAAAATGCGAGAGCATAACACATAAAACACATATACACAGAGATTTTCCCCTGGATCCCAAAATCGGGACTACCAGCTTGATTTTTTTTATTATGTTCCTTTCAATGTTACAATACATATTTATACATGCCTAAGCATCCAATACCATGGACCGAAAACCATCGTGTCCAAAACCATGTGTGAAAAACATGCACAAAACCATAGGTAGGTCCGCCCAACCTAATATAGGGTCCAAGACCAAAATTTCCGGGGCGCTGCCTCGGACCCCATAGAGTGGGGTTACCTACACCCCTCAAACCCCCTGTGACTCCCCCCCGCTACGCAATCGGCGCAACGAAGGGGGGGCTCTGCCCCCCCTCTAACCCCCCAGTTAACTACGTGGGCTAGTCATGGAAATAATATAACACAACCCAACATATGAGTGTTAGGAGAAAATCATATGACTGAAATACATTGTAGATTACACTTCCACAATACACCAAAAGGGGAGTCAAAGAGAGAGAGAGAGAGAGAGAGAGAGAGATCTGAAGGAAGTTAAGGATGGACAAATAACAGAGGGGGAGAGACCTACAATATTGACAGAAGTCTCATTTTATGTGGTAGTACATGATCCCAAATGAGGTGGGGGAGGCATACCCATAACTACCGAGATAACTGAGTACAAATAATAATGGTGAGCCCAATAATGTGGGACTGAGCTATAAAGTACATGATACATGATACATTGGCATCAATGGGCCAAAAAATAATACAACGGATCCCATATACATAATGCGCCTGAAAAAACATAGGCCAAGACTGAATACAATAATATCTGAGTACATGAGATACAATTCCCCTCAAACTGACATGGGGAGGGGGGATCACAACCAAGGAAGCCTTGCTGAACAAGAAAGGGCTCTAAAAATATGAATGGATCATTTGGAGGAGACATGCATGCTATGGGCGCTGCAAGCGATGGAAACTGAACGCATCAAATCTACAGAACTGCATTGGGGGCTGGATCAACATATGTGGTCATCCGGGCATGTGGGGGGCTACCTGAAGGGACACCCCATCATGAGATCTGAAACACCTCACACACACCTAGGAATCACTGGGACAATCGGCTGGATCACCAAACCATCAAACGTACAAATCTCAATCATGCAATAAGGAGCTTATGTCAAGCACATGAGAAACAACCAAGTCAAAGGGAAATAATGAGTCCCTTTGCCTGATCAATGGTAACAAACAAAGATGGAAGCTGGAACCAAGGTACACTGCCCTCTAGACTAATCTTCTGGAATAAATGTGTTGAGGTCGACAGAAGAGAGCCCGCCAGAGTTAAGGCAATGAGGAATCCTCAACAAAGGCACAAGGGAATATAACAAAGTAACTGATGGAGTGGTACCAGGGATAATGATGGAAGGAAATAAGATGGACGGTGAACTGACGACTTCCCTTGTCATAGCATAATAAAAGTGGTTGACCCGGAAGTGACTGACTCAAATATAGAGGGGATGGTCAATGACTCAAATGAGGATTTGGCAAAGATGGAGTAGAAGGACTGGAGGCCAAATATAAGTATGATGGAAGAAATGTGGCATGATGACAAATGAAACATTGTAATGGGAATCAATGTGGACTCTGAACAGATTCCATAAGTACAAGGGTGACGCATCTCTGATGCTATGAACAAGGGTGACTCAATGATGCTGCCATGTGGGGGAGGTCTGGGGGGAGCCAAGAAAACATGTGTAACTGATGGTTACTCATGATGAAAATTGACATGTGAGTCACCCAATGCAAAAGTACAATGGTACCAGAGTATGGATGGCTCAAATGAAGAGATTCGATTTTAAGAGGTGACAAAGCGAGACCTCATGGAAAAAATGGCTTTCGAGTGGAGATTCAAATTACCAAAAAAAAAGGGAGACCCATTATAGAACTCAATGAGAGCTTTCCAATGGCGTTGATGGTTCGTCAAATAGAGTTACGGTTTGTTCGCAATGGGTGACAGAAAAAAACTAGGGTTTTTCCTTTAGAAGGGATTTTTGTGTCCAAATCAAATTCATTTGCATAGTGAGTTGTGGAGAATTTTAAGAGGAGGAGAAGGCCCTAAATCTTGTGGATATTGTATTAGACTGTTGGAAATAATACTGAGAGGGGGGGTGAATCAGTATTATCAGATCAATAATTTAATTTTCAAAACTGATATGTATACGCTACTTCAACTTAGTGAACTAGCGTGTATACACAACTATACTTAATGAAACCAGCGTAGACACGGAGATCTTTTGATTTACCCAAATTATCATGTAGTGAACTTTAATCAATATATAAGAAAATTCATTAGACAGTGCAGTAAGAGCAGAATAAAGCATCACACATAAGAAACACACATAAACACCAAGATATAAGGTGGAAACCCAATGTGGGTGAAAACCACCTACTGCAATCGTCTCTATCTTCTTTTAATAATAAGAAAATTCTGTTTACAATTTTTGTATTGGTGCAACCTTATACCAGTACACAGGCTTCTACCTGCAGAAGGCTACAACCTTCTCTCATTCTCCAGCTTCTACTGGAAGGGAGCTACAACCCCCTAGCTCTTATACTAGCTTATATGTTTACTAGTATGTAGGTGTCGACCTATAGAAGGCTACAACCTTCTCCTTTCTTCTAGGGACCACGTTTCATAAATTTTCAGACTGGATCCATCAACAACATCATTCAATCATCAAATATATCTGCATCAACTAATCTCCTATTGAACCAACCACAACCAAGTCAATCAATTACTTTGACAACCCATCAATATGATCTTTTAGAATGTTGTCACTAGAATACAGTAACCAGAACCCAAGCCAAAACCCAGAATACTGCAACAACAAATAGCAGTAACTAAAACATAGATTATAAGGTATACACTACTTTCTTGTGTCGAACCCGCGTGTATACATGCTTTCCTTAAAGCCAACCAGTGTATACATCTGCAAATATTAATTCATAATTCTGCAGCTATACCAGACTTCAGTTATACCCAGATCATATCATTTACAGAATAATATATGCATCAGTATTCAGATCTAGAATATTCATGAGAAAAAACACATAATGATAGTTCACTTTATGCCTTAAGATCCCGATCCATCATTAGATCTTATCCTCCATCAACTGCTAAGGTTCCTCCTTGGTTCAGATCCAACAATGCACCATAACCCAATAACCTGCACTCACTCTTCGTCAGATATTCAATGCTTGAGTGCCTTGGCCTAATGTTCTTCTCCTCCTTTTATAGTTTTGGGCCTTTCTCAATACCATGGACCAAAACCACTTAAGACCAATACCTTGGATCAAATACCTAGGGTCAATACCTTGGATCAAATACCATGGACCAATACCATGGATCAAAATACCATGGACCAAATACTTCGGACCAAAACTTAGTTTTCCAAGGTATACTATTATAGACATATTTGGGCACATCAACCCCAAACTTATATGTCGATAAACTAGGGCTCATCAACCACTAAAAGAGTTGTTTCATACCCTAAAAGAACATAGTCATCTGATAACATCATTCCCCAAAGTTCCACCTGAGAAACCATCCAGAAATGGCCTAAACTGAACCATACTGATTGCTCCATTGGAAAAGTACGATGCATACTGAATGGTACACTACTAGGGTATGATGCATACTGATTAGGCCTTCTATAGGGTGTGATGGGCGAGGATGGACAAATGTCTGAGACGGTTTTCTAGGTGGTTGCTCATGGAATCTTCTAGAAACTTCTCCTATGACACTTGCCTCTCTGAATTCACCCAGGGATGAGTAAGAGATCCAAGAAATATCCAAGTGGAACCAATTGTAACAAGTGGAATGACACTAATCAAAGCCCATGGATGACTCACACCCTTGCACACATCTATAAATGGATCCCTCATCTAAGATATTTGGAGGCTAGAATATTGTGAATTGCAAGGAAGTGTTGATAGTTTGTAATTGAGGAAAGAGCATTGTATTGTTGGTGTGATCTTGCTATTTCATGAGGTGAAGAGGGATTGAAGCTGGGAGGATGATGCTGGATCAGACAACTGGGTTGTAATTCTCCATTCTATTAATAAAGTTCTTCAAGTTTTCTTCCATATGATTGTGCAATTGTGAATGTTATCATTTGTGAATGCTATCATTTTTTCATTATATATCTGATTCTGTAATATTTATGCTGTAATAGATGAAGATGCTTTGACGATTCTTTGTTGCTATACATGTGCAGGTACTCTCCAAGCATGTTAAGTATGGGGAGGAGTTGTGAGCTCTGTCAAAGGGGAGAGAGATCAAGCAAGGGATTAAGTGGAAGTTTCAGGTTGGTTCCATTATCTTTCTCTTATCTGTTACACATAGAAGAAATCATTGGATTGCTTTAAATTGTTGTTTCTAGGGTAGCTGCCAAACCTAGAGGGCTAGTTGTTCGACAAGACACTAGTTTTCCCAGAAACAAATTGGCGACTCTGCTGGGGAAGAACAGATGTTTGTTTGTTGTTATTGTTTGTTTTATAAACTATAGACAGAGCCTGAAGTCAGCCAGGTAGCCTTCGAATTGCTCTTGCTCTGCAATTGCATAGTAGATGAATGCTGCTTCAGTCAATCTCTGGTTTAGTTTATGAATTAAACATTTGACTTACAAGCACATCTAGATGCCCTTTTGGTAGCTCAGTAACCTCTCAAGACATTCCTCTATACTTTGCTCTTTACTGTCCATCAAAGCTCAGCTTAACTCATTGAAAACAGCTGCACATCTGAGCCAAAACCCACTTCAGTTGCGCTCCCTGGACCATCGCACTGTCTTCCACTGTAACCCAGTATGCATCACACCTCCTGAGTGTAGTAAGTGCGATGCATCCCTGTTTTTGTGAAGCCCAGGTGCGATGATTGACTGAACCCTTTTTCCATTCTAGAAATTGGGGGTTTTTGACCTTGTTTTCAGTTTTGTTTAGTTGTTTTGCTGCTTATGAACAATGCCTCCTTACTGAAGCCTACTTGCATCACATAGATCAGCCTCCATTAGATTAGGATTAGTGAATGTTTTTGTGTATTTGTTCATCATTTACAATCCTTTATCGAAAAGTTATTTAAATCGATTTGTCGCTTTGGTACAAAAAGTGTCATAATTGTCGTTTTGTGTCAAAAAGAGAAGTGTCGTGAATTATTCCTTCCCTTGATAGTCGATTGAACTTTTCTTCATGTATTTGGTTTGATTTGTTTTTATTCGAAGTGTCAAAAGCATTTTTATTCAAAATTGAAAAGTGTCGTGGAGTCTTCCTTTCTCTTTTGAAGAAGAAATTGTAGAAAATGTCATTTTGAAAGAATCTTTGCTGCATTTAGTTTTCCTTTTTGGCATTTTTCACATTAAGGAAAACAAAAACAAATACATGCATTTGCATTTAGCATTCTTTAGTTTGTGTGCGAAAAATGATTTAGGAAAATGCACTAGTGTGTGCTGTTTGCTCTTTGTTTGAAAGAATTATAATCATCTTTCCCTAGTAGCTAGGATTTTCATTGCTCAAAATAAACAAAGATTGTTTATCATTATATATTGCATTTTAGGAATTTCAAAATCATCATCACGCGGTGAACCATTGAAAGGAAAACTCTAAACAAGATCAACTCTAAAATAAATTTCAATGAACCTAACAATGCTTTGGAACTTAACGCAACATATCTAGAGGTCTAGGCTAAGACGTGTTCCGACGTCATTAAAAATAGTGGCTATCATTTTCATTGAAGGTTGGGTGATTCCTCCTCCTTGATACAACAAGTGCGAGCACGGACTTGTGCTCCCCGTACCATCGTGTATATATTGGGAGACCACAATAGGCTTAAATCCTTTATCCATAGGAAGCTGAGTCTACCGCCTTATTGATCGTAATGCACTAAACACATCATTCAGGAAGATTGACTGCCGTACATAAGTCCTTGGTAATTTCTCTTTAATTTATCACTAAGGTGTATATTGAAGTTTTGCGATTGGTTTGGTAATCCCTCTGTCTAGATTTTCCAAAGTAGTCACTTTCGTTCCTTTTCGACTCTTTAAAAGAAAAGGTCCATCTGAGCACTTGTCACTTTAGGCTCATTAAAAATTGAAGGAGACTAGAGTCATCTTTGGCTTTTTCTCGACTCTTAAAAATTGAAAAATCAAAGTTGTTTCAAAGCATCATTAAAACTAATTGAATTCAGAATAACACCCCTGTTCCTTGGTCGATCATAGGTTGGCATATATGGAGAAAAATCCAGAGTCCACCAATCAAGGAATCCCTTTTGAGGGGAATCCTAGTCCTTTTCCTTCTTGGGGAAATATTGGTGCTCCTTATATGGCTACATTGTCCCTTTCGGGAATTACCATTGGCCGACTAGTATGGCTGTTTTCAACCTCTGTGGTTCAAAATGCCGTGATTTCTACACAAGCGAATACACCTCCAGTTGATCCTGAAGTTGACCCTTCACCTTCTTCCTCGTTTGTTTCTCCCTCCCCTTCTTCCTCTTTGCTTGGTGAAAGTAGTGATACTAGTAACCAGGTGGCTGAGAAGAAGAAGAAAGGGAAGGAGAAGAAGAAGAAGCCAATTCAGTAAGGGGGCAACAAAGCAACCATTGCTTTGAATGCATCATCTGATGGAAATCCACCCATTAAACTTCCCAAACCCAAATTTCCATGCATAATTTGTGTGGGAGACCATTTTCATCGAGATTGTCCTTACTTTCCTCAGATCTTGAAAGAATGGTCTCCCCGTTCACACCATCCCGTGTCATCAACTTCTGGAGATCATGTTGGTAACACACCTTCAACTAGTGATAGTAAAGTTCATGGACAGAGGAGAAAGGTTAAGTTTCCATGTAAGTTATGTGAAGGTAACCATTCCATTCACCTTTGTCCCTTTTTGGATGAAGCCAATAGAGTGTTGGATAACCATGCTGCTTCACCTCAGTGACTTCCATATGGCTACAGGAAACTCTCCCTAATTCCTTTGCTAGTTGAAAAACTGACTGACTTAAATTAACCGTCGGTCGAAACCACTCTCTCTGAAAGTGAATCTTATGAGTCTATACCCGACCAAAGTCAACAAGTGGAGGCAACAATTGACCCAATTTCACCTTCAGCGAATCGTACCTTTCCTGAAGAGAGTGGAAATGATACCGTTCAAATTCTTTTTGTTACTTCGGATTCTAACAAACTTGGGGGCAATCCGTCTGTTCCATCTAGACAGGACGAAAACCCTCCAGTTCTCGTAACTCAAGGGGTGAATTCTCCCATTTCTTTGGTAACCCCTCCAAGTAGTCTAGTCACTTCCTTTGATTGGAATCGACTAGCAAGATCTCGCCTTCCTTCTTATGTACCTTTCCAAATCATAGTACAAGTTTGTAAAATGATCATGTCTGGCACTATTATAGATGAAGGTGCATCAGTCAGTATCCTTTCCTCAATTGCTTGGAAAGTGCTTGGTTCACCATCACTTATGCCTGTTACACAGAATCTATTAGGCTTTAAAAAAGGAACTAGTCGATCGTTAGGGATCCTTCCTAAGTTACCTATCACTTTGGGAGGAAAAACCGTTCATCTGAACATGATGGTAGCCCCAGGACCATTAGATTACAATTTACTTCTTGGGTGTGACTATGTTTATAACATGGAAGCAATTGTTTCAACACTCTTCTGAGTGATGCGTTTCCCGCATGAACGCAAAATTGTCACCATTGACCAGCTTTCATTTACTGGTCCAAGAATAACACCAAGTCAATCATCATCCCTAAATGGTCCTTTCACTTCAACGGTATCTCTTGAACCTTCATTCCATCCACCTGATAGCCAGGAGTAATTTGGTGAATGTAATGAAGCTTTGGGGGCATGCACCTAGTGTGTAAAGATAAGTTTCCCTGTAGGTTATGTGATTGGTCTGACACACCATTCACCTTTGTCTATTCTGGACGAAGCCAAAGAGGTGTTTTGTCTATTTTGGATGAAGCCGTCCTATTTCACCGCAGTGACTTCCCTCTGGTTAAAGGAGACTCTCCTTTTCATCATGTTGGGGGCATGCAAACCAATTGAAGCATAGTTTTTGTCATTTCGAGCTTATGTAAAAATGAAACTGACTCCAAGCATAGTTCCCCCATGGTTCAAGCTTGTCAAAAAATGAACCCATTTACAAGTAATAAACCCTTGTGATTGCCATTCTATCAGCCTTTTGAGCCTTGGTTGTGTACATCCCATCACCACCATTCCTTTGGTCATTCATATGCTTCCACTTGGTTGTTTTACCATTTTTGAGGAATAGATGCAATGAGTGGTTTTATTAGATAGCCTCTTCACAGAAATTAACATGTTTTGAGAAGTTCCAAATTCACCAGAACCAGTTGCTACCCTAGACACCACTCGTTCCTCAAAATCGAGTCTCCTTTAAACCCTTTTCAGACTCGTTAAATATGAAAAAATTGTCGAGTGCTTGTTTTTTTTAGCTTGTTAAAGTGATTGGAAAAGTCATCCCTCCTGTATTACTTTATACTTTTTCGGACCTGAGGGATTATCTTATGTAAAATTCGAGCACTTGCCTTTTTCAGCTCATTAAAGTGATTGGAAAAGTCATCCCTTTTGTATAATTTTATCCTTTTTCGGACCTAAGGGATTATTTCACGAAAAAGAACTTTTGGAGTTTTCTTTTCATCCCTTTTCAAACTCTCTAAAAATGAAAAGGACCGAGTTATCCTTGTCATGAAACTCGTTAAAAAAAAGCGACAAACTTGTCCATTCTAGACGAGACCGAGTTTCACTGTCACTAGACTTGTTAAAACATAGCGACAGGTTTGCCCGAAGGGAAAATTATAGAACAAGCATATGTTATCCTCCTCAAGCTTGACAAAAAAAAAAGAGGTACTGGTCAGCAATGACTGGGGAAAAAGGGAAAAAACTTGAATAACTTATGGTAGCAGGTCGCTCTTGAACATGACACTTTCACTTCATCTCCATTATTGAGTTGGGTTGGGTTATTCCGTTCATTGGTCATCTCACCATTGGTCTTTCATACCATCCATCTTTTGGGGTTAACGCTACCAATTCATCTCAGTGTCACTGACATGTTCAAGAGAAGTCATTCAATTGAGAAACCACCATCCAGTTAATGTCTCATCCACTGCAATACCTCCAACCTTCATTTTTTCATGACCGCCATTCCTGAACCTTGCGTCAGTTCGTTTTCACCTCCAAAAATCATTTGCTTCGTTTGATGTCGTAGATGTGGGATACATCAAGGCCCTCCTATGATGAGTCGCTTCTTGTCAACATCAGCTCATTATCCAAGAAGTTGACTTAGAAACACCCCTTTTAGTGCTTTGGAGCTTGCATATATCAATGGCAAGTTTCTCACTTTTGGCGACAGGTTGATATCAATGGCCTTCGACCGAAAGATTTTGCGTGGTGTTCGACATCAGATCATATATTCACACCACGTGAATTGTACTATAGTACCTTGAGGGTCATTATCATTATCGGTGATTGATCTCACATTTGTTAATAGCTTACATCATTGGCTGGTAATCAGGTGATGTCTTTCCATGTTCAACTTCAAAACATCTCTTCACATGGATTGACTTGTACATCGAGCGAAGGTTGAACGAGTTTGAAGACCCTGGATCTAGTTTCATCCATCCGGGCTGCGATATATTCAGGGATATAAAGACATCGAATGTACAAAGGTTCTACACAGATGGTCATCCTACCCATGGATGATGACTCTACATCTGAAGAATCACCAGTCTGCATCTACATACGACTATCTGATCTATGTACATGAAATGAATTTATAAAGTTGAGCATGGGAATGCCTCCCTCAGCTAGATCATGAAATTATATTATGATGATGTATTGTATTGTAACTTATGCAGGTCACCTTCCAGTTTGAAACCTCGGATCCTCATGATAAAGCATTTCACCCGACATCAATATTTACGACTTCATGCTTTAGGGGGCAACTGTTATAGACATATTTGGGCACATCAACCCCAAACTTATATGTTGATAAACTAGGGCTCATCAACCCCTAAAAGAGTTGTTTCATACCCTAAAAGAACATAGTCATCTGATTACATCATTCCCCAAAAGTTCCACCTGAGAAACCATCCAGAAATGGCCTAAACTGAACCATATTGACTGCTCCACTGGCAAAGTGCGATGCATACTGAATGGTACACTGCCAGGGTGAGATTCATACTGATTAGGCCTTCTATAGGGTATGATGAGCAAGGATGGACAAATTTCTGAGACAGTTTGCTATGTGGTTGCTCATGGAATCTTCTAGAAACTTCTCCTATGACACTTGCCTCTCTAAATTCACCCAGGGATGAGTAAGAGATCCAAGAAATATCCAAGTAGAACCAATTGTAACAAGTGGAATGACACTAATTAAACCCCATGGATGACTCACACCCTTGCACACATCTATAAATGGATCCCTCATCCAAGAGATCTGGAGGCTGGAATATTGTGAATTGCAAGGAAGTGCTGATAGTTTGTAATTAAGGAAAGAACATTGTATTGTTGGTTTGATCTTGCTATTTCTTGAGGTGAAGAGGGATTGAAGCTGGGAGGATGATGCTGGATCAGACAACTGGGTTGTAATTCTCCCTTCTATTAATAAAGTTCTTCAAGTTTTCTTCCATATGATTGTGCAATTGTGAATGTTATAATTTGTGAATGCTATCATTTGTTCATTATATATCTGATTCTGTAATGTTTATGCTGTAATAGACGAAGATGCTTTGATGGTTCTTTGTTGCTGTACTTGTGCAGGTACTCTCCAAGCGTGTTAAGCATGGGGAGGAGTTACGAGCTCTGTCAAAGGGGAGAGAGATCAAGCAAGGGATTAAGCGGAAGTTCCAGGTTGGTTCCATTATCTTTCTCTTATCTGTTACACATAGAAGAAATCATTGGATTGCTTTAAACTGTTGTTTCTAGGGTAGCTGCCAAACCTAGAGGGCTAGTCGTTCGACAAGATACTAGTTTTCCTAGAAACATATACACGCTTTCCTTTCTGTGAAAGTGCGTGTCTACGTTATATGCACCTTTTGTTTTGTTAACCTATGTGTATACGTGGCTTAGTCAATGGTGAACCTGCGTATACCTCTGTTTCTTCATTCTGTGAAGACTGATTTGTCATTCTTTGTTGTTTTCCTGGTATACTGTGATATTTCATCTGAGTGAGTTTCCTTCTGAACTAATTCCTTGAAGCTGCCTTGCATTTCATCACATCTGAAGCTGCCCTACATTTCATCACATTCTGTCACATCTGATATCTCTTTTGTAGATTCATCTAGTTACCATATACAAGTGAGTTGTTCTGCTACAAGTGGGTTGCCATCAAGTACAACACATACATCATAATGCCAACAATCTCCCCCTTTGGACTTGATGGCAACAACAACCACACCAAGTCATTCTCCCCCTTTGACATCAAGGGCAAAGGGTCATGCTCCCCCTGAGTGCATGCTGAATTTTCTGATATGCTGAAGTGTGCTGATTGAGCTCCCCTGATCGAGTCCATGCTCCCCCTGAGCATAAGCAAAGTCTGCAAAAATATGTTCTAAAAGAAGAACATGAATCTATACATGCATCACAAATGACCTTCCTATCACCAATGACTCATACATACATCCATCTCCCAACCAAGTGGGGATATACCAAATTTGACTCATCCACCCAACCAAGTGGGGATATATCAATTGTTTATACATGACAAAAACAAGAAACATTACATCATCCATCCCATGCATAGTGGGGTTACAAATTAGGTCTTTTTCATGACCGTTACATTAAAAGATATACATGACATATATAACAGAGACCAAATATCTTAAACAAGACCATGATAGTCATCAACAACTATCATCAACAACATCTGTCAATCAGCATCCAGACCAGCAACCATGTTCTCCCCCTGAACCTGTTCCACCTGAAACAAAATCTGCACCGAGATCTTCTAAGATAATGCCAACAATGCATTATTAGAAGCATATGCTCCCCCTGAACCTGTGTCAGATGTTCACTGTCAGATCTGATTATTTCATATATCAGAAGAGTTATCAAGGCATCATCATCAATCAGATATATATCAAGTTATCAACAACTTATGAGAGCCAACATATTTCCACATGTCATCAACAGACTGTAACCATCATCAAGCAGAGCAGATAATTCACTAAACCATATCAGACCCCTTTCTACTGAGTCTGGCGCACTTCTTTTCTTCAAACTAGCATATACGCGACTGTACCCACAGAAACTAGCGTATATATGTGACTACACTTCATGAAACTCGCGTATAACCACCTTTCTATGAAGAAGATAGGATTTAATAACAGGATGATGTAGCAACTACTCCCAGCTTTTGTATGAGATATTCAAATGTCTCTCTGGGCAGTGGTTTAGTGAATATATCAACAACCTGTTCTTTGTAGGGAACATACTCCAATTTGACCTTTTGTTCAAGCACTTGTTCACGTAGAAAATGATATTTGATGAGTATGTGCTTGGTCTTGGAGTGCATAATTGGATTCTTTGAAATACTGATGGCACTTGTATTATCACATAGAATGGAGATGGGTGGAGTATATGTGATCTGAATGTCTTGCAAGGTTTGCATCATCCAAAGTAGTTGTGTGCAGCAAGATGCAACAGCCACGTATTCTGCTTCAACTGTAGATAATGCAATTGAACTTTGTTTCTTGCTGAACCAAGACACTAACTTGGAACCCATATAGAATGCACCACCACTAGTGCTTTTTATGTCATCAAAACTTCCTGCCCAATCTGCATCTGTATATGCATGAAGTGTAAGATCTGTATCTCTAGGATACCATAAAGCAAATTTCTGTGTTCCTTGAAGATATTTAAGATTCTTTTGACTGCTTGAAGGTGTGTTTCCTTAGGTTTTTCTTGGAATCTTCCAACTATTCCCACTGCATGCATGATGTCCAGTCGGATACCTGTTAGATAAAGCAAACTGCCAATCATGGATCTGTAAGTTGGTTGATGTACTGCTATTGATTCATCATTTGAGCTAAGACTGCATCCTGTTACCATTGGGGTACATATTGGTTTAGAGTCTTCCATGCTGTACTTTTTCAGGATCTGTTTGAGATATTTGGTTTGTGAGAGGAAAATACCATCTTTATTCTGCTGAACTTGTAGACCAAGAAAGTAGGTGAGCTCACCAAGCAAGGACATTTCAAATTCTTGCTGCATTACTGAGGCAAAATTTTGACTCATGGATTATTCATTGCTACCAAAAATGATATCATCAACATACACAACAATTATTAGCAATTTATCAGTGTCCATCTTTGTATATAGATTGCTATCTACTGACCCCTTTGAAAAACCTTGTTGGTGGAGATATTTGTCAAGACGGTAATACCATGCTCTTGGAGCTTGCTTTAGAACATAGAGAGATTTTCTGAGTTTGCATACAAGTTTTGCATCATTTCCAAGAATGAATCCTTCTGGTTGTTCAATATAGACTTCTTCTTCTAAGTCTCCATTAAGAAAGGCAGATTTTACATCCATTTGGTATACTTTGAATTTATGAAAACTAGAAAGAGTAAGAAACATTCTTATGGCTTCAAGTCTAGCAACAGGTGCAAAAGTTTCTTCAAATTCTATACCTTCTTGTTGAGCATATCCTTTGCAAACAAGTCTGGCCTTGTTTCTAATAACTTCTCCATTTTCATTCAGCGTGTTTTTGAATATCCATTTAGTTCCTATGATATTCTTATCACGAGGTCTAAGAACTAATTCCCACGTATTATTCTTTTCAATTTGCTCAAATTCTTCATTCATGGCCTTGACCCAACATTCATCTCTCCATGATTCATTCACATTTTGAGGTTTAGTGGAGGATAGTAATGCTAGATAACTTGAGGTTTCGGCAATAGTTCTTCTTGTCTGCACACCTACCCCTTTTTCCCCCAAAATTTGAGTTTCTGGATGATTTTTCTAAACATACCTGGACGAAGTCTTTTCTTCTATCGTTATCTCTTCTTTTGGTGCTTCATTGGTTTCTTCTTCAGAATCAGTGTGATTTGATGTGGGAAAATGATCCTCATCTTCTTCATTGTCATGATCTTCAGTTTTTATCTGTTTTGGATTTTTTCATGTTTTATCAACTACAAAATCAATACTTTCAATAATTTTCCCAAGTATTTTGTTATAACATTTATATCCTTTACTTCGGGAAGAGTAGCCAAGAAGAACGCCTTCATTTGCTCTAGGTTCAAACTTACCAAGTTTTTCATCTGTCCTTTTAATGTAACACTTTCTTCCAAAAACTTTGAAGTACTTTACCGTAGGATTTTTACCATAACAAAGTTCATGTGGAGTTTGAGTGCTGTTTACCCGAACATTTGCTTGGTTGAGAATAGTGATGGTGGCGAATGCAGAATCACCCTAGAAGGTTGCAAGAGTTCCAGATTCATCTAGCATAGCACGAGCCATTTGTTGAACAGTTCTATTCATCCTTTCAACCACTCCATTTTGCTGAGGATTCCTTGCAGTGGAGATCTGCCTTTTTATTCCATGTTGTTCATAGAAGTCAAAGAATTCATCCGAGGTAAATTCCCCTCCTTGATCAGATCTGAGGCATTTGATTTTGTGATCTGATTCATTTTCAACCAAAGATTTGAAGGCTTTGAACTTTTCAAATGCTTCATATTTATGCTTTAGAAGACCTATCCAACACATTCTGGAAAAATCATCAATGAACAATATAAAATATTCTTCTCCACGAGGTGACTTTTTCCTTGATGGTCCATGTTATCTCAAAATCAGGCCCTGGAAGGCTGCAGACCAGGAAGACTTCAAGTAACTATTTCAAACCAATCTTTTAGCTAAGGTTTAGCCTCCTTAGCCTGAGAGGGCTCTCTCAAAGGGTTAATGATATTGATTAAAGATATGGATAGATGGCTAACTCTATGGTTTGTGATTTTATATGTTTGTAGATTGGAAGATGGAGACTTGCTACCATTGGGCTATGGAGTCAGTGATAGAGATAAGGATAACAAATAGCTCTTCTTATAAAACTGAGGCTTGTATATACTTCAATGAAAGAGTGACACATTCAAGAAAGTCTCAATAACTTGAAGTTCATAGGAGTCAGAGCATGTGGGCATGAATTCTGAGTAATGATACATCAAGGTATTCAAAAGGAAAGAATTTAAAGCGATAGATCAGAGTTTTAATACCTACATGGAAGTCAGGGCATTCAACATTTAAACGTTCAGAACATAAACTCATATGGGACCACACAGTTAATGAATGTATACAGGAAGTCAGAGCACATTCAGTGAATTCTGAGTGATTATACATCCATACCACTGTAAGAATTAAGGAAAGGACAACATCACATATTCTGAACATAAAAAATCCTTCATGAATCCTGAGAAGTAAGCATTAAGACTATGGAAGTAAAGAATTTCAAAGATAAAAGATGAAGCTCACTGAAGTACACTAAGAATCTCAGCTTCAGAAAAGTCCAACTGCTTCTGTATATATCAATCCCTGCATATCATTTACAAAAGTAGTCTTTTTCTCTAACATTTTCCAACCCATAATACATTAGTTCTTCTTCCATATATAGAGTTCATGTAGATTCCTTCCTCCAGCATGAGGGGAATTCGAATTCCTCCTAATTTGACACCTATTGACACTTAAAACTAACTATTTAATACAAAGGACAGCTAACTAGGAGTCCTAGAGACCTAATACAACTAGGAGTGTAACTCCTTATTATGATTACAACAACCTTATCTAAACATTTAAAACATTCTTTGACACCTAAAACTCCATGAATTCGAATTTTATGGTGCTCATAACCTTCCATCTGGCCCTTGATGACTCATCCTTTTGGTATTCCTAGAAACTAGGAGACTGTCCCTTGCTCTGTTTCTGGCTGAAAAATAGGTCTTGGGATAGAGCTCATAACTTCTTGTAAAAAATGTATTTGGAAAAAATGAAGGAGGCTTTTGTGAACCAATCCATTCTTAACAAAAACCTCTCTTGTTTTTTTGAAACACCTTTCCTACCGTCCATAATACTTCTTTGAAAAACAGGTGTCAAACAGAGAAATATGCCTGTGGAAAACTTGCACCTACAGCAGTTTCGTAGCGCAAGTTTGATAACAACCATTGCCACTGTGTTGCTATCTGCAATTGTATGAAGTTGATATAGATTGATTTCCCAACCCCTTTCTGGAACTAAATCATGATGCCTTGCTTCCTTTTTCTTGCATTGCCAATATGATGGTAAGTGAAGATGACATGAGATATAAGCTTCTATTCTGGCTGAAAAATAGGGCTTGGGACAGAGCTCATAACTTCTCACAAAAAATGTATTTGAAAAAACTGAAGGAGGCTTTTGTGAAACAATCCATGTTGAACAAAAACCTCTTTTGGTTTTTTGAAACACTACTCCAGCTGCCCATAATGTGTCTTTGAAAAACAGGTGTAAAACAGAAGATGAAAAACTGCACCTACAACAGTTTCATAGCGCAACTTTGGTCATTAATTTCTCTCAGCGCATAATGAATTTGAGGAAAATGGAAGAGGTTTTTGTACTTCAGTATCTTAGGAATTAAAACCTCTTTCACTTTTCAGAGATGAGTTTTAAAATGTTCAGAAACTCTTCTAGAAGCTGACTAGTAAAAATAAGGAGACAAAGTTCCTCATTTTTAGAGTTTCATTCTTATGCTTGTCTTGAAATCCTTCTGCTGACCATGTTGTCTCTTTAACCACATGAAATGAATTAAATCAACCATATACCCTGCTCAAATACTTGTGCTAAGACAAAAATTCTTTAATGGCGCCCGGAGCATTATGAATCAATACTAACTATGAGATAATGACCATTTTCATAACATAGAGTTTAGAGTTCATGAATGTCCTTCCTGTCCTTGTTTTTCCCTTGCTTGATGTTTATACCTTGTAAGTAATCCCTTTCCTTGAATTTGGTAATCTCAAGGTTGGTAGACATCAGTTTCTTTTTTGACTTCCTTAAAGCTACATTCTTCTTCTTGAGTGCTAACTGCCTTACTTGAGTTGAAATGGAAAACTTTGATGTATGCTGACCCTGAGCTTTGCCAAGTGCTTCTTATGCATGAAAGGAACACGAAAGTGACCAAGAGAAAATATTCCTTAAATTACCCATTTCTTTGAAATTTGTTTAATGATAACAGTGGCTCCACTTGGGATAGTGTCCCCTTGTGGTACACTAAGAACTCGCTGGTCCAGTGCCTTATCCATTTATGACAAACAGAAATTTGCTTGACAAGCATCCCTTTCAAGCTTCTGGGGCCTTCACCTCGGGCTTGAACTTGATAACCACCATAGGAGAGAGAAGTCTATATCTACTAAATAAATTTTGCTCAGTCAACCTTGAGCTTATTTGCATTTTCCTACCTACCTACCCTATCAGCTGCAAGCTCCACTTGTAGCTCAAGCAACATGATATTTCCAATAAAGCCAATCAATTGTCCTTTCTGATATTGGAGGCTCTTGATTGCATTCAACCTCAAAATAACCATGGTAGTGAGATGACCAAATCAACTTATAATGTATATGATCTTCATAATGCAAATGAAATTGAAATGCTGATGTGCAAAACTTTGCCATGTATTCATTTATAGGGTCAAAGAAAACATGGTTATTTTGATAATCATCATAACATTCTATCTCTTTAGACAACTGATCCTTAGCCACACAAAATTCCTTTGATGCGCTATCCAACTGCCTTTCTGCATGATTCCCATAGACAATGTAATTTTCGTCACTAATGTGATCATTTTTTGAAGTAATCTGCTGCAAGGAATTACATAAATGATCAACCGCTTTCTCTACCTGAGGATTATAAGAAATTTCTTCCAGTATTTCTTCTTGTTGTGTGTAATCATTTTTATCTTCATTATGATTCGAAGACTGAGAATATTGCTGCATCTCTTCATTCATATCAAAGGATGAAACATGGTTTTCACAAGTAAACCCCTACTGCTCTTCATGCTGCGTTTCATGAGATGTTATACTTTCTTCTTGGTGTTGAAATGCATTGTTATGAAGAGCCTCTAAAATTTCTTCATCCATAAATTCATCATCATCATAACAATCCTCCAAATATTGAATAAAACTCATAGAATGTTTACAACAATCTTTGACCAGCAATAAGGAGGGATGACACTCTTTATACATGTCATAGAACACATCATGGAAATCAGCAAGAGAATATAATGAACCATTTTCCAAACTTTTATACCAAGACCATGCTTTTCCTTCTAAAGTGGTCATAAACATCCTCATGAGACAATCTTCAGGGAAATGAACCTTAAGATTGCGTACATGCATATGAAACTTAACCAAATGAAGAGCAGCATTGTCTTTCTTTTCATCTTTGAATATTGGAAAATCCTCTAACCAATCAACCTTTGGCATAGGATTTGGAAAACCAGGGATATGAGACCGATTCATAGGGGCATACCTGGCATTCATTCTTGCAGTGGAATTCATCTTGAAACTTCATCAAGCTACTGACCTTCTAGCAGTGGAGTCACCTTCCAATTTCTTATTCGATGTGTGGAGTCGCCAAGGTAGTTTTGCAGCCTCAAATAGATGTCTGAGCTTCTGCTACCTTCAGAAGTTCAACCTCTTAATTTCGGGAATGAATAGACTTCAGGCTCCCGGCAGACGCACCAAAATGTTATCTCAAAATCAGGCCCTGGAAGGCTGCAGACCAGGAAGACTTCAAGTAACTATTTCAAACCAATCTTTTAGCTAAGGTTTAGCCTCCTTAGCCTGAGAGGGCTCTCTCAAAGGGTTAATGATATTGATTAAAGATATGGATAGATGGCTAACTCTATGGTTTGTGATTTTATATGTTTGTAGATTGGAAGATGAAGACTTGCTACCATTGGGCTATGGAGTCAGTGACAGAGATAAGGATAACAAATAGCTCTTCTTATAAAACTGAGGCTTGTATATACTTCAATGAAAGAGTGACACATTCAAGAAAGTCTCAATAACTTGAAGTTCATAGGAGTCAGAGCATGTGGGCATGAATTCTGAGTAATGATACATCAAGGTATTCAAAAGGAAAGAATTTAAAGCGATAGATCAGAGTTTTAATACCTACATGGAAGTCAGGGCATTCAACATTTAAACGTTCAGAACATAAACTCATATGGGACCACACAGTTTATGAATGTATACAGGAAGTCAGAGCACATTCAGTGAATTCTGAGTGATTATACATCCATACCACTGTAAGAATTAAGGAAAGGACAACATCACATATTCTGAACATAAAAAATCCTTCATGAATCCTGAGAAGTAAGCATTAAGACTATGGAAGTAAAGCATTTCAAAGATAAAAGATGAAGCTCACTGAAGTACACTAAGAATCTCAGCTTCAGAAAAGTCCAACTGCTTCTGTATATATCAATCCCTGCATATCATTTACAAAAGTAGTCTTTTTCTCTAACATTTTCCAACCCATAATACATTAGTTCTTCTTCCATATATAGAGTTCATGTAGATTCCTTCCTCCAGCATGAGGGGAATTCGAATTCCTCCTAATTTGACACCTATTGACACTTAAAACTAACTATTTAATACAAATGACAGCTAACTAGGAGTCCTAGAGACCTAATACAACTAGGAGTGTAACTCCTTATTATGATTACAACAACCTTATATAAACATTTAAAACATTCTTTGACACCTAAAACTCCATGAAGTCGAATTTGATGGTGCTCATAACCTTCCAGCTGGCCCTTGATGACTCATCCTTTTGGTATTCCTAGAAACTAGGAGACTGTCCCTTGCTCTGTTTCTGGCTGAAAAATAGGTCTGGGGAAAGAGCTCATAACTTCTCGTACAAAATGTATTTGGAAAAACTGAAGGAGGCTTTTGTGAACCAATCCATTCTTAACAAAAACCTCTCTTGGTTTTTTGAAACACCTTTCCTACCGTCCAGAATACGTCTTTGAAAAACAGGTGTCAAACAGAGAAATATGCCTGTGGAAAACTTGCACCTACAGCAGTTTCGTAGCGCAAGTTTGATAACAACCATTGCCACTGTGTTGCTGTCTGCAATTGTATGAAGTTGATATAGATTGATTTCCCAACCCCTTTCTGGAACTAAATCATGATGCCTTGCTTCCTTTTTCTTGCATTGCCAATATGATGGTAAGTGAAGATGACATGAGATATAAGCTTCTATTCTGGCTGAAAAATAGGGCTTGGGACAGAGCTCATAAATTCTCACAAAAAACGTATTTGAAAAAACTGAAGGAGGCTTTTGTGAAAAAATACATTCTGAAAAAAAACCTCTTTTGGTTTTTTGAAACACTACTCCAGCTGCCCAGAATGTTTCTTTGAAAAACAGGTGTAAAACAGAAGATGAAAAACTGCACCTACAACAGTTTCGTAGCGCAACTTTGGTCATTAATTTCTCTCAGCGCATAATGAATTTGAGGAAAATGGAAGAGGTTTTTGTACTTAAGTATCTTAGGAATTAAAACCTCTTTCACTTTTTAGAGATGAGCTTTCAAATGTTCAGAAACTCTTCTAGAAGCTGACTAGTAAAAATAAGGAGACAAAGTTCCTCATTTTTAGAGTTTCATTCTTATGCTTGTCTTAAAATCCTTCTGCTGACCATGTTGTCTCTTTAACCACATTAAATGCATTAAATCAACCATATACCCTGCTCAAATACTTGTGCTAAGACAAAAATTCTTTAATGGCGCCCGGAGCATTATGAATCAATACTAATTATGAGATAATGACCATTTTCATAACATAGAGTTTAGAGTTCATGAATGTCCTTCCTGTCCTTGTTTTTCCCTTGCTTGATGTTTATACCTTGTAAGTAATCCCTTTCCTTGAATTTGGTAATCTCAAGGTTGGTAGACATCAGTTTCTTTTTTGACTTCCTTAAAGCTACATTCTTCTTCTTGAGTGCTAACTGCCTTACTTGAGCTACATTCTTCTTCTTGAGTGCTAACTGCCTTACTTGAGTTGAAATGGAAAACTTTGATGTATGCTGACCCTGAGCTTTGCCAAGTGCTTCTTATGCATGAAAGGAACACGAAAGTGACCAAGAGCAAATCTTCCTTACATTACCCATTTCTTTGAAATTTGTTTAGTGATAACAGTCCACATAAATCAGTGTGAACAAGTTCAAGCAGCTTACTAGCTGATCCTTCCTTTTCGATGAATTGAGATTTGGTTTTCTTACAGAATTGACATGATTTTCATATAGTATTTTTAGGAATGTTGATATCTAGAAGATCTCGAACAACCTAGAATCTGCATGCTTTTCTTATTTGAGAAAAGCTTAGATGTACCAATCTTCTGTGCCATAGCTAGTTTTCATCATTTTTGCTTAGATAACACTATTGTTGTCCTCCCTTGAGTATGTATAAGTTGTTTGGAGTTCTTGTACCTTTAATCACTGTTTCTCCTGTATCAAGCTCACGAACAACACATCCATTTGATCGAAATACTACTTCATTTCCTTTATCACACATTTGACTCACACTCAACAGGTTATGTTTTAAGCCATCAACATATATAACATTTCTAGGTTTAACTTTTTCTTTAAAGAAAACAGAGCCTTTACCTTTTATGACAGTAGAAGTGTCGTTTCCAAATGAGACACTCTTTTCCTTTTCTAAGGTATTATATAAATGTAGTTTTTCTCTATCACCTGTCATGTGTTTTGAGCATCCACTGTCGATGTACCACTGGTTTTCTTGTTCTTCTACATATAAGGCTATACAACATCTTTCTATTTGTGGTTCGTTCTTTCTCCATATTTTGGGATTCAATGGAGTTTGCACCTTTTGAGATATTTGCTGAAATTTGCTCCTACATTCAGATTCTTCATGGCCAAAGTTGTTACAGATTGAGCATTCTATTTCATTTTCAAGCAAAGAAAAGTTATTTTAGGAACTTTTCTTGATCCCTGTTATATTCCTTTCATTTCGTGCTTCTCTAGTCATGATGGTTTTGTAAGCAACACATTGAGCAGCTTTGTGTCCAAAATTATGACATGAGAAACATTGACCATTAAAGAAGTTCCTGCGATTATCGAATCTACTGACCTGGTGATTGTAGTTTCTATTGATATTCATCTTTGAAGCAAATTGAGTACGATTTACCTGAGGTTGGTTGTGGCTTCTGTTCATCCTTGAAGTAAATTGAGCTTGGTTTACCTGGTGATCTGCTTTATGCCTTTGCTGACGATTGTCAAACTGTTCACTGCTCCTTGCTGCATCAAGATAGCTTTTAGTGGAGGTTGATGGCTTCTGTGATTGAGATGCTTCTTCAGTATATCCAAGATCTATCTTTATCAGAGGAGAACGCTGCACTTTGATAATTTCATTTAAGGTTTCTGATCCTTTAGCAAATCTGAGATTGAGAGCTTTTGTTTTCTCAAGATCCTTTCTTAGACCCACAATTTCACATTCTAGTTTTTCATTGTGTTTTTCTCTTTCAGCAAGTTGGTATGTCAAGGTATCTATAATCATATTCTTTTCTTCTAAACATATTTTAAGTTTAGAGATTTCTTCATAAAGGTCATCTTCATCTAAAGCATCCAAAAAATCATCATCTTCATAAGCCATCAGAAGTCTATAGTCATTACTATTTTCATCTTCATCACTATTTGATAAACCATCGCTATCTTCATGAGTATAGTAGCTCTTTTTAATTACACTTTGTTTTCTATTCCATTTTGCAGATTTCTTCCCTTTATCATATTTATCTTTATGAGGACATTTGGCAGCATAATGATCGACTCTACCACAGGCAAAACATTTGAAAGGTAATTTACCTCTGAATCTTCCAGAACCCCGTTGAAGGTTCTTGACAAAGTTTGCTTCTTCTTCTCCTTCTGAAATATGTCCTGATTCATTGAGTTCTTCTTTTCCTTTTGCTGAAGATTTAAATGCGTCTTCTCTCATATCTGATGGACCTCCTTTTCTCATCTCAAAGGTAGTTAAGATTCCGTGAAGCTGTGTCATAGTAATAGTCTGTAGATCCTTCTTTTCTTCTATGGCAGATACTTTTGATTCAAATTTAGCAGACAAGGATCTTAAGACTTTTTCAACTAAGGTAACTTCCTTTATCTCTTCACCCAGATTCTTCATGCAATTAACAACCTCATCTATACGCAAGAAGTAACTAGCTATACTTTCATCATTGTGCATCTTGAGAGTTTCATATTGAATTCTGAGAGCTTGTAGTTTAGCATGTTTTACCTGAGAGTCTCCTTCGTAGCTTAGAACGATTTTGTCCCATATTTCTTTGGCTGATTTGAGCTACATAACTTTGACAAACTCTAATTGTGACAGACTTCCTAATAATGTATTGATAGCCTTGGCATTGGTTTCATATTGCTTTTTACCTGCCGTATATGTAGGAATTGCTGATGGGAATGTATATCCTCCTTCCACGATTTCCCATACATTTGTTCCAAGAGATTGAAGATAGGTTGTGGTTCTTACCTTCCAATAAATGAAGTTTCTCCCATCAAAGATTGGTGGTCTGATGGATCCCCCACTTTCTTGATTACTCATGATGATGGATCTACCTTCAAGCGATCAAGCTTCTTCTGAAGGACCCCCTTCTTCAGAAGAAGCTTGATCGCTTGAGGGTAGATCCATCATCATGAGTAATCAAGAAAGTGGGGGTTCCATCAGATCGCCAATCTTTTATGGGAGAAACTTCATTTATTGGAAGGTAAGAACCATAACCTATCTTCAATTTCTTGGAACAGATGTCTGGGAAATAGGGAAGGAGGATATACATTCCCATCAACAATTCCTATAGATACGGTAGGTAAAAAGCAATATGAAACCAATGCCAAGGATATCAATACATTATTAGGAAGTCTGTCACAATCAGAGTTTGTCAAAGTTATGCAGCTCAAATCAGCCAAACAAATATGGGACAAAATCGTTCTAAGCTACGAAGGAGACTCTCAGGTAAAACGTGATAAACTAAAAGCTCTCAGAATTCAATATGAAACTGTCAAGATGCACAATGATGAAAGCATAGCTAGTTACTTCTTGCGTATAGATGAGGTTGTTAATTGCATGAAGTCTGGGTGAAGAGATAAAGGAAGTTACCTTAGTTGAAAAAGTCTTAAGATCCTTGTGTGCTAAATTTGAATCAAAAGTATCTGCCATAGAAGAAAATCAGGATCTACAGTCTATTACTATGACACAGATTCACAGAATCTTAACTACCTTTGAGATGAGAAAAGGAGGTCCATCAGATATGAGAGAAGACGCATTTAAAGCTTCAGCAAAAGGAAAAGAAGAACTCAATGAATCACGACATATTTCAGAAGGATAAGAAGAAGCAAACTTTGTCAGGAACCTTCAACGGGGTTCCGGAAGATTCAGAGGTAAATTACCTTTCAAATGTTTTTCCTGTGGTAGAGTCGGTCATTATGCTGCCAAATGTCCTCATAAAGACAAATATGATAAAGGAAGAAATATGCAAAATGGAATAGAAAACAAAGTGTAAGTAAAAAGAGCTACTATACTTATGAAGATAGCGATGGTTTATCAAATAGTGATGAAGATGAAAATAGTAACGACTATAGACTTTTGATGGCTTATGAAGATGATGATTTTTTGGATGCTTTAGATGAAGATGACCTTTATGAAGAAATCTATAAACTTAAAATCTTTTTAGAAGAAAAGAATATGATTATAGATTCCTTGACATACCAACTTGCTGAAAGTGAAAAGCACAATGAAAAACTAGAATGTGAAATTGTGGGTCTAAGAAAGGATCTTGGGAAAACAAAAGCTCTCAGTCTCAGATTTTCTAAAGGATCAGAAACCTTAAATGAAATTATCAAAGTGCAACGTTCTCCTCTGATAAAGACAGGTCTTGGATATACTGAAGAAGCATCTCAATCACAAAAGCCGTCAACCTCCACTAAAAGGTATCTTGATGCAGCAAGGAGCAGTGAACAATTTGACAATCGTTAGCAAAGGAATAAAGCAGATCACCAGGTAAAACAAGCTCAATTTACTTCAAGGATGAACAAAAGCTACTACCAACCTCAGGTAAATCGTACTCAATTTGCTTCAAAGATGAATATCAATAGAAACTACAATCACTAGGTCAGTAGATTTGATAATCGCAGGAACTTCTTTAATGGTCAATGTTTCTCATGTCATTATTTTGGACACAAATCTACTCAATGTGTTGCTTACAAAACCATCGTGACTAGAGAAGCACGAAATCAAAGGAATATAACAGGGATCAAGAAAAGTTCCTATAATAACTTTTCTCTGCTTGAAAATGAAATAGAATGCTCAATCTGTAACAACTTTGGCCATGAAGAATCTGAATGTAGGAGCAAATTTCGGCAAATATCTCAAAAGGTGCAAACTCCATTGAATCCCAAAATATGGAGAAAGAATGAACCACAAATAGAAAGATGTGGTATAGCCTTATATGCAGAAGAACAAGAAAACCAGTGGTACATCGACAGTGGAAAACACATGATAGGTGATAGAGAAAAACTACACTCATATAAGACCTTAGAAAAGGAAAAGAGTGTCTCATTTGGAAATGACACTTCTGCTGTCATAAAAGGCAAAGGCTCTGTTTTCTTGAAAGAAAAAGTTAAACAACACTTTCTGCCACTCCCTCTCATTGTGCTCGTCCGTATATTTTGAATTATTATATATCTTCAGGCCAAATTAACATTGATAAAATTATGCTTGCAACCAAGATTTATAGACACAATGATCTTCTCCTTCTGAATACATCCACGAATATATAATAAGGAGCTACCATCAGAAAATAGCCCCTTACGTGTCTCATTCTCATATTTTCTAGCATGAGACTATTTTTCTAAAAGGACTTCTATTTTTTCAAGAGGAAGTCACCACACTGAATCGTCAAGTGAGTACCACCATTTAGTAGCCTCATATTTTATATTGAATAGTAGGAAACTTGTACAAAATTGTTTAGGTCGAGACTTGTGATATTTTATAAATTCTTCAATTGTAGGGCCATCATCTTTTCCTGTAAAATCCATCTTGCTAGAACTCTAAAAAAGAGTGAGGGTTTAAAAACAAAAATCACTTTGGAAAAAATTTAAAATGGGCATAATGTGCTCAATATAACCCAGAATCCTTATTATAACCTATTTTTAGAGATGGAATGATCATCCTGCATCTTATTGTATGATATAAATCTCGATCTGGGCCTCTTGAAACTCAGATCCACACTGCAACTCTCACTGCCACACAAATTTATGAAAAAATAGCTGATTTTAAATCAATGATATCTCCCTCATCCGGACTCTAATTCGACTGATTTTCTTTTTGAAATTAGGTAGTTTTTTGCAAGGAATCCAGATATGTATTTTCTTTTGCAAAATTTTCACCAAAATTTTTAGATCTCATCTGCAAACTCGCGACCCAAAAAATTCCTGCAAACAATGAAAAAAAAGATGCTTGCCCTCTTCGCCCAAGAAGGTGCTCTGATACCACTTGTAGTAGATATGACCTAAAGATATAAAATAATTCAAAATATACCCAACACTGCAATTAAACCCAAGAGCCAATACAAGAGAAAAATAGATAAACTCTAGATCTTTATTAATATCAAAACCCTTGAGGTAGGGGAACACCATAAAATCACCCCTTAAGGAAGGAGAACACTCCATAAGCCATATGCTTGCCAATAAAATAATCCTTCACATCTTTCAATGGGGAGTCTCTAGCCTAAACATAGGCTTCATACATACAATACCATGGGTCTCTCAATACCATATATCTAATACAATGGGCTTATCACATTATTCCTAACTTACATGACGCGGTTTAACCACTTTATTTATTAACTAAGACCCATCACATTATTACATTATTCCCTTGGGTACCTCCCTCTATACCCCATAATATTGCTCCCCAGGTATACTACATAGCCAACGGTTTTCGCTCCTATGCGAACCTATAAATCTTCTCTCTCACCCTCAATCACGTTCTTTCCACACTCTCATACTACCACAATGCTACCAATTCGATCCCTATTTTCCCTCGTCGATCATTCATTGCTCGCAGAGGAATTGCCTTCAAGATCTCATCCCACACAGTTAACAGTCATCCTCTTCAGTTCCGTTTGTCATCCTCTACAATTCTGTCCTGTTATCACAATGGCCCCCAAATCAAAAACTGATGCCATTGTGGTAAATCAAATGCTCTCTCCCTCTTTGGATTTAGACCAAAGTCCCTTAGCTGACAGAGATTATAAAATCGCTGAAACACAGTGTGAATTTGACCTCTTCTAATTACACTGTTTGTTTCGTGACACCTATCTTGACCAGTCTGATGAGATTGGCCTTTGGCAATCTAGACTACCCCTGTTTGTTTTCCCCCAATCCTATTATTTTCCTGAGTTCTTCCTCAAGTGCCATGCCTCTTATCTCTCAAGTAAAAGAGCAATCATTTCCTCTAATGTTGAAATCCTTTTCCCCATTACCCTTGAGAATATAAACTAGATGTTGTAGGTCCCACACAGTGAACCCCTGACTCCATTTTCCATTGAAGCTCTTAAAGAAATTTACCAAAAGCTCACTTTTCCCCAAAGAGCTAGGATTTTTGAATTTTTCCTGCCAGAAGATTCTCAATTACCCAAGAAAAACCCCCCTTATCCCTCTTCTATTTTTCCCCAAAGAACCAGACAGATCATCTCTATCTTGTCTTACTTACTTGGGTACTTCTCAGATGAATGGGTAGATGAGCCTATTTTAGGCTTTCTATCCACCCTTTCCATAGAAGAAGGACTGTTAGTCATCTTTGACTATGGTCACTTTCTTGCAGATGTAATACATGAATAATTCCTTCAGTTTTTAACTGAAGGAATGTTCAGGTACTCTTCCATTCTTATGCATATGTTCATTTTCTTCCAGACATACAGGTTTCCTATTGTAGTGTAGTCCAGAAACTCAATTAGTAGGGTGAACCTCAATCCATAATCCTTTGGACTTCAATTATTAGAATGAAATCACACGAGTATAGGTTCAAATATTTTATTGACCAGTTTGTATATCCAAAAACTTGTTTGTTGAGGGGCCAATAGATTCCCAGGATTAGTGAGGACATTCAAAATGTGTTGCATCTCAGTGAGCAAGTGAAGATAGGATATTGGTATTTATACCAGTGATTTACAGAGATCAGGTTTTATGGCTCCGAGCTACCACCCTATAAACTGCCAAAGTACCTTCCCATGAGGATATTTTCCTTGGAGTGCATCAGGAAAATAATCCAATCAGACAATATTCACTTTATGCCAGCTAAGAAGAAGTCCAAATTCGGAACCAAAACATAGATAGGGCCATTCATATGTAATAACAGAGCAATAAGAGAGGAAGTAGACCTCTTGCTGAAGCAAATGAATTTTCCCCTTAGCTTTACATGGTGATATGACCCCTTTGGGTTAATTTCTAAGCTAAGGTTGGAACATAAGACAACCCCCTATGTGCATACTAAGAGACCAGAGATCGAAAAGTATAGGAATCAACAAGATTGGGTAGATAATACATTGCAGTAGGCCGAAGAACAGGTGTTGTCCATAACAACTTTAGAGACTCCTACCCCTAGAGAGAAGACTGAGAAGAGGCTGAGAGAGGAGGACTCCCCTTCAGTTACAAAAGTCTTAGCCAAGGAGTTCAAGATTTATTCCAAAAAGACAAATACGAGCTTGAAGGTAGATTTCCCAGCATTGGAGGAAACATAGGGTACTATTGTGCTCTCTGGTCTTCAGACTTTAAATTTTGGTAGCATCGCCATTAATTCTACATCATCTTCAACCACTAAAGAGAATCCAACTACAACACCTCATACACTAGTGGCATTTACAGAACATAGGAAACTTGATATATTTCAAAGATACAGAGGAATGAAGCTCTCCATGATAACATCTATGCTCAATTCAGGAAGCAGTCTCCCTCAATTCAATACAGGCTCATTTCAGCCTATGATACAGAGAAAGGAAGAATGCATATCACATTCTTATAGGCGTAGGTTCCTCAACCTAAATCAACAGATGATTTCAAGAAGACTACATTTGAGTTTGAGGCAAAGGATGTCCATCCTTTGGATTAGATAGACATGCACAGGAAAATAGGAGAAATGGTTTATTCAACCTTCACACAGACTGCCCTTACTGCTTCCAAACTGTAGCTTTGTTTGAACAATGCTCAATCACATCTCAAACTGGTGAAAATTTCCTCTTTGGCTAAAGACAACAGAATTAGATATTTTGAGGAAATGGTGATCAAAGAAACCTTTGATCCAGTTGATTCAAAAGCCATGGTAGAAATCTGACCATTTATAGAATTATATTTGAGCAGAAGGAATTGATTGAAAGATCTAGTGAAGCTACTAAACAAATCAAAGTATAGTTGGGGGATAAACCTAGTGAAGCTACAAAGCTCATCAAGTTCCTCAATTCCAAAAACAATCAGGAACTGGAGATTGATGACAGAACTGAAACCATACTAGAGGTCAAAAAGGTGCTGACCAAGGGAAATTTGATTAGGCAGTTGGAAGAAAAAAGTGTCAAGTTCTAGACATTGGTGTATAGAGGTTTTTCAACAAGTTGGAACCCTTCCACAAAAAAGGACTTCCCAGTTTATTAGTAATAAATGACAAGCTCAACATACGGTCATATTACAGCTAGAAATTGCTAACTATGGCTAAAGACACTTCTAAGCTTACAGGAGGAAGAATTAGCATGAAAGGAAAATCATTTTTAGAAGCACTGGCATATGATTTGGACATTCAGTGTGAAAGCAAGAATATCTTTATTTCCAAACCAACTTTTTCCAAATACACTGAAGTGGACGAGGTCTACAGGATGTTACTCAAGACATCTATCCCCAGTGAACAACATTGGGATGAATTATGTGAGTTACTAGAGTAAGAAGATGACCTAGTTGTACAGCTTAACATCAACATCACAACGGGATTTGAAGGGCCAGATATTCAACAATTCCACAAATCTAGTGCCAGCACTTTAGACAGTTCCAATTTTCCTAAATTTTTGTAACAGTTAGATAGATTCAGTTTAGGAATTCTTAAATACATCCTAGTCAGTTTTGACAGGATATTTTGTAAATAATTTATAAATACTTCACCATTTGAAGTATCAGGGGTTGATTTTTGCATTCTAGAATGCTATTGTACTTTTTCATTTGATGGGATGAGTAGTAATAAAAAGGACATTCTTCACAGGATTCATGTGTTAGACTATTTGGTGAAGTGCTTCTCCCACTATCTATGTATTTATTTATTTGTTTCAATCCTTATGTTTTCTCAAATGTGAATTATTTTACAGAAAGTTGATGAACAGAATTTGTTAAAAAATACACTCTAATTCTGGTTGTGGATAGTTTTAATGTTTTCTTCTGATATGATGTTAAATAATTATTAATTGTTCTTTAACTTCAATTTAACCTATATCTTTTCTTCTATTTCTGACTTCATTTAAACATAAATGATCCAGTTAGTTCAACTACCTTACCTTGTGAAACTCCTTTGAAAATATGAAACATATCAACATTAAGTTGTAGACTCCATAGCACAATGGAAGTTCAGGAATTTAATCAACCAATCAATTTTAAAATCAAACTACAAACTCTCATAACTAGCCTAATATCTAAGTACAACAAAGTTAAATATGATAGAGAGATCCCTCTATGAAGTTGGCAGAGCTAGATCCCACCTTCCAAAGTGGTTTTGTGGTTACCTCTGTGGTTATATTTTGCAACCTCGAAAAATTACAAAGTGCTAACATGATATAATGAATTGATGCTCACCTAGAAAACATGGTGGTTGAACAACAACAATGTCTAAGGGACTGGGTTGTTGAGGTAAGATGGAGGAATGATTAAGTGGATCATCCCAAGAGTGATCTGAAGTGAGAGGAGACTCTAGAGGTTCTTCTAGATGGGGAAGAGTAATGGTACTAGATTCGACACTAGCAGACACACTAGGAAGGTTGGGGATAATTGCTTTTCCTAGACTCTTAAAAATGGATGACCCCTTACCCAAACATTGATTGGTAATGTAAAGGCCACAAGGTGGATGTAGTTTGAATTTCAAGGTTTTAAGTAAGGGTTTATTAAACTAGTAGAATTCATTATGGATGAAATCTTTGGACTCCACAGCATATTGGTCATGGGTCTTGTTATGTGGAATTTTGAATCTACGGATAAATACAATTTCCCTAGGTTGGTAGCTACACCTAGAACAATAGATTTAAAGCGTTTATCCTTTTTCTATAGAAGATAAACAAGACAAGGGACCTACTTGTTATCTTTTGCTTTCCCTTCTTCTCCTTTGTATGGCTCTCATCGCTCCTTCTCGAACATAATCCACTTGACAAGTACTTGCAATCATAAGAAAAGGACAAAAACCAATCAAGCAAGAGATCTATCTACTATAAGCAAATGGAATCGAAAGAATTTACACATATAATCATCATACTGATGAGCCTCATCATTGGGTAATTATATGGGCCTTAATTCACCTCCTAGCTTAGTCAAACCAACTATTCTCACAACTTATTGCATACTTTTGATTATATTTTTGTTTATGAGATGAGTTAGAGTTGGATATTTTGCTTTGTGGTCTAATGTGCATTTAATGCAGGATTAAAGGATAAAATCAAGGAATTTTGGCAGAGGTCTTGGTCAAAACTTGAATGGGACAAGGGACAAGAATTATAGGAGGTAAATCCTCCTCATTTACTACCCCCCCATTCGAATATTCCTCCATCAACTCGGAGTGCAAATAGCCAAATCATGAGGACTAGAAGGCAACCGAGCAAGTGAAAGTCAAAGCACCACTTTATCTCGAGTTTTAGAGCCAAGCCTCCCTAATTTTAAGGAAGTCGTTGGAGACTTCAGATGTATAATTAGAGAGGCCTAAGAACTCAATAGGATTCAGATTTTTGATTGTAAAACTCTACTCTATTTTCGAGCTGCAAGACTTGTGACAGTTTTTGATGTAATCCATGGTTTTGATAATAAGAATGAGTTTTGTTTTGAGCCAGCATTGAGTTAACTCAGAAGGATGAAGCTCTTGGGTTAGGGCCCAACCCTAGTAGCCAAGGATTCTATTTATTGTACATGTATGCTAGCATAGATTCATGGTTTAACTGTTCATTTGCTTAAGTAGCTGCATTTCCATTACAACAGTGTAGAGTAGATTTGTTGTGTTTTAGTTTGCTTCCATTTGTGCCTTCTTTCAATTAGCAGGTTAGTATGAAGAAAAATATCACCATAAGGTTGTCAACAAGTGTCTTGGCCTCACCTCCTCCCTCTGGGACCATGGCTTGAGGAAGAGACCCTTCAGCAACCCCAAAACACAGATTTCTAGTTCTTGCATGAGCTTTACAGTTTGTTGTCTTGATTCAGTACTTGGTTCATTTCATTTTCATCTTTTTCCATCACTCTCTTTATGTAATAAGATCTCACTCATATTCTCATTTCCTTCAGCACTTTCTTCATGCATAATATGGGAAACTCAGTCATGATTTTCTATTTTATGAGAATGTATCTTGTTGCATAGTTCTTGGAAGACACACACGTTTTAAGAATTGCAGGTACTTCAGGAGGAGGTCTAGACTTCATCACCAACATCCATCTTTCACCTCATCCACCTCAACCATCTCTTGGTCCACCCTCACCCTCACTATTTTTTTTGTCCTTTTTCATTGAAATTCCCCTAGACACATTGAAATGCTTAAGCAGAAGCTAATAAATCACATCTTAATCAGATTATACCCATGGATTTCCTTACCGTCTGATCTACAACAAACCTAACCAATCACCGTCAACCGCGTGTTGCATAGCTGACGTATTCATTTCAATGTTTGAATTTAGGTGCTCCAAATATCCACCATCAATCTGTCTCGCTTGATCCAAAAGTAATCGCATCACCCACTCGCCAACTAGCTTGGTTGATCTCAACCATTGATAAATCCCGCTTGATCCAACGACTATCGCACAATCTTGCGTGAATTCTTGCATGACCGCTATTTGATCGAGAGAGTGCGAGAAAAGTGGTTTTCTCGTGTTACGTGTCACCCACTTAGGCTAATCGCGTGAAATTTAGGAATACCGCTTACAACTCTTAGGGCGCGCAAGATACTGCTTACCACCTACAAAGACCGCTCCATCATTCTGCACGTTTTCCACCCTTCTATTGACACATGACTTAATGTGATCCATCCATCTATTAACTTAATCTTCTGCGCTAAGATCTCCACCGCTCATCTTCTATTAATCCTGTTCGTTGATCCGAATGATCCAACGGTTCCTGTGCATTGCTGCTTCATTACTTCTTCCTTTCACTGATTTCGATCTTCGATTTCTCTTTTGCTTGATTCCTTCCCAAACTTTGTTCTGCGTATTATTTAAACACTACCACCCCTCAGCTTGGATTTGGTTATTCAATTAGACTCCAACATTGTCTGATCATCGCAATACTCCTCTGAGCAGTGTCCTCTCTCTCAGATTCTTTTTGAATTCCCTGCACACTTATGTTATCCAAAATTACTCTAATCCACACACAGTTCATAATTCAATTACTCAATACACACCACACAAAATCAGAAATCGCACTTCTGTATTAATAAATAAATATTTACACAATGAGTTCGTTCTTAGCCTGATCTTCTATTCAGTGGCCTTTCCTTTCAAAAAAGGTCTCCTATGACCCTTCCACACAATCCAAACACTCCATAGACCTTCTAGCCATCCTCAACCATCTTCCATCCACCTGTCACATCCATAAGAACAATTAAATTGCATGCTTGATTTTACCAAAAAACCAAAAAAGTGAAAACAGATTTAGTTTAGTTTCCTTGCTTACACATTAGTATGGTTTGATTCTCTTTACTTCTATAACTTAGATAGAAGCATTAGGTTAGTGTTGATTTAGCAATTCTTCTTAGCATAGCTATTTAAATGGTTAATTAGGATATGGTGTGATTTAGCATTACATGTTGTTTTCTTCATTATTGTAGTAGAGTAGCTCTCTTAGAATATATTTTCTCTTCTTCCATCAAAGAATCAAGCTTCTTCTGACTCTATAGAAGTCTGGCTTGGAACCCCTGGGGTCTCTCGCTAGATGAATAGTGACAATAGGCAGGACCTTCACTTTTACTTGTGCATATAGCACTGTCACCTCCAAGTTTGTACAAACCCTGGGTTGATAAGTAAAGCTGGTAGCCTAGGAGTTGCAGCATCCTTGCTGCAATACTGGCACTCATCACTTTTTGGCACCGTTGTTGGGGAGGTGTCTGAGTAGAATGTGATTACTGCTTTCTTTTCTTCTATTTCTAGTCTTCAATTTTCTACCATTAGTTTATTTATGCAAAAGTAATCTAGTAGCTTCCTTTCTTTCAGTTGTCATTACCTACTTTCCTTTCCATTTTGCAAGTATAATTTCAATTTAGCAAGTAACTTTTCTTTATGTCAGTAGTTTTCATTCAATCAGCAATTTCATTTTTGCAAAGTACTTTCCAGCAAAAAAAATCTTACAAAAAACCAATCCAAAAACATTTCCTTTCATGCCTTGTAGGAATAGGGACAATTTAGGGAAATTTGTGCCAATACCCCCACTGCATCCAACAACCAACCTTCTCTCTTCTTCGATGGCAGTGAACTGGAGGAACCTTTAGGTGAGCAACTTGACATATTTGAATAACCTACAGGGGAAGAAGAAGAAGAAGAACCCATTCTTACTGAACCAATGGTCGAAAACCAAAATGACAGAAGGAATAGAGAGAGAGTTGAGGGTGCCTTCCCCATCAGGGAAACCAACGGGGACGCTAATATGAAGAATATAAGCCCCTCTACTCTACCTCATTTACATGGCCTGACCAAAGAGGACCCCGACACTTTCCTATTTGATTTTTCCATTATATGCCAAACCTATGACTATACAAATGATGAGAAAAAGTTAAAACTGTTTCCATCTACCCTCAAGGATATAGCATTGCACATTTTCATGGGTTTACCAGGAGATAGCATCACAACTTGGGCTCAGATGCAATGGGATTTTAACAACAAATATCGGGACTACTGTAGGTCAAAGGATACTAAAGAAGAGATTTTCAGGATGACCACGGGCTAGGATGAATCCTTAGAAGACTACGAAGAAAGATTCCACCTTAGTTACAAAAGGGCCAAGTGCACACTTGACCCCGAGTCACTAAAGCTAGTCCTGCTCAAAGGAGTAAGGGAATATCTTCTGGATACCTTATATTTGTTAGCAGTATGAGATATCTACCAATTACCCTATGAGGATATCAAGATTGTCTTTAGAAACCATTCTAGGGCAGCTAGGAAAAAGGGTAGGAGTAGTCAACCTATGGCTAGTACATCTTCTTCCAACTCATCCATCAAGGGTAAAATTGGAAATATGCTGGAAGATTTCAAAAGTGAGATGCTACAAACATTGCCCTGCAATTGGACACCATGAACATCAAAAGGAAGCAAGAGGAAGCAAAGAGATCCTTGGCCATCTTTTGCCCTAGATGAACCAGGAGGCATCCTAGGAACGAATATCCATTGAACTACATTGAGATTTGCTCGGTCTGTGAAGAAAACCACTTCATAGACAAGTGCCCTTCTTTACCCAGACTCAAAGTTGTATATCAAGGAGCTGAAGGGGTCACTGAGCAGCTTTGCTACATCAACCAAAGGATACTTCCTTGACCTAGACCATACCAGTAGGGTATGCAAGGGTCATCCCATGCATATTACAACCCCAACCAAACCACAACTATACCCTTTTAAGGACCCCCTACTCATCCTTCCTGGTCTACACCCCCTCCTTGGTCCTATGCATCTCAGTATCATTCCTAGCCAACCAACCAGTCATTTCAACCTTACGTTCTGCCACAATCCCAGTGGAATACCCCACTCCAGGGGTGGAGGCCCCAATACAACAATGCTCCAGCTCTATTGCCTCCACCACCTACCCAACCACAACTCCTACACTCTGTTCCTCCCAAGCAACCCTAGATGCCTGTCCGTCCAAATCAGAACCTGAACAATAGGCAGGCTTAACAAGTATACAGTGGAGAGACATCATACCCAACTTATACTCTAGAAATCTAGGAGTTCAACCTAAGATTTGGGAGAATTCTCCCAAATAACCAACCTCCCTCTCCACATAGGGAGGTTGAGGAAGAAGGAGAGGAAAGAAACCTTAAAGTAAATCCACCCTTTCCTGAGATATTAGCCCAACCACTCCAGCCTACCCCAGAAGAAACTGAACTTCTGGGAGAATTGGAAAATATATGTGTAAAGATCCCAATTCTCCAGGCAATAAAAGATGTTCCCATTTACAATAAGTTGATTAAGGAGAAATTATTCAAGAATCTAGGAAGAATAAAAAAGGATGCCCCTACCATTAATGTCATTGGGCAACTGTCCAACTTAATGCTAGGGCAGGTAATATGTCTGAAATATTTGGACCCTGGAATAACTATAGTAGATGTGCACATTAATGGCACCATCATCCCACACACTCTGATCGATCTTGGGGCTGCCATTAATGTGATGACCAAGGACACCATGCTCAATCTCAACCTCCAAGGGTCATTGAGGAAGACTACAACAATTTTGCAACTTGCAGACCATTCCACAGTCACCCCTGAGGGAATTGTGGAGGATGTGATGGTCTCCATTGACTCCTGGGAGTACCCTGCAGATTTTATATTTCTCCAGCATAAAACTAAGCTTACTGGTTACCCTCTCATTCTTGGGAGGCCATGGTTGGCAACAACTGATGCTTACATTAGCTATAGAGCTAGGAATATGACCACCAAGAACATGCATATGTCCAAACAGTTAGTCCTATACCCTCCTGCTCAACCTTCTCTAGAGCATGATTTACCTTTATGGTTGGAGGAGGAGGAAGAAGATGAGGTTTGTTCCACCCAACTTTATGCTTTGGAATCAACCATAGGAGGAGGATAGCAAGATGATGATGACTTAATTGAACACCTTCTCCAAAGTCCAACTCCTAGTTCGTTACCATTAGAAGAAGAAGTAAGGGAAACCTAGAACAATTATCCAATTGACTTATGCTTGGCCGATTCCAATCCACTCCGTGTCGAAACCATAGAATTCATCCTAGAGAAAACTTTGAAAATTAATCCATATCTTTCTTCTCTCGAAGAGGAAAAGCTATGCAACATGTTGAGAGAAAACCTAGAAGCCTTCACTTGGAGTTACAAGGAAATGAAGGGAGTACACCCCTCAGTGTGTACTCACCACATATACATCAAAGAAGGTTGCAAGCCAGTCCGACAACCACAAAGGAGGATGAATCCAGCTCTTAAAGATATAGTCAAAGAAGAACTGCAAAAACTGCTAGATGCAAGATTCATTTACCCTATCTCTGGCAGTGAGTGGGTCTCTCCTTTAGTGTTAGTTCCCAAGAAAAATGGAAAGTGGAGGATTTGTGTCAATTACAGGGAGTTGAACAAGGCCACAAAGAAGCATCATTTTCCCCTACCCTTCATTGAACAAGTGCTAGATGGCCTGGTAGGGAAGAAGTTTTTTTCTTTCCTAGATGGATTCAGTGGGTACAAGCAAATCCAAATCTGCCCAGAATACTAGGATAATACAACATTCACCTATCCTTGGGGTAATTTTTCCTATAGGATCCTTCCTTTTGGCCTGTGCAATGCTCCTGCCACTTTCCAGAGAGCAGTCTTGAGTATTTTCGCCGAATTAGTACATGATGCGGCGGAAATTTACATGGATGATTTTGCACTTTATGGCTGTGATTTTCAAGAAGCCCTAACTAACGTAGGAAAAGTATTGCACAAATGCATTGAAATGAACCTATTTCTCAGTCCAGAAAAATGTGAATTCTTAATGATTGAAGGGGATGTGCTAGGTCATTCAATATCTCAGCAAGGATTGCAGGTGGACCCGAACAAAATAGCAATCATCCAAAGGGTACCACCTCCACAAAATAAGAGGGATGTTAGGAGTTTCTTGGGGTTAGCTAGATACTAACGAAGGCTCATAAAGGACTTCAGCAAGTTGGCATCTCCTTTATTTGGGTTGTTGGCCAAAGATTTTGAGTTTATATGGTCAAAAAGTTGTCAAGAGGCCTTAGACATTTTAAAGGGTAAGTTAACCACTGCACCAATTCTTCGAGGCCCAAATTGGGCCCTCCCTTTTCATATTCATACTGATGCCTCACACAAAGCCATAGGAGCAGCCTTAGGTCAGGTAGAGGAGAAATTTCTCTATTCCATCTATTTCATCAGTAAGAACATGTCAAAGGCTGGGCTAAATTATACTGTGACCGAAAAGGAACGCTTGGTTATTGTGCATTCATTAAAAAAATTTAGGTATTACATTACAGGTTATCAAACATTTGTGCATACTGACCATGCTGCAATCAAATATTTAATGGAAAAACCAGATGTGAATGCTCGAATTATAAGGTGGTTGCTTTTATTACAGCAGTTTGATCTAACCATTATTGATAGCCTGGCAAAGAAAATGTTGTTGCAGATTTTTTGTCTCGGGTGAATTTGCCTGCAGGTGAAGAAGGAATGGTGGATGACCAGTTACCAGATGAGCACTTGTTTGCTATTTCAATTTTCTCTCCATGGTTTACTGATATAGCAAACTATTTGGTATTAGCACAATTCCCACTAAAATTGCCCTCCAAAGAAAAGAGCAAGATAGTCAGGAAGAGCGCCCCCTTCACTTGGATTGGGGGAAATCTTTTCAAACTTGGCCCAGATCAAATCTTAAGAAGGTGTGTAAGGGAAGAGGAAGTTTTTGAAATCCTTCTGACCTGTCATGATGGGCCTTGTGGAGGTCACTTTGCAGCAAAGAGGACAACATTCAAAGTGCTACAAGTGGGCTATTATTGGCCCACTCTTCATCAGGATGTGAAAAAGTACACTAGTCAGTGTGATCAGTGCCAGGGGATTGCAACGCTTACTCCAAGAGATGAAATGCCCCTACAACATCAAGTGACTTTTGGGCCATTTGACAAGTGGGGCATGGACTTCATTGGGCCTATCAACCCTCCTTCAAATAAAAAATAGTACATTATTGTGTGCACTGATTATTTGACTAAGTGGGCTGAAACCAAGGTGATTAAGGCAGCAACAGAAGAGAAGGTGGTTGATTTCCTAAGGGAGAATGTATTCTACAAATTTGGGTACCCTAGAGAGCTAGTCATAGACTAAGGCAACCAGTTTACCTCCAACATGATTGAAGAACTACTCATCCATCACAAAATAAAGCATAGGACCTCCACTCCTTATCATCCACAAGCTAATGGGCAAGTGGAGGTGACCAACAGGGCACTGGAGAGCATCTTAACCAAGGTAGTGAGCAACAACAGGAAGGATTGGGCAGAGAGACTAGTTGAGGCCACTTGGGCCTATAATACAACATGGAAGACCACCACTGGATTTACACCCTATGAGCTGGTCTATGGGAAAAAGGATTTGTTGTCCATTGAGTTTGAATATAACACATTGAGGATGGCAACCCAACTAGATTTGGATCTCAATCATGCACAAAAAGAAAGATTTTTCCATTTGAATGGTTTGGATGAATTCAGAATGTAGGCCCTCCTACATACAGAGATAGTTCAGCTTCAGAGGAAGATCTGGCATGATAAACATATTAAGGAGAAGCAATTTCAAGAGGGCGATTGGGCATTGTTATATGATTCTAGGTATAAAGACTTCAAGGGCAAGCTAAGGACAAGATGGCTCAGACCTTATGTGGTGGAAAGATGCCATGATAATGGTTCAGTGCAAATCAGAACTATAGATGAAGAAGCCATTCCATTGCTTGTTAATGGACATCGATTGAAAATGTACAAGAGGCCTTTATCAAAACAAGAGTTCATTGACAATATCAATAAGACAGTGATGATGGTGGAGCAAGTTCCAGATACTCCCTCACCAGGTCACTGAAAAAGAGAAAAAAGAATAAGGATTCAAGTGAAAACCTCCATGAGGCGCCTGAGTCCCATCTTTGGGTTGAAAACCTCGTGAGGCAACCCAAGGATGAGAAAAAATAGAAAGAAGAATAAGAAGATCCCTGGGTGAAAACCTTCCTTGAGGCAGCTAGGGCAAACATCTAGGGTGAAAACCTCTCTGAGGCAGCCTAGGTGTTTTTCAAAAAAAAAAAAAAAGAGAGAGAAAAAGATATAATTGTTATTTGCAGGTGGGCGAGAAAGACAATCAAGAAGAAAAAAGAGGATCCAAAGGGAACCCTACCTAACAGATATCCATCTCGTCCACTCCTTACCATGCATCACTCCATCATTTTTATCGTTTTCCACTCCACTGCTTCAATTTATGCGTAGACTGTGTTTTCTACAGGATCCCTGTATTCCTACAAGATCCCCTTAAAACCTACAGGATGATCTCGTAGGAATTATAGTGGCCCAGAAAAGCTACAGGAAGCAATCCGAGGGTGGTCCCTAAAATTCATCCTAGACATGATCTAACACCTCACCTTGTCCATTATCATCATCCCTGCAATCACCATCCAAAACAAAAAGAGATCAGTTTCTTCCAGTTATGAAAAAAGAAAAAAAAGGAAAAATAGAGGAGAGTAAGAGCATTACCTGAATGTCCATTGCTCCACACACACTCCTACTCCCTCTGTTGATTCATTGCACCATCCTCACAACCCCAGCCAACAACATGATTAAGAAATTCTAAGGGTGAAGCAGATACAAGACATCCTATAGCAGCCTATCCCACAGAATATTAATCATCAGCTACAGGTCTTCACTAGGATGATCCAGGAGCTCCACATTAGAAAAAACATCAGATCTTCAGTCACAGACACCTGCAAAAGCCAAGAAACCATCAACCAACAATAGAGGAGGAAGAAGAATGACCATGAAACAAATAAACAATGTAACACCTTTGATCTTCAACAACTACAACATGGCATCGAGACCACAGGTTCGTATCCCACTCACTCACTCATATGCATCATTTGATAAAAAGTTGTAAGGGTTACGATGTAGTTGGATTATAAGTGAAAAGGTGGCTAGTTAACTTGGCCACCTTCGTTCAGTAATCACATACAAAACCATGAGTCCTCTCACACGTGGCTGCAGTCAACTCAAAGACAGAGGAGGAGTAAGACAAGAAGTGGTTAACTATGGATCTACGAAGTGGGAGCTGATTACAAGGAGTGGGAATGATGTGGTAGTGGGGACCAACGGTCCGAAATTGGAAACGTACCTCTGCTCCCAGCACACCACCTCACCCCGAAAAGCCATAAAGGGAAGAAAAACATCATTTGCATGCATTCATGCATTCCACCTCCTCAAAAGTCCCTCACTCAAGTCGCTCTCATAACTCTGGCCACCAACCATAAGCAAGGACCCATCGTTCTACAAGAGAATTTCTGCAGGAGCATGCACAGGAATTCCTACAGGAACAGTCTATAGGAGCAGTCTACAGGATACACAGAGGCAGTCTACAGGATAGGCATAGAGGGGTTCAAGAGGGAATATCACGAGAATTGTCCACTGCCACCATTATAAATAGGTAGGGTCTAAAAATCCATCCCCATTTACAAGCAAATGAACTAGAAATTCTCTAAAAGCTAGTGGATATAACAACTGTGGGAGGTGAATTACATACACAGGAAACTCTGTTTTCTCCCGAATTTAAAATTCTTATGTCAAACCTCTCATTTCCTCCTCAAGCCTCATAAGCAAGATGACAGGAGGGTTTAATAGGAGAGAACCCACAAACACTGTGAGGATACAACAACACCCCCAAGTGCTTGAAATCTTTATAAGACACCAATGGATGAGGTTTTTAAAAAAATTCACAGGTTATGATGATGAGGTGGCTCAAGAATTTGTTCATTCCCTCACTCCACACAGCATAATCCATGCCACTATTATAGTTAGAGGGCTCAATATAGATCTCACCCCAGAACTCATCAATAGGGTCACAACACTTCCCCTAGGAATTCCATGGAGAAAAGAAGACAAAGCAGACATTCAGGTGGGAAAAAGGAAATTCTTTTTAGAAGGTTAAGAACCCATAGAGGATAAAAATAGAGTAAGGAGGGATAGTCTTCCATACCCATGGAGTGAGGTAGGCTACCAACTCATCAAATATATCTCATGTGAGGGTAGATACAACATTGTTTATGGCTACCACTTTAGGATCCTTGAAGAATTAATATTTGGGGTAGAAACACTAGTTCACCAAAGACTCAGCATACCCTATTTCTTGATGCAATCACTCATAGACTCCAACAAAAAAGTAAAGGAAGGGAATTCCCAACAATTGTCTCACCATGGGTTGATCAGGATCCTCATTGAGGATTCCCTCCAAAACCTCAGGATCCCTATAACATGGTCAGTCTTCAGAGACTTACCAGCAGAGGATGACATCAAAACCCTCACCTATGATGTTAGTCCTTCTGTCAGTGAGGAGGAGGAAAAACAACAAGAAGAAGATACAAAGCTAGATGGGGATGAGATGGATGAAGAAGAAACTAATACAGAGGAACATGATGAAGCAAAAGAAGAAGGGGGAGAAGAGAAGGAGGATGATGCTGAAACAGAGGAGGAAACGAAGGAAGAAACTGATGGAGATGAGAAAGAACAACAAGAGGAAGAAGATAAGAAAAACAAAGAGGAAGAAGGCATTGAAATAGAAGGGGAAGAACACAAGGAGGAGTCACCTAGGGTGTCTCCAGAGGCCCCTGAGAGGGAGGCAGCAACTGCCCTCACTGCTCTCAGCACCCCAGTCAAGAAAAAAGGGAAAAGAAGGAGGCAAACCCCTCTATATTTCAGAACAAGAAAGAGCACAAGAATCAAACAAGGGAAGCCACAAATATCAACAAAAATCCCTACAAGATCCACAACAAAAACTACAGGAAGCACAAAAATTGGAAAGAAAGGTAGGGGAGTAGCAAGAAACAAAAGAGGAAGACCCTAAGACAAAGGAACCAAGTCCCCAGCCTAACCTAGACTCCTACTACCGGTTTATTTAAGGAGGCAGGGTGATACCTCAAAAAGGGGTGGAAGACATTGGGCACATGGAAGAGAAGCTCAAGGAAATAGGCAAAGAGCTAAGTGGCTTAAGTGACAAAGAAGCAATAATGAGAGATCAGCTTGAGAGGGAAAATGCATGGCTGAGAGGACAACTGCAGGAAAGGGAAAACCAACTAGCATGTATGGCCAACCTCTCCTTGGAGGCCATCCAGTGTATGATGCCAGCTAAATCCTATGTTTTTTACCTCAGAGAACAATGGCTGCAAATTCAGATTAAAACACTAGCACAAAGGGGCACCATGCCATTTCAGGAATACAAGCAGTTTACTAATTTTCGTGATCAAAGTACACTAGAGGATAGGGCGAAAATGGATGAGTTTTACTTGCACAACATGGCCCTCATAGACATGAATGTTTGAGATCCTAATGCCAAGCTAGGAGATCTACAATTAATGGCTTCGACATCATGGATGAACCATGAGGAGTCAAGGGCTGTAGAGATGAAAATAATATTGGCTAGAGAGAAAAATGGACCTCTTTTCATCAGAGCTGAACAATCAAATCCCATGGACCTAATCATCACCCATAATCTAATTGCAAATGATCCTCAACTGGCACCTAGATATCTTGATGCCAAAGAGCAAGCAATTTCACATTTTGAGGATATGTTTAGGCTGCTAGGAAATGATAGTATATGTTATCACAAAATCAGTACTAAGGGCTGCAGCCAAGCAAGATTTCATGTAACTCTTTCAACCAGACTTTTGATAAAAGTCAATCACAACAACAGATGGCTAACTCTTCACACATTAATGAAAATAAAGCTGGTTGGACACATATCAAATTGGTCTTCATTGGGCTATGGAGTCTCACACCTTTAGTAAACAAAAGCACAGTCATTTCATGGAAGTCAAGGCTCTTTGCATTAAATGTTCAAACATACTCCACAAAAACCACAGCTTGCCAAACACACAGGAAGTCAGAGCATAAGATATGAATTCTGAGTGATTGTGCTATAACAAGGCTGTTAAAAGAACATTAAGAGAATAAACCACCATCACATTTGAACAATATAATCCATTGAGAATCTTGAGAAGAAACAACAGCTGTTTTACTATTACTGTAACAAGTCTTTTACATTGGCCCAAATAAAACTCTGTTTTTGTATAAAATCTCCAACCTTTTTTACATCAGAGTCATTTCTATATATAGGAAAACCAAAGTACAACTACTTGAGACTCCTCAACAAGCATGAAGGGAGCTCGAAATCCTATCATTAATTGCCTTATCCATATCTAAACAAACTAATTAATTACAAAGGTATTGCGCTGTGAAAACATAGAGTCCCATTCCCATTGAAACTCTAAGTCTATCTCCTCGTGTGCATTGATGCTTTCTTGAAATTTGACACCTGTATCACTTCAGTAATAGCCAAGACATGCTGGAGGAACATTCACTGAATGAGCAGCTTCGGATACTTGATATGTGGATGACTCACCATCTGATAAGGATCTGTGCCCTATTTACATGGTCTCTGCCTCCCATTAGTCTTCATGCATTAAAAGACTATGCTCCAAGCCATTTAATTCTTCTAATAGCCACGCATAATTCAATATGCCTTATGATCTGGACACTTTGTGAACTGAACAGGTGTACCACTCAAAACTTCGGTAACCCTACCAGAACCCTAATAATTCGGCTATAAAGTAACTTTAGGAAGACTTTAACAAAAGACAAAAATTTCACTTTTTCCTTAAATACTCACACCTGTCACCTTTTGGATATCTGAATAGCTTTGTATAATCTCCATGCTGGCCTCGAGTCATCCCTTTTAAGATTTGCTGACCTCAGCATCAATTTCATTTTTTCACATAAACAGTCATCTACAGCAGTTTCGTAGCGCGCTACGAAACTGCTGTAGGTAATCAAAACAAAGCATATGAATCTTAAAGCACTGATGACTTAACTCCGTGATTTCTTCAGCTATTTTGTACAGGTGTAAGGGCTCCAAAAAGTTTCAAAATGATGACAGCCAAAATTTATCAAAACTTGAAAAGCAAATTTCCCCTTGGATTAATCAGCTAGTTTGCCTAGCTTCCTCTTTAAACTGCTAACTTCTTCCTTTAAAGCCTTGTTTTCTGCTCTTAAGCTTGTGTTCATTTGTTTCATGATTTTTGCCTGCTTCAGAGCTGGCACCGTCCACAAATATGCATCAGACACTGAGTCAGTTTGGCTCATTAGACTTGTTCTGCCCTTTATTACAGCCTTTTTATAATTTGCATATCTTACTGCCCTTTCCTTAGAAACATTTTTAATCTGAGGTATTTCTTCTTGTGTTGTTCCTGCTTGTTGCTTGATAGCAATGACATTTCCACCTTGACTGATGATAACCCTATTACCCTTATTTTTACTTTTGGCTGCTTGAACTGTTCTGGTCAAAACCTCAAGTACATCTGTACTAGGCACTTCTAAAGGTGCCTTCTCTTTCTGCGCTTTCTCCACTTCTTTCATTTGTCTTCTTGTGACTGGTCTACGTGGCTTGAAAGCATATTCTTTACTAGGCTCTTCAAATTTCAATCTTTTTGAAGCTCTTGGTTTTTTTGTACTTTCGGGTGAAGATTGAGTGAGGTCAATATGCATTGGCTGCACTGGGTGATCTTGCTCAAACTCTATTGGTTCAATCTGTATTGGCTGATCTTGCTCAAGTTCAATGGCTCCAAGTAAGTCATTTAAACTGCCTTTTGAAATAGGGCTTTCTTCCACAGTAATTGACTTACCCTTTTCCTTGTTTAGTTGACCTCTGGTTTTCACCCTTGAAATCTTTTCAACTTCACTTGGTTTAGCTTCATCCTTCTTTTTCTGGATCTTCTGCTTTGATGACTGAGGTGTCTCCTTAGATGATGGCTTAGGAGTTTCCTTTGCTGATGATTTAGGTGTCTCTTTTGCTACCACAGACTTCTCTGATTTCCTTAATTTGGTTTTAGGCTTCTTTTGGTCTATCACCTCTTTTCTGAGCTCAGCCAGAGTGGGTTCTTCACTCCTTTCTTCCCTTTCCGTCACAGGCAATGGAGTGAGGCCTGTTTTGCTTGGAAAGCCGGCCATAAACACAAATGAATCCCAATCTCTGCCAATCTTTTGTAAACTATCCAACACCAGCAACTTTACTAAACCATGATGAAACAAGGATGTTTCACAACCATCTTTCTTTAACTGGATTTTATCACACATTTTACTAATACTTCTGAACAAATAGAAAGGTATATCTATTGAAGCCTTACCTGTGAAATGCAACAAAAGTTTGAAGTGGTAGAAGTAAATTTTATTGTACCTTCCCTCGCATGTTAGGTATTTCTGGATGCATGTGAGGAGCATAGCATAATGTTCCTTTATGTAACTCCTTGGCACCGCTTTGGTGAGGTCCTCATTTACATAAGGTTCTTTCAAAAATTCTTTACAGGGACTCATGTCGAATTTAAAGTTTTTGAACCATTCTTGACCTCCCCTCGGAATTTCAGTGACAGTGGAAATAGTTTCAGGAGACACAGGAAACTCTAACATTGACACCTTTGAATTCAGTCCAGTAAAATTCAATGCGAAAGCCTTCGTTACCTCTGCATGTCCTCCTTTCAACTTCTCGCAGAACCTCCAGCAACCAGCATTTCGAAAGGCTCTTGCGACACCTTCATCCCTGAGTGTAACATCAAGCCCCTCCGGCTCTGTCCTCAAGCACCTACCGGATCGATGTTCCCTCTTTTCCATCTTGCTTCGAATATTTTCACACAGGGAACTAATGGCAGCTACAGCGCGAAAACAATCTCGACTTTGGAGTGCAGGCTCGCTTGCAATGATCCCTTTAAATGAGAACTTGGGCTTCTCATACAGCAAACATGTTTACACATTATGAAAACACATTATGACATAACCATACCTCGTAAAATCCCTTAAGCTGACATTCATATGCATGACTCTGGACCTTATGGCGGAATGATGATTTATCATGACCGGGAGATGACATCAACTGACAAACATGAGCGGACCTATGACTCACCCCTCCCGGATTTGACATTCCAAGAACAAGCGCTACACAAACACTGAAACCCCGATTTTGTAGCGCGGACAGTTCAAATTTAACAAAACGCGCTACGAAATGGCTGATAAACAGTACGCTGCAAAAAGACGGAAACATCATTGCGCAGCTAAATTGACCAAACAAACATGCGCTGCGAAACTGCGCAAAGTACTAATGACATGACATGTCTTAACTGACAATGATGGAGGGTATCTAACGATTTTTTTCTTACACGAACTTACATCAATACCTTTTGAAATTCACATTTCAAAGTGACACACACATATAAACCTATTCACAAAACTGAAAACCTTTATATGAACCTTATGGACAACATTACATACATGAACTATGGTTCTAAGTGATAACAGTATACATGCCTGCTTAAGGAGATGGAACAAACTTCCACACAGCTTGAATATCAGAGAATATCACTCCCCTCAAAGGTTGAGAGAGGCACTCAACATGACATAAATGTATAAGAAATCAATGCAAAGGTTGAAGGTCAATTGGATAGGCCTAAAACTCAGTCCACCACTACTCCTAGGGATGCTAGAAGGGAGAAAAGAAGAAGAGGAAAAGAGGCAGTGGGAAGAAGTAGAAAGGAAAGCAGGCTTCTATGAACAAGAAGAAGAGACCATAGTAGAGGCATGGGATGTCATAGAGGCTACTAGAGCCATGAAGGACATGGACATTGACTAAGTTTCTCAGAGGATGAGCAACACTTTCAGTAGGGGGTGATGATGAGCCTCATCATTGGGTAATTATATGGGCCTTAATTCACCTCCTAGCTTAGTCAAACCAACTATTCTCACAACTTATTGCATACTTTTGATTATATTTTGTTTATGAGATGAGTTAGAGTTGGATATTTTTCTTTGTGGTCTAATGTGCATTTAATGTAGGATTAAAGGATAAAAGAAAGGAATTTTGGCAAATATCTTGGTCAAAACTCGAATGGGACAAGGGAGAGGAATTATAGGAGGTAAATCCTCCTCATTTACTACCACCCCATTCGAATATTCCTCCATCAACTCGGAGTAAAAACAACCAAATCATGAGGACTAGAAGGCAGTCGAGCAAGTGAAAGTCAAAGCACCACTTTATCTCGAGTTTGGGAGCTGAGCCTCCCTAATTTTAAGGAAGTCATTGGAGACTTCAGATGCATAAGTAGAGAGGCCTAGGACCTTAGTAGGATTCAGATTTTTGATTGTAAACTCTACTCTATTTTCAAGCTGCAAGACTTGTGACGGTTTTTGATGTAACCCATGGTTTTGATAATAAGAATGAGTTTTGTTTTGAACCAACATTGAGTTAACTCAAAGGGCTGAAGCTCTTGGGTTAGGGCCCAACCCTAGCAATCAAGTCTCCTCTTTATTGTACATGTATGCTAGCATAGATTCATGGTTTAACTATTCATTTGCTTAAGTAGCTGCATTTCCATTACAACAGTGTAGAGTAGATTGGTTGTGTTTTAGTTTTCTTCCATTTGTGCCTTCTTTCAGTTAGCAGGTTAGCAAGGAGAAAAATATCACCATAAGGTTGTCAGCAGGTGTCTCGGCCTCACCTCCTCCCTCTGGGACCATGACTTGAGGAAGAGACCCTTCAACAACCTAGAAAACATAGATTTCTAGTTCTTGCATGAGCTTTGGAGTTTGTTGTCTTGATTCAGTACTTGGTTCATTTCATTGTCATATTTTTCCATCACTCTCTTTCTGTAATAAGATCTCACTCATATTCTCATTTCCTTCAGCACTTTCTTCATGCATAATATGGGCAACTGATTCATGCTTTTCTAGTTTATGAGAATGTATCTCGTTATATAATTCTTGGAAGACACACACATTTTAAGCATTGCAGGTACTTCAGGAGGAGGTCTAGACTTCATCACCAACATCCATATTTCACCTCATCCACCTCAACCATCTCTTGGTCCACCCTCACCCTCAGTGGTTTTTTTGTCCTTTTTCATTGAAATTCCCCTAGACATATTGAAATGCTTAAGCGGAATCTAATAAATCACATCTTAATCAGATTATACCCATTCCTTACCTTCTGATCCATAACAGACCCGACCAATCACCGTCAACTACATGTTGCATAGCTGATGTATTCATTTCAACATTTGACTTTAGGCGCTCCAAATCTGTACCATCGATCTATCTCACTTCATCCAACAACTATCGTGTCACCCGCTCGCCAACTAGCTTAGCCAATCTCCACCGTTGATCAATCCTGCATGATCCAGTGGCTATCGCAAAATCTCGCATGAATTATTGCATGAACAATATCCGATTGAGAGCACGCAAGAAAAGTGGTTTTCTCGTGGTATATGTCACCCACTTAGGATAATCACATGAAATTTAGGAATACCGCTTACAGCTCTTAGGGTGCACGAGATATTGCTTACCACCTACGAAGACCACTCCATCATTCTACACATTTTCCACCCTTTTGTCGGCACGTGATTTGATGTGATCCATCCATCTATTAATTTAATCTCCTGTGATAAGATCTCCACTGCTCATCTTCCTTTAATCCTGTTTGTTGATTCGATTGATCCAACGGTTCTTGTGCACTGCTGCTTCATTACTTCTTCCTTTCACTGATTTCAATCTTCGATTGCTTTTTTGCTTGAATCCTTCCTGAACTTTGTTCTGTGTATTATTTAAATGCAGCCACCCCTGATATTTGATTTGGTTATTCAATCAGACTCCAACACTGTCCGATCCTTTCGATACTCCTCTGAGCATTGTCCTCTCTCTTGGATTCTTTTTGAATTCCTTGCACACTTATGTTATGCAGAATTACTCTAATCTGCACATAGTTGATAATTCAATTACTCAATACACACCACACAAACTCAGAAATCACACTTCTATATTAATAAATAAATATTTACACAATGAGTTCGTTCTTGGCCTAATATTCTATATCAGTGGCCTTTCCTTTCACAAAAGGTCTCCTAGGACCCTTCCACACCATCCAAACACTCCATAGACCTTCTAGCCATCCTCAACCACCTTCCATCCACCTGTCACATCCACAAGAACAATTAAATTGCATGCTTGATTTTACCAAAAAAACCAAAAAAGTGAAAACAGATTTAGTTTAGTTTCCTTGCTTACACATTAGTATGGTTTGATGCTCTTTACTTCTATAACTTAGATAGCAACATTAGGTTAGTGTTGATTTAGAAATTCTTCTTAGCATAGTTGTTTAAATGGTTAATTAGGATATGGTGTGATTTAGCATTACATGTTGTTTTCTTCATTACTGCAGTAGAGTAGCTCTCTTAGAATAGATTTTCTCTTCTTCCATCAAAGAATCAAGCTTCTTTTGACTGTAGAAGTCTGGCTTGGAACCCCTGGGGTCTCTCGCCAGATGAACAGTGACAACAGGCAGGACCTTCACTTTTACTTGTGCATATAGCATTGTCACCTCCAAGTTTGTACGAACCCCAGGTTGATAAGTAAATCTGGTAGCCCAGGAGTTTCAACATCGTTACTGCAATATCGGCGATCATCACATACATAAAGACAAGAATATGGGAAAATGTATAAACAAATTTATTAAGTAGAGGGAAGAGTTACAACCATGAAGTCCGATCCGATGTCACTCCTCCAGCTTGAGTTCCAACCAACATCACATCAAAAGCACAACACTCTGGTAGCATAACAATACTTGCTTACAATCTCAAATCTCACACCAATAGTATCTCCTTACAAATTCTCAAAGTCTAGCCCTTGATCATTTATATGAGTGCTCATTTTATAGGAAAATGGTGGTGGTTTGGTCATAAATGAGGGTATTGAATGGGCTTCCAAACTTAGAGTTAGTTTCCATGGAGGAAGGGATGAGAGGATAGGAGGTTACTTAACTCATTCCCTATCCAATTTTGAGATCATAGGAGCTGATAAGTGTGGGAATCTTCTAGAAGGTTCCAGAAGATAAGAATATTCCTAGAACTCTATGAGGATTTCGCTCAATCTCACCCAGCGTAGGTCAAAGTGGGCCTAAGTGCTCTGAAATGCACCGTGTCATGGGCCTACCTACAATGAAGCACACTTACTCCTGACCAAGGCTGCGCTAGTCCCTCAAGGAGGCATTTTTGGAGGGCTTCAGGCCAAAAAACTTTCAGGGAAGGAAGCTTTCAAAGTGATGACTTGTCTAGGGCCTGTAGCAACTGAATTAGGGTTTGATGAGCCCTAAAAGTACTAATCTGAATGATGGGAGTGATGTGCCCAATTATACCTATAACAGGTCTGCTACGGAAGGAAGTACGCATGATGGTGCATATCATCCCAAGGCTAATCGAGAGTGGTCATGGATTCCATGATGTCTTCATCAGAGTGGAAGATGGGCAGACTGGAGGAAGAAAGACCACATGACAAGGAAGAGCTACTTGAAGCATCTTCATGAGAAACAAGGTTCACATACGCATCGTCACAACTGGGAGACATATGACTAGTAGAGGGGACATCTACCAATGTTGAGACTACTGTGTTCGATGAAGGGAGTTCTCAGGGAGAGATATCATCAATGATGATAGGTAGAGGATGGGAGAAGAATTGTCCATCATCTCGACATCAGGGGGAGGGATCATGATGGGTGGTTGGGAGACCTCCTATTCTGGAGTAGGGGTGGGACTAGACTCCATAGGTAAAGGAGAAGTGGACTCATTATGAGTGACCTCTATTTCGCAAAGTACTTGAAGTGTATCACAAAAATATTCAAGATGGGGATAGTGATGGGAATAATGGTCATAGTTATCGCACAAAGTGCAAGGGTGGTTTGTGCATAACGAGTGAATTCTCTTAGCCGATTCAGGAAAGGTTACTTGGACCTCAGGGATGTTAGGATTGGGAAAGGTATCAATGACAACCTCTTTAATGTGAGGGAGTTTAAGATAGTTATTGGTGGCATGACCGACAAAATCACACAAAGCGCAAGGAGGAAGATGCTTTGGGGGCTTAGGGGCAACTGGAGTTGCTAGGGGAGCCTTGTCTTGAGATCCATTCTTTAGAGCTCTTCCCCCCTCGCTAGATGATTTCAAAATAGGCTTAGGCACCTGTTGAGGTTGTTGTGGAATTGAAGCAAAGGCAGGGGTAGGAACAACTGGTTGGATCGGGGTCAAAGCGGTAAGGTTTCAACTGATGAGGTGGAGTATTTGCAGGGGGGTCAATGTAACAGATTGGGATCCCTAGGGTGATATTAAGTAGACTCAATGTAGCCATGATAGGTATAGAATAAACTCTAGGAGGTGGAAACAAGAACGGTATCTGAACAAAAGGGTAATGACTTGGAGGAACAACTCCTGCATGGTTAAGGGCTGGGGGAACGAAACTAGGTGGAAAAGGATTAGGAGAGACACTAGCAAAAGGAGGTGGTCCTTGAGGAGTTGTACTGTTAGGCGTGGTTGAGTCAGGAAAAACAGGTTGTGAAGGTGCAGATTGTTGTGTAGACATAGTGGATCATTTGAGGGTGGCCTGCGATGCTTGGAGCATGCAAACACTCGATGAGCTAGGCTTAGAAGGAGTAGGTGGTGGGCCATAGTAAGCACCAAGAAAAGAGGAATCTTTATAGACTCCTGGAGAAATAGACTAGATAGTCTTATTGTCAGCCACAGAATAAATGTTGGTCTGAGGTGAAGTTTGGGCTTTTGGATCGTAATACGTCAACTAATCAATGGTGACAATCTTTCCATTGTGGGGAAAGCACATATTACGGTGAACCGCAGATGCAACAATTGATATGGCATAAGTTAACTACGACCCAAAAAAATGTTATAGTCAAGGGGAGCATTGATGACTTTGATGTAAGTATAGACGGTCTTGCTAGCAAATGTGACTAGGCAGTTGTGATATAAGTCAAGGTGTTGTGAAGGATGACCATCCCATGCACAAAAAGTGATGGTGGACGAGGATAGATCAGGGGATCCAAGTTGTTTCCAAACACTGGAAACCATCTTACAGGTGGATGCACCTTTGTCAATGATACACCACTGGACAGTGGCGTTTTTAATGGAGACTCTAATTTGGAAAGCAACAGATGAAGGTAAAGGAGGGTTATCTGACTTGTCAACATGGAAGAAAATCATTTGATCATATTGAGGATCTACGATGCCAGTAATAGATAGTAGAGCTTTTCATTGTGATGGGCATGTCTGGAGGACTTCCAGCATTGACATGGAAGCAGGAGATTGTTCCAAGTCATCTATTATGATATATGTATGGGCAGCTTTGGTAGAAGTGACATTTCAATGTAACGACCCTTTGGGGATCTTGGGTATGACCTCAACCTTAGGTTGAGGGATCTGTAAGGTACCGTTGGGTGACGATAGAGGCTCGGTAGACACTTTGGGTTGGGACTCAGTCGTAGACTTAGTGGCTTGTCATACTAACGCGATCGAGTCTGGAGGTTGACTTGTTCAGTGTTTACCTCATCAGAATTCATCATGAGAATCTGATAATCATGGTGACCAGATGGAGGAGTTGGTTGAGCAACCTGACCTTGCGAAGTTTGGGCAGCTATATACCCTTGGTGAGGAAAAGGGTTGGTAAGCACAGTGGGTTGAGATGAAGCAGGAGGGGGAGGAGGAGCAGAAGGTTGCGATCCTCGAGAAGCTACTTGAGCTTCCCATGCTTGGTGCATCTAAGGTAACAGGGGACACTCATGAGTATAATGACCATAGACTCCACAACAAGCACAAGGTTTGTTCGTACAAAGACCCTTGTTCTGCTTGGGTTGACTGCCCTGTTGCTGGGTTGTGGGGTTAGGTGGAGGACCTTGAGGGGCATTGGGTGGAGCACCCTGGTTGCCTTGATTACCTTGCTACTGCTGGTTCCTATTTCCCTTCCCCTTGTTCTTTTTCTTGGGATTCAGGGGATTGGGACCACTCTATTGAGCATACATTTGTCCTTGTGGAGGAGGTGCTTGCTGTAGCGGAGGGGGAGCAAGCATGGGGGGTTGGTACCGAAGGGGCTGGAGTGCTAGGTTGTGTGTACGGATAATATGGCGATGGGGCAACATTAGTATAAGTAGGCAGTGAAATAGATTACCGTGGCATCAATGTGGATGGGGATATGCATATGGTGTGTTGGGACTTGGATAAAGAGTGCCCTGATAAGGATTGGGGGAGGGATAATTGTACATGGGATTGGTCCCTCCCTGAGGTTGACCATAACTCATTTCAAGAGGAGGATATGGTTGGGGATGTGAAAGAGTTCCAACAATTCCATCCGTGGCATGAGATGCCCCTGACGAATTAGCATCACCACGGTGAGGCAAATCGGGGATGATAGTGTAAATGTAACATGACAGGGCATAAATCAGGTCAAATTTAATAGCTATATGGAGAGCTTCTTCTTAGGATAGAGGAAAGTGAGAAGCGACATATTTCACAATGGGGGCCAACAATGATCTAAGAAACCAATCCATATAGGCTTGGTCTTCGAATTCAGGAGCTCAACAGGCGCTCCTCCTTCTATGTCATTCCTGAACATGGTTGGAAAGGAGAGTGGCAGAAGTTGACGGAATGAAGTCAAAAGTTCAGTATTGGTATCATACTGGAGAGTTAACTGGAAATGTGAAAGAAATGTTGTGGCAAGTTGCTAAAGTGGAATGGGTTGCCCTAGGCTGGTCTACATACCACTTCGTAGCAGCTCCAATGAACATGCGTTGGAACAACCAAAGAAGAATGGAGTCGTCGGTTAGAGAACTAGATGAACACCACATATGAAAGGAGAGAACATGATTGGTTAGGTCTTCTCCAAGATTACCCTCAAACTTTAGGATGTCTGAAGGGAGTTTTGTAGGCATTGCTGGCCATGTGGTATCGTGGAGAAGGGGGTCATTGATAAGCTAGTTAAAGTCTGAGAGACTTAGACCAATGAAAAAATGAAGTAAAGGTGTCAGAGTGACCACAATGGTTGAGGTTCCGCTAATCAGGGTACCCTGGTTGGCACCTAGGTTACCACCCTGGGTTCCTACACCTGTATTGGTGCCTGACATGATGGCGGTATGAGGATGAGGGGACACAAAATCAAAGGATGAATCAATAGAATCAGAATCATAATCAGAATGATGACTCAATGGAGGATTGGGAGGATGAACTCGCACCCGATGGGGAGGAGTGATATGGCCTAATGGGAACTGAGGGTGAAGCCCTCAAATTTGATGTGAAAAATGCCTTAGAGGTGCTATGATGTCTAGACTAAGTGATAATGATAGGAAGAAAAGAGCGACAAACAATAAGCAAACACCTAGTGCAGTGGTTCCAAGTGTAAAGTAACCATTTTAATGGTGTTACTCTAATGCAAGAAAACATTTCCTATCAAATAAAAACAACCTCTAGCCTATAGGTGATCTGAATCCTCAAACAATCCTAAATCTAATTCTTCAGATGTCCTTCCAAAGAACTTGTTACTTGATGAAATATCATCCCCACAAGCAGAGCTGTCCAGAGAAAGGTGGGGTAGAGGACCAACTGCTTCCCACAGCTAGTCTTATAAGTTCTTTTCCTAACATTGGTCACTACGGTTACCTTCATCCAACAAGGGTGGTTGAGTCTTAAGCTTCTTGGTAGTCAGCCACTGCACAGAATTTCCTGCCACGCGTTGGGTAGCCCTGAGGAGAACTTCTCGCACTATGACTTATCCTAACCCCCTCTGAATTGGGTTTCTGATGCACTTCAACGTTGACTGTAGGATGGTGAAGGATTTTAAGCTCCCTAATATGAAAACTTCTTTGTCTCAATGAAAAGTGACCGATGGGTGTTATTGGAAGACAATTCCATTGAATCTACACCTACACCACAAATATTGTTTGGCCCTAGTGCCCAAGCAAGCTTAATCTATGTGTGTTGATTTATTAAGGAGTAGTGTTTAATGTCTTGGCTTGGCGGTTTTAACCAAGCTCTCGTTCACTTAAGGTGTGAGTGTGTGTAAACGGTGTGTCAAGTGGATGAGTTAATTAAGCATGTTTCATGATGCCATATGCTATTGAAAGTAAAACGCTTAAATACTGTAAATGAATCTAAAATGACAGAAAATTAAACAATCAATCAAGAATACACAACCCCACCCACAAGGGATACTAAGCAGCTAAGTAAGAGAAGGCAAACAGGCTACTCAAAGACACATAAAGAGGCCAAAAAGATATGATGTCAAGGGACTAGGATCTAAAGGCCCTAAGCTGCTCAAAATGGTGCAGACAAAAAATAATAATCAGAGGTGAAAAATGTTGTAAAGGATAGGTATGAATCTCTAAGACCTAAGATGCTCAAGGGGATCCTAAGGGGGAAAAGGCAAACCCAAACTCTAAAGTTATAAAAGGTAAAATAAACCTATCTAATGGATCAGATCTGAAAAACAAAGGCTAAAAATGTTTAAAACCCTAGACTCCTCACTCAGGAAATGTCTTCCTAACAATGTGGAGGAGTACTCTAAACCCTAGGGGGTTATTTCCTTCCTCAAAGAGACAAAACAAGTGAATCTATGCCTAAGGGAGACTGATTAACACAATTGAAAAACCCAAACCAGTTTGCAGACAACATTTTCAAATAAACTATACAAAAATTGAAACAATTTCAGAAAAAATGGGGAGCGTAGGTACTTACCCATTTTTTGAGCTAACGCAGTTTCTAGGGAAAAAAGTGTGCTCTAGAGCGCACTAAAGAGGAAAAAAATTGCGCTATGTTCCCACTTGTCTCGGTTGGAAAATATTAGATAGATGTTGTCATTTCCTTCTCAAATGATACATGTGACCTGTGAAAAAGAACCAAAACCCTTCAAAATCTGAAAATTTGACAAAATAGGGTTTAAAAATGGAAATAAAATTGAGAGGCCTAAAAAATGGCTGAAGAAACCCTGAAATTTCTGAAACTTTAGTCACCTAAGAACGTGATTATTAAACCAGTGCATTCACCATTTGTTAGTGTGAAAATTCCTAGAAGGTGTACCAAAAGTCCTCACTTAGTCACTAGGTGATAAGTAACCCTAACAAGAAGTTGATGGTTGCTATCATTCTAGATCTTCAATATAAATGGAAAATCTGTAGTAAAAGAAAACAATATCTAAAACAAATAGCACCAAAATAATGTATCTAGAATAATAACCCAATTGGAAAGACAATTTTGAACGAATAAATATTATTGATAACACCTAGTGAAGGAGATCTACAGATTGGTATGTAAGTCCCCCTCCGTGGGATGGGTCCTTTGATATCCTTGATGCTTTAGAAATAGAATTCCCTCTCTCAATCATGTGAAAAACCCAAACAAAGTGAAGAACTCAAATGGGAGCTCAAGAAAATGATGATAATGTTGACGATGATAATGATCATGGTGAGGAATGAATGAAAAACCCTCTTTATATAGCAAAGCATGGAGTTAATCTAAAAAATGGAGAATAATAAAATATTATTGACCAAATTCAGATCTAACTACTTGGAATACTTTATTATATTTATTGGAGAGGGAAAAGGAATTTAAAATGGTTAAATTCCTTTATTTAGAAATAATTAACAAATAAAATGATTTATTAACTATTTCGCGAGAAACAAGAAAGGTGTGAAATCAAAATAATTATTAAATAGTGATTTAATAATTATTCTAATAACATAAATAAGGAAATTTAAATAAATAATGATTTATTTAAATATTCCTAAGGGATTTAGTCAAATGTGGCAAGGAATAATTATTAAATAATGATTTAATAATAATTCCTAGAGAAAATTAAATAAATAATGATTTATCTAATTATTCTCATGGGGTTTTTTATTTAAATCAGAAAATAATTTAATAAAAGTGGTTTACTAAATTATTTTCCACAGTGAAAGTGATTTTACTATGGTAAAATTAAATCCACATGGTGTATTTCGATCCACCTAGTTAGAATTGACTAGGTGATCATTTTTTGGCGATAACATTAAATTTCAGTTAATATGATAGTTTAAACATTTAGTGTTTCTTTTATGTAATTCTAACAATTGTAAGGAACCAAAAGATATAAATTTTGTTAAAGAGTCAATGGCTCAAAATAACAATGCTGATCTGCTAGAAATTTAAAATGCTAACACTATAGGTTTTAACCCCATACAAAATTACTTGCATACGAATTCTAAAAACAAAAAATAAACAATGGCGAGAGCATAACACATAAAACACATATACACAGAGATTTTCCTCTTGATCCAAAAACCAAGACTACCAAATTGATTTTTCATTATGTTCCTTTAAATGTTACAATACAGATATATACATGTCGAAACATCCAATACCATGGACCGAAAACCATCACGCCCAAAACCATGTGTGAAAACCATGCACAAAACCATAGGTAGGTTTTCCCACCTAATATAGGGTCCAATTTTTTTTTCCTTGGGGCACTGCCTTGAACCCTGTAGAGGGGGGCTAACCATCGCCCTCAAACCCCCTGTGACCCCGCCACTGCACAATCGGCACAACGAAGGGGGGGCTCTGCCCCCCTCTAACCCGCTGGTTTAACTGGGGAAGCTAGTCATGGAAAGAATATCACACAACCCAACATTCTCCCAATTTTTGTTTTGTTTCCACAGGGGGCCAGAGGAGAGCTTAGTCATTTATCCATCCCTGCAACGCCCATTGTTTTGCTACACCAAGAGAACTTCTTAGAGGTCACAGATTTTGTCCATGCATCTGCAGTATTCTTCAAAGTGTCCACCTTTACCAGCAACACCTTTTTTTCTTCTATCATATCTCTCACAAAGTGATACTGAACATCAATGTGCTTTGTCTTTGAATGATAAGTAGGGTTATTTTCCAAGAAAATTGCACTTTGGATGTCACAATCTATCCTTATATCTCCCTGTACTAACCCCATACTTGAACACAATCTCTGCAACCAAACTGCTTCCTTGCTTGCATGAGTGGCTTCCATGTTTTTTGCCTCTATAGTTGATAGTGCCACTACATATTATTTCTTACTCATCCAACTAATTTCACCTCCAAATAGGTTAAACACATACCCACTTGTAGATCTTCTCTGATCTAGATCTCTAGCCCAGTCTACATCAACAAAACCACGAACATCTAAACCTCTGTCCAATCCTGGTCTTCCTTGGTAGAACAAACCATAATCACTAGTACCACACAAATACCTGAAAACCCACTTCACTGTTGCCCAATGCTCCTTCCCTGGTTTTGAGAAAAACCTGCTCAATACTCCCACTGCATGTGCAATGTCTGGTCTAGTAAATACCATCACATACATCAAGCTATTGATTGCACTTGCATATGGAACACGGACATCCTCTTCCTTTCTTGTGTCTTGGGACACTGTTCATCATATAACTTTACACCTACATGAATAGGAACCTTCACTGGTTTACCATCCTGCATATTAAACCTTTGCAGTATTGTCTCGACATACTTCCTCTGGTTTAACCACAACTTCCTCTTTGCTTGATCTCTTTTAATTTCCATGCCCAAAATATAGTTTGCAGCACCAAGATCTTTCATGTCGAATTTGGAGGACAATTGGGTCTTGAAATCCTGGATAATTTCTTTGTCATTTCCAACCAACGACATATCATCCACATATAAGACCAGATAAATAACACGGTCACCAACTAATTTGAAATACACAAAATGATCTGCTTTGCTTCTGTTGAAGCCAAGTCCCCGTATAAATGTATCAAATTTCTGATACCACATCCTTGGTGATTGTTTTAACCCATACAAAGACTTTTTTAACTTGCATACCAGTTATTTCTTACCCTTCACCGAAAATCCTTCAGGTTTATTCATGTAGATCTCCTCTTCCAGATCCCCGTGAAGAAATGTTGTCTTCACATCCATTTGTTCTACCTCAAAATCGAAAGCAGCAACAATGGATAAAGGTAATCTAATAGAAGCAAGGATAATTTTAGGGGCGAATGTTCGCCCTTTGGCGAAATTAAGGGGTTTTAAATTTTTAGTGGGCGAATATTTTGTATCATAGTACATTTTTACAAATCACCTCAAATAGCCCACCTTATTTTAAGGGAGAGGGTAAAAAAGGTAAATTTAGCCCTTGAAATTAGGAGTTACAACCTTCCATTCACCCATTTTCAAGAATAGGTTTTATTTAAGTGAATCCTATGGGCCAAATACCATATTTATAAAAGAAATATGGTAAATTAATAAAAATATAAATAAATGAGAGGTATGGTAAATAAATAAAACATTTTTTATATTTACTCCATAAGTCACCTAGTGTAAAAAAATAAAAATATAAGTAAAGTGGAGGTATGGTAAATAAATAAAACGTATTTTTATACTTACTCAAAAGGTATGGTAAATAAATAAAAATATAAATAAACTAGACGTATGGTAAATAAATAAAACCTCTTTTTATATTTAGTCCATAACCCTCGTTCTATTTATGAAGGCTCAAGAAAGAGGTTTTATTTAAGTGAATCCTATGGGCCAAATACCATATTTGTAATAGAGGTATGGTAAATTAATAAAAATATAAATAAACAAGAGGTATGGTAAAAAAATAAAACATTTTTTTTATATTTACTCCATAAGCCACCTTATATTTACGAACACTCAAAAAAATGGGTTATACTTAGGTGAAACCTATGGGCAAAGTACTATGGGACGAATACCATGGACTAGATTGTTATTAATACCATGCAAAAAACCATTATTAACCCTAACATTAGAATTAATAAAAATAAAAATGGCACATGGTATTGACCCATGGTATTCACCTGGAATGTAGCCTATTTAAATGGGGGAATTAAACCAGCATAGATCCATCTTTACTCTGGATCTACTAACCCCCTGAGAGGTATCAAATATCGTGATATGCAAACTAGCATAGAGTGAAAAAATATTTGATCCTCTTGGGGCTTGGTCAAGAGTAAAAATGGATGTTGTAATTTAATGTAGGTTAAACATTTTAGCTTGGTTAAAATAAAAAATCAACTATCAATTTTATTAATTTTTATAAATTACTAATAGTAATTTTTAAGCTCCAGGTTTATGATAACCCATGGTAATACCATGGTATTCATGTGAGCATAGACTATTTAAAGGGGAAATTCTATCGTCTTAGATCCATACAAAGTTTTATTATTTAGTGAAAGACTCGCCAAGATCTTACAAGATTTTATAATTGAGTAAAATATTCGCCATGCCTGGTGAGAGATTCGCCAAAAAATTATATATACATATTATATTATTGATAAAATCGCCTTCCATTTTTCCTATATACCATGGAGATTCGCCCATTTATTATATTTATAAATTTAGGGGGGGTTCTTAAAATTTTCCCTGAATAGAAGCTACCTTGGAAACAAGAGAAAAAATATCACCGAAATCAATTCTCGGCTCCTGGGAATAACCTTTTGCTACCAACTAAGCTTTGTATTTCTCCACCTTTCCTTCTGCATTCATCTTCTTCTTGAACACCCATTTGCTACCAATGGGTTTCCTTCCAGCGACAACTCCACCAGATCCCAAGCCTCATTTTTGTGCAAAGATGTCATTTCATCAACCATGGCCTCTTTACAGAGTTTTCCATCCCCATAATCTACTGCTTCCTTCATAGTTATGGGATCATCATCAGTAATAGACAAAGAAAAATTTGAACAGAAAGCAGATGGACTATACCTTTCTGGTTGCCTTCTTTCTCGAACTGATCTTCTCACACCTGGAGTTTGTGGTTGTTCATCTTTTGATTCCTCTTGTATTGTAGAGTCCGATTCTTCCTCCTTTAACTCAAACTTTATCTTCTTAGGCTCCTTTGGTTGGAATTCATGTTTAATAACATATTTCACCTCTCTAAACACCACATCTCAGTTGTACACAACCTTCCTTGTTACTAGATTCCAAAGTTTATAAACCTTTAAATCATCCTTATACCCAATAAAGACGCACTTTTCATATTTACTATCCAACTTTGTTCTTTTCTCCTTTGGAACATGTACATATGCATCACATCCAAATACCCTCAGATGTGAAAGGGAGGGTTTCTTACCAGTCCATACCTCTTGTGGATTCTTATCCTCCAATGCTGATGAAGGTGATCTGTTGACCAGGTAACATGCAGTCTCCACCGCCTCTGCCCAAAATTCCTGTCCTAACCCGACACCACTAAACATGCTTCTTGACCTTTCCATCAACGTCTTGTTCATTATTTCTGCAAGTCATTTTTCTCAGGTGTGTATGGAGTAGTCTTCTGCCGTGCTATACCACACTTCTTACAGAATTCTTCAAATTCCTTCTTGCAAAACTCTCCACCATTATTTGTCCTCAACACCTTTATCTTCTTCTCTATCTGGTTTTCCAATAGAGCCTTAAATTGTTTAAACCTGTCAAAAACTTCAGATGTCTTCTTAAGGAAATATATCCATGTATTCCTTGAGAAGTCATCTATAAATGATACATGGTACACATACTTACCCATTGATGGAACCTTCACAGGTCCAAACACATCACTGTGCACAAGCTCTAATATCTGTTTTGCCCTCTTACCACCAGAGGGGAAACTCACGCGATTCTGCTTCCCATATACACAATTTTCACAGAAATCAAAATCCATAGAGCTATTAGTCATACCTTCTACCATACATTTACCATGAAGTATTTGAAGGCCCTTCTCTCTAATATGTCCAAGCCTTTGATGCCATAGCATGGTATTTTCTCCAGAGACCACTAGATTTTTTGCTCCACTTTTAGGAACCACAGAACTGTTGCACCCATCAATAACAGTGCTACCTTGTAGCTTGTATAGAGTTCCAATCTGAACTCCCCGCATCAATACCAGTGCTCCCCGAACCATCTTGCAGGTATCTTTCTCAAACACTGTTTTTACACCTGCATCATCCAAATTTCTTAGAAAAATTAGATTTCTGGCTAATGCAGGAATATGCAGAACACCCAGAAGTGTTCTAATCCTTCCACCTTGCAACTTCAACTTGAATTTTCTGTGACCAATGATTCTAGCCTTCCTGTCATCCCCCAAGAAGACATCACCACCATCATATTTCTCATACTCGCAGAACCACTCTATATGGGGAGTGAAGTGAAAGGATGCACCTGAGTCAACCAACCATGCCTCATGATCTACATGTGTACTTGAAGAAGCCAAGTACACATCCCCACCTTCATCTGAGGTGGTTTTCACCTCTGCAGAAGGAGCATCATCATATCCCTTTCCTTTGTCAGGAGCTTTAGATTTACAGTCCCTTTTGTAGTGCCCTTCCTTTCCGCATTTCTAGCACACCTTTACAGGTTTTCCTGGATATTTAGATCTCCCTCTAGATTTAGATCTCCCACTCGATGACTTATTTTTGTTTCTATTTTGGGACCTTCCTCGTACAGACAAGGCATCACCATTCTCGCTCTCCATATTTTTCCATATCATCTCCTCTGTCAGTAAGGAGGTGACTATTTCATCAAACTACAAGGCAGTGTCATTGCTACCTATTGCAATAACCAGACTATCCCACGAATCTGGTAGAGAACACAACAAACTGATGCACTTATCTTCATATGAAATTTTAATATCAACAGATAATAATTGACTTACCACAATATTAAATGCATTTAGATGCTCTGTCACCGAGTCTCCATCTTTCATCCTCAGGTTATACAACTTTTTCCATAGGAACAATTTATTCACTAGAGACTTAGATTGGTACAAACTCCCTAACTTGTCCCACAAAGCCTTAGCCGTAGCTTCCCATGATACATTCAGCAATACTGAATCTGAGATACGCAATTGTATTGTTCTCTTAGCCTTTCGATCCAACTTCTTCCATTCTTCATCGGACACTCTCATTGGTTTAGCACCTGGATCTACTATGATCCACTGATCTTTATCCACCAACAGATCCTCCATATTGATTTTCCACAACTCAAAACTCTGACAATTAAATTTCTCGATCTCTATCTTTCCACTGCTTGCCATCTTCTTTCACCACCATAATCAATCCTGTAGATCTCCCACTAAACAGGGTCTACCACAGGCCCAAGCGAAACCCCTCAACAACAAAGGCATCCCCTTGAAGCCAAAACACCTCTGAAACAAAATGTAGGTTTTAACCCCATACAGAAATTACCTGCATACGAATTCTAAAAACAGAAAATAAACAATGGCAAGAGCATAACACATAAAACACATATACACATAAAATTTCCCTTGGATCCCAAAACCGAGACTACCAGATTGATTTTTCATTATGTTCCTTTCAATGTTACAATACATATATACATGCCAAAGCTTTCAATACCATGGACCGAAAACCATTGCACCCAAAACCATGTGCGAAAACCATGCACAAAACCATCGGTAGGTCCGCCCACCTAATATAGGGTCCAAAAAAATATAAAACAACCCAACAAACACTACCATTAATCAACAATTTCAACAAGTTGATGCTATTGAAACAAATAATGTGTTAAAAATAACAATAAGAAATTCCAATTTAATTTGTCCTTGAATTAAATTGTGAATTAAAATCAAATTATATTCTCATAGAAACTTGTAAATATTTAATTAAGTTAGATTGCCTTAAGTGACTAAGGAATTTAAAGTTGAAAGTCCATCTGGAGTCATGCAAGTGTGATCCCTAAATTTTTTGGGTCTAGGTTGAGTTCTGAAGAGTTGTAATTAGATAACTCAGTTCAACTGAGTTATAGTTAGTTAAACTAGTTCTAACTATTGGAGGAACTAGTAGAGGTCTAGTAGTGAGTCAATGCACCAGTGAATCCTCAGTGCCACACTAGTTAACTGAAGATTCACTCACAAATAATTCATGCATGTCAGTTAAGAGGAAATCCCAATAGAGACTAGAGTGCAGGGACAATGTATTAAGTTGTATGCTATTCTGAATTGTACAAATCATGCATGCAATTAGTTAAGCACCTAAGTTTGGATTGCACAGTTTTGGAAGAAGGATTTCCCAATTAAATATGGTTTGATTCTCTCAGGAATCATGCAAGGAAATAGGGGCTTGGTAGCAAGAAGAATTGGCTAAGTGTTGGCTAGAGGGGGCTTGTGAGGCAAGGCGTTGATCATACTTGTGCAGGGATTGTTCTAGTAAGAACAAGCTTTGCATTGTCTTCTCATATTTATGATTAATGCAATACAGATAGTCAAGGTTTTGAGCAGTTTCTTTCCCCAAAGAAATATTGTGTTATGTGTGATTGACATTCTTCCTCTTGCTGATTATTGTTCTCATCGATCATTACTGGTTTCTGATGTTAAGAGTAGAGTATATTCTTGTCTTATGTTTTAGTATATCACATGAGCTATTGAATCTATAGAAAAAAATACATGGTATCAGAGCTAAAGACAATATAGAATAGGATATTTCGATTTTGTTGTGTAGATGAAATTCGAATTTGCAGTTCATACTTCAGAGTCGGCAAATGGCTTTCTACAGTTTGAGACTTGAGTATGCCTTGGAAGGAAACTCGAATTACATAGCCTAGAAGGATAGGATGGAAGCAGTGTTGGAAGATAATGGCCTCAAGGAATTCATTAATCAAGACATTCCTAAGCCTCTAGCATCATATGCTAATCATCTAGCCGAATGGAGAAAGTGTGTGGCAAAGGCGAGGCAGATTATTCTTGAGAGAGTTCGACACAACATTTTCTCGAGTCTCCATGGAAATGAAACTTTGTATGCTATGTGGAAGGCATTTAAAGACCTATTTTAGAATAGTAGTGACCATAGGAAGTTGGAATTGAAGGACAAACTTAGAAATATCAAGATGGAGAAGGGTAAATCAATTCCGAAATACTTGACCAAGTTCACTCATTTTTGAGATGAGATTGGAAGTGTTGGGATTACTATTATCGAGGATGATATGGTGAGCCTAGATCTTCAAGGACTCCCCAAGAGCTGGCACAGTTACCAAGACTTTGTCAATGGGGGCGAGAATCTTCTAGATTGGGAATGACTATGGTTGGATTTAGTATAGGAAGAGATTCAAAGGAGCACCAGGGATGGATCCTCATATAAGACTGATGATGAGGAAAATTGTTCCGTAGCAGGTAAGGAAAAGAAAGGGTAGGGGAAGGTGTTCCATTCCAAATCAAATTTTTGTCATGGAGGTAAGAAGAAGGACATGTCTATTAGGAAACAATGATAATATTGAGAGGGGGGTGAATCAGTATTAAGGCTAATTTTAATTCTTTATGCCAGTTTACTTTTCTTATTTAAACCTAGAATCCAACCATTTAACCAACAACAATATATAATATGGAAACGACATAAACTCAACACATAAGAAAACAAACCATAAACTAGACACAAGGTTTTTCACGTGGAAACTCTTTCGGGAAAAAAGCCACAAATCTTGTTTTTGTTATTTATGTAAATTAAGAGAACCCACTATAGTAAATCAATTTGTTTTGTGAGCACCCACTCACAGGAAGCACCAACTCCCTTTGATTGTTTGCTAGCACCAACTAGCAGGAAGCACCAACTCCCTTTGTTTGTAGACACTTTTCCAGCTTACCAGAAGCACCATATGAGGCACTAACCTCATGGATTTGTTGCAAGCACCAACCTGCAGTGCCTTAGATTTATGCAAGCACCAACTTGCAGAAGGCATTGACCCCAAAGCCTTCCCAAGATCCACTAGAGATGGAAGCACCAACTTCTTATATGTAGGAACCAATGCACCCTTAAATATGAATTTGTTGTTCTGTGTAGTTTCGCAACAACTCTACCTGATAACAAATTTTTATTCTAGCTCACTCTGTTGCACTTTGCAGCTCTCTGCAACAATCTTTAGTGCCCTATGATCTTCTTACCATCAGCAGTCTCTTAGCTCTTGGCCTCTCTTCTCTCCACAACACACAATGTACTCTCAACCTTGCTTCACACAACATAGGTTTAGCTCTATGATTTCTGCTCTCTAAGGCACCCACACAACATTATTCACACAGATCAGGCAACTTTCACCTTTAACAAACAACATAGGAACTTTAGCCTTGTCTCATAGCTCACAGGAAACTCTCATCCTAACACACATAGCATAGGAAACTATCGGCCTCTATACATAAAGCACAAAAGATCCTTCAGCCTAACACAAAGAGTGTTGCTCTCAGGGTCTATTTTATTCTTCTAAGACATTGTTGGCCTTTACACATAGAACTAGCTCTCAAGTAGCCTCTCACAATAGTGCTCACACTTAGAGAGTTTTCCTCTTATCCTCTCAGACAAAAATGTTTCATTCCCCCACATGCTCAATTGAACTCCTGGGTTTTGTTACTCTGTTGTCTCCCCGATCGATGTTGTCACACTGTTCTCATTCAACACTACACGATGTACCTCAGAATAGCCTCTCCATGTTATTGTCTGTAATGGACTTTGTTTCTGCAACTGCATTCACTAGAGAATGGGAACCTGACTGTCCTTACTATTTTATTCATACTAAGAATTAATCCTTAGTCCACCTGCTTACTCAAGCCAGGCACAGTCCTCTCTATGTTGCAGCTCTGTCATCACTGAGGTTCTCCATGTTGAGAATTTAATCTTAGTCCACATGCACACTCCACTGAGACTCTCCATGCCTCTTCATGGCTTACAGTACTTCAACATGACTTTTTTTTTGCATTTATTTCTATAATGCATCCACGTGATATCTCCAATGACCAACTCCACTCCAACTAAATTTACTCTTCAGCTGCCGACCCATCTAGCCTTCAAAGTCCTATACTATGCTATCAGAGAATTCACACCATAGTGCTATATCGGAGCTTCCACATCACAACTTTACAATGGTGCAATGTTACACATTGCCGATTTCCGATCTCCAATATTCAAGCCCCTTTCAATTAGCTCCCTGATGTATCTCAACCATAGGACCAAATGTTGACCAAGAGCCAATCATATCGGAGCTCCGTTATTGGTGATTTTCATTTGTGCCATTGTGTCAGTAATAACAAACCGTTGATCGTAGATATCTGATTTCCTAGCTCCCTGCTGCTTAGCCATTGCCGCACATTTCTCACCACAAGACCGATGCTGATGACCAGGGCCTTAGCCTTAAGGTGCTAAGTCTTGCAGCTGGCACAACGATACATGCACGTATCCATATTAATGAAATGATAATCAAAGTAAGAAGGAAGATTGTTACCTTGAATCTTGGTGTGGTGTTGTTGGAGAACCCAAAGTAGTAGAGCAGAAGACCCCTTAGCTAACTCCTAGATCAATACCTGCACATAGACAAGACAAGATGTAATATCACAACATATAACCTTGATAATCAATACAAGAATACATAAGGATATCTAACTACACATACCTAAGCTACTCATAATCAATAGTGTTGCATAAACATGTAAATAAATCACAATACCAACGCCATGGAGTAGACAAAACAACTGCTGGTCTATATTAATGATAGGAAAGAGTGATTACAACCATCAGTTGCATCAAGCTTCCTGTACTCCTCTAGCTCCTCTCTCTTTCTCCCTTCTTAACCTATTGATGAGCTAATGTCTAATGCAAATATTCAATAGTCAATAGGAAATCCTTTCAATACTTTTGACCCCTTTCATAATGCCCCAAGCCTCAAATATATAGCATGAGAGGATAACCCTTGCCAATTCTTTCATGAGTTCTTTTGGGAAACAACTAGGATGTTTCCATACTTTATCACTCTTTCCTTATTTGTTAGACTCTGTTAGGAATAGTAATTCCTTAAAGAGGTTGAATCTAGATATTTCCCTCCTTTATGGGCTAACATATTAGTGAATATCGGGATATTATTCGGTCAACTCGCTCCTTTGACCTCCAGAAACTCACTAAAGTTGACTAATTCTACCCCCAAGGCAACACATAGAGCTACCCTAGGGACTAACGCACCTGATTCATGGTTAGGAAGATTTGTAAAGCATCTTGCTAGTTCCTGGGGAGCGTTAGCTTGGAAAATAGTCTTGTGAACTTGGTCAATCTTTAAGTCATCTTGCCTTTCTCCTCTGAGCTGATGAGGAGGTCATTTTCCTGTATAATAGATGCCCCCTAAAGTGTGAGATCAGAGGTGAAGACGATGGCTGAAATACTTTATAACTGTCGTGTTTTGGAAAAAAGAGAGAGATGACCAGAGCTTCAGGACTACGAGAAATGTGATACAACCACATATATATAAAATCTAAAATCATTTTCTGAGTCGAGCATTCCCACATTGAGTAGCTATGTCAGAGTGATTTATCAATAAAGAGATATGACGATCGTGTCCAACGATAAGCACAATGTGGAACTTGTGTCATAACAGGATCATCTTGATGAGCTGTCTCCAAAACATAATTTACACAGCTTGGGAGAGGAAACAACGTTGAGTGATGTAAGACTCTACCTAAGGTCTTGATCGCCGCTTCATATTAACAACATATTTCGACACGTGAATCAAGGCGTTGAGGTCGGACATGTATGAAATCGTCTGATTATAAGTCAATAATGAAAACTGATAATATACGCGAGGAGGGCCACATATAATGAAGATGGTCTCCAAGATGCGTAGTACAATCTAGCGAGCGTGAATAATGTTTTTGTCATCGAACACTCGTAGAATCATTCAACCAAGAGCCAATAATGAAAACCCCTGATCAAACACAAGGTAACCTACCACTAATATCTGCAAGTTCCAAGGCATTGATGTGTTTCTGGATCTACTTCCTAGATAGAGTGTTGAAGTCGCTAGGAAGAGACCTACTGAAAGGTAGGAAATAACGTGTCCTACATCAGTCGACATGAAACAAGACAAGAATGATTGTTTTTTGAAGACTAGTTTGATCATTGGGTCAAAATGACAGAGGGCATGATGGAAGTATATGTTTGATGGTTTGATAGAGGAAATAAAGGATAAAGGGATCCCTTGAAAAATAGAAGGCACAACACAAAGGTTTTAACTAGGAAGCACTAGACTCATGAACACCAAAGAGTGTTAGGATACAAAGATGCAAGAACATCGGGGTATATAGGCTAAACTCATAGGATGGTAAGGTTCATTTTGAGAGGTCGATAGAAAGGAGGCTTTGTTGAGGGAGTGTCATGTTCAAGGGAAAGACTACCTCCAAAAAATTCTTTCCAAAATATTGACATAAAGAAATTGTGTTGTCCAATTGCCCCACCTGATTAAATTTAATGAGTCCAGATGGGTAAACTCGATGGTCTTTTCATATTTAGAGAGTTTGAAAATATCGTAAAGAGTGACTCCAGGGGGGTCCCTTTGTCATAGTCTTTAACTAGGTACATAGTATACCCGACATGGTTCCTTTTTCGTAATATAGTCTACTGAGTTTGGATAAAGTGATAAACCTATGCTCAATAGACGTTTGTGTTGGGTGTGGAACCTGATTATCTTCTTTATTTAGAGGTATCGCCACATTGGAACCGATTTCCTAATGTGGCTGCAACGCCACTCGTTTATGTGCATCGCCAAGGGGGTATGGGGGGGCGACGATGATTATTTGGAGCCCCACCCTGGCGGGGGATCGGGGCAAGCACCCCCGAAGCTAAAAATATATGTAAAATTGCCTTGCAAAATGTTGTAATTTCGTAGTCAATCTGGGCCATTCATTAGGTGGAAATCTGACAGTAGAAGTTATGTTTAATTTGTCATTTTTTCCCTAGAAGGCAAACCCTTGCTATATATGAGGGAATTGTATTGCGTCTATGCATAGGTGTATTCTGAGTGAGAAAGAGAGAGGAGATTGTGTGAGAGTGAAGAGGGAATTACAACGGATTTGTTGTAGGTTGTATCTCTTCATTTTGCTGGATAATATAAAAGGAAGGACTGGCTATTTCTCCATGGACGTAGCCCAAAATTGGGTGAATCGCGTATATCCATGTCCCTCTAGTTTTTATTTGTTTTATGCGTTTATATTTCTACAATATTTTATGTTTTCCATTTCTCTATAATATATAAATTTCTAACAGTTTGCCTAATTTTTTTACGAGTACGAGGAGACGGAGTAAACTCGATATTCATCGTGAAATTTTTATGATTCATGCGATGAAAAACTCAATAGATCTTCATCAAATTTTAATGAGTCAAATGAAGAAAACTCAAGGTATATTTTTTCATTTTAATGAGCAAGGAAAAAGTGGTGTTGGGCATGGAATCCGCCCCAAGGCATGTTGTGGGGCTCAAAGCCCAAGTTTTGACCTGATATTGTTGTAAAGAATGCGAATTGTGGGCACGGAGCACGAAATGTATGATAGAGTCATAGGGTTGTCCGCCCTATTTTTGTAATGTAATGTCGGCTGGATAGACCTACCCATGGTTCGCGGACCATGGGATTGTATAATAGAGCGAGGCTCTAAGTAGAGAGAGAGAGAAAAAAGGAGAGAAAGAGAAAGAGTCTGAGTGACTAAGTGTGTCTTTGGGTTGTAGAGTAGGAGAAGGCTCTGCAGCTGAGTGCGCAGAGGCCTAGTAGTCCGCAGTTGAGTGCACAGACCCCTGCAGCTGAGTGTGCAGAGGTCTAGTAGTCTGCAGATGAGTGCGTGGACCCCTGCAGCTGAGTGCGCAGGGCAGAGTCGAGTTTTTTACCAAGGAAGGAATTAATAAAGAGAATTTTGTTATCATTGTGTGTATTTGTTCTCAAGTTAATGCATGTTTGTTATAATTTTCAAATATACCATTTATTTACTGTGCGCACCTGTATGAGTAGTTTATGTTGTTAAGTATACCTTAAAGCAAGCAATTAGGCTAAAATAATCAATCAACATTGGAATATCAGTAAGGACTTCGGTAATAATGTAGAAGCGTAGCATTCGACCCCCGAGTAGGGCTGTGTGAAGGCCATATATCAGGCTGCGAGGTAAGGGAAAGTGCACGAAGCGACTTGCGCACAGGGTCAAACTGGGGACCTCTTGAACCCATCAAACATCTCCAGGGTGCAGAAACCTGGTTCTAGCACCCTCCCATACTACTTTAGGTGAGACCTCAGTCCGCACTCTGCGGACTGTTGTCGAAAGGGCCAGTAGTACCGGGATTTGTTTGCCTAACTTAACTCTGAACCTGGGTCAAGCCCCAATAAGACAACAAATGGTTCTGTTGTCGGGACCTAGATTTGCATAAGAGATGTCTGATGTCGTATCATTGGAATCTGACAAAGAAAGGAATTGAAGAGTGGTTGGACAGAAAAATTCACGGTTCACGGTGCAAGAAAACAAGAATCTGCAGTTATCAAAGGAAGAGTGGTTAGTTTGCTATTTATATACAGAAATCCAAGAAATTTTCTTTGCATCCTTCCGCTCTAAGCTGTATGAATGGATCACGAAGCTAGCAAACAGTCAAGGAAGGTGTAGGCTCGACAAACCTGTTGTGTGGACTCTAGAGTTGGTGCGCAGACTGGAAGCATCGGAAGATAGGATCACGTGCGCTGTGGACCATTGGCTCAATCGAATTATAGGGGGTTTATCATCGAGTTCATGGTAGATACTTCAGTCAGCTATAGCGAGGTGGAATGACGCTTCCTCAAAGGACCATGAGCTAAGTACGTTAAATCTTTGAACACTTGGATTAAAATGCTACTATGTGAAAAGTAGGTTATGTGAATAAATTGATGTTTAGGGCTACGCGAAGTGGGAGGATCTACAGAAACGAAGATAGTGCAGAACTAGAGTCTAACCCCTTGATTTCACTTTCGCGGGAAAGTGAGGAAGAGATTGCGAAAGTCTCACCAAGAAGTGCAATCAGTCTGGTAAAGCATCGAATTCTGCACATACCACTCCCACCTACACCACCACCAGTTTCACCATCTTGACCCCCATCTTCACCCACACCACCTCTGCAACCACCACAGTTTAATATGGCGAGTGCAATAAAGTTTTCGGTGTTCAAAGGAGTAGGGAACGAAGATTCGAACCAATTTTGATTCATGGTAAAGGCTGTATGGAAGCACAGGGAGTCACAGACGACAATATAAAGAAAGAATCACTGGTCAGCTCCTTGCAGGATCACGCACTGACGTGGTACATTAAGCATTCCAATGACAATCCAAATGCAAGGATCGCGGATATCCAAGCTGCGCTAAACATGGAATTTAGCAGGCCAAAATCAGAGACACAGTTGATTATTGGATTTAAGGAGATTGCGATGCTTCCAAGCGAGACCCCCATGGGAGTTAGATCAGAGACTGAAGTGTATGATTCGTGAAGCCAATATGACCTTGACGGATGGACAACACTGCGCATGGTTTGTAGCGTCGCTAACGCCGCATCTAAGGAATGCGCTGTTGCAGCAGAAGCTATCCACTCAGGTCGAGGCCTTGGAAATCACAATGAGACTACAAGAGACCCTGATACAAGATCCTAACCTGGGAGTCCAACAGATCCACGCGTAGTTGAAAAACTTGTGCCTTGAAATGTAGAGTTTGAAATAAGACAGGACAACCTGCCTAGAAGTGCACGAGGACGTATGGTGTGTAAAGTGCAAAGGCCAGGGACATGACAAGGACCATTGTCAAGTATTTGCAAACTAGCTGGCGGCAGGAGGATTGATGCCATTGAGACCAAAGGCACAAGCAGGACAAAACATAGGCCCTCGATCAAAATGCAGGAATGGCGCTCACTAGATTTCGGGGGCGGGAACGTGGTCGAGGTGGAATGGGACCAAGAAGGGGTCGCGAATAGATGATCTATTACAATTGTGGAGGGCCAGGGAATTATGCTCGCGATTGTATGAATCCAACGAGACCATCATGCTTATATTGTACCCAGTTTGATCATGAGATGGAGGACTATCCCACGTTGATAGCGAGGTTGCGCGATAAAGGAGCACTCCAACCTCCCCCGACTCAGAACCTGCAAATGATGAGGTTTGAGCCACGTGAGGAAGACCCGAATGTAAATATCATGCTCCAAAGTGGTATTACGACAGGAGATGACAAAGGAAAGTAGCCTGAAGAGAGTGCCTGGGTTCGCAAGGCTCCAATGAAGGAACCAGAATTTGATTTGGAGTGCGCTAAGGAGACATTCATGGAAGCTAAGAAGAGCTTCACGGAGGCCTCCACTTCAGGTAGTAAAGACAAACTGGAACCAGAAATGGACCCATCAATGCTCACTACATTTTTGGAGACGTGTATGAAGCTATTGTGCGACAGAAAAGCGGTGAAAGGACTACAAGAAATCATCACTAGATGTGCTGGACCAGGAGAACTGCACGTAGTCTGAAAGCTTGGAAAGCACACAATGCGAATAGGAAGGGAGATGAGATTGACCATGTAGATCGGGGAATATGAAATGGATCAAGTGATTTTGGATCTAGGATTGGACGCGAACATACTACCAAAGTAGACATGGGAGCGCATGGGCAGGCCCATGTTGCAATGGTCTCCTATTCAATTACGAATGGCGAACCAACAAAATATCCTACCCATGGGAAGATTGCAGGGAATCATGGTGGATATCGAAGGTGCGAGCGCACTTGCAGATTTTGAAGCAATAGAGATTGTTGATGACAACAATCCATATCCCACTCTACTGGGAATATATTGGGCAACTAACATGAATGGAGTGATAAATCTAAAGAAGCACAAGATGATTTTCAAGAAAAAGTCACTACCCATCGTGGTACCTTTAGACCCTGCGAAGGGATCGCGCTACATAGACCCAGTGTGTGACTATGAGAGCGATGACGATCTAGATTGTATCTACAAGATAGCTACATGAGAGTAGGATTGGGTGAATCCAACATCGGACGGCAGGATTTCGTGTGGGCTCGAAAGCTTCTGCACCTCAGATTCAGATGAAGAAGTAGAACTGTGGCAAAACCAGTTACACGAGGTAACCATGCTCAATTGTAACATGATGACAAGGTCACTACACTGCATGAAAAAAGAGGTAAGAGATCTACCTATGTATGATGGGTTGAGTGAGGTGGATGATTTCCTGAACAAATTTGAAAGAGAAGTACCAGAACAATAGCATTTCGAAGCTTTGAAATGGGCACTACACGCGACACCCTCAAGATGGTCAGGTACACATCAAAAAAGTTTTGAGTATTGGCGCGAATGCAGAAGGATGATGCTCATGTGATTTGGAAAGCCTTAGATGCGGATGAAAGCCGGGTATGACAGACGAAATAGCCTGCGCGCTATTGGCTTATATGGGCCTGACCCAGGTTCAGAAGAGTTATTTAGCCAAACAAATCCCACAACTACCGACCCTTTCAGCAACAGCCCGTGGAGCGTGGACTGAGGTCTCACCCGAGGTAGTAGGGGAGGGTGCTGGAATCAGGTTTCTGCACCCTTGGGATGTCTTGATGTGATCTGGAAGGTTCGCACACCATTCTGCAGCTTTGCGATACTGTAGCCCACGTAGATCCGGACCAAGGAAACTCCTTAATACTTATTAATGCACTATTATAGATTAGATCTACTTTTTATGGTCTTTAAGAAAACATTTAACAGAAATAACTAGTTCACCCACCCAGGAAAGATACGAATTTGCATAAACTCGTAACTTAAGCATACGCGCATAGGTCAAACAGTTATATAAATTAGCTAGATCCACAATAATTCATATTTTACACAGAATTTCAGAATCAACTTATCTTTATTCACTTCCCTTGCCAATACATCGAGATCCACCCTGCGCACTCAGCTGCAGGGGTCCACGAACATAACTGCGGACTCTACTAGGCCTTTGCACACACAGCTGCAGAGCCTCTATCTACCTACCAACACCCTTGACTCAGACTTATAGACGCTTCAAGACTTCGCTCTTCAAAAACCCATCACAATTCAGATCCAAAAGTACATATCAAAAGCTACTTTCTACCCTTAGAGCCTCGCTCTATTTGTACATTCCCATGGTCCCAAGACCATGGGCAAGCCGCCTTGCTTCCTATTATTCTATATTATTTCTTGGGTGGACAACCCTTTGACTTGACTCATTTACATTTCACACTTCGCGCACTTTGCGGAGTCATTACCATACCTTTCCCAAAATTGTGGGCTTTGAGCCCCAAGACTGTTACGCAAGCCCTCTGCTACCCAACAGTCCCCCAACACAATCATCGTGACTCATCCTGAGTCACTCGGCTGGTGTGACAATCTTCACACAGAGGTCAGTCAACAATTTCTGTGCTTCGCTGGTACTTGCAGCAAACTCATCCACCATCTGCTGTACTCATTCAATGCGTGCCGCCGACACATCAGTCTCTGCCGTAGCTTCAGCCCTAGGTGCATATTCTGCCTGCATGTGTGCCACCGTGCGCTCAATGGTGGTGGAAACTGTGAATGCCTCATCAATCCATGATTGGAGACATTCTTTAATCATTGCTTCTTTCTTACGAGCAGCATCATCTTGGATTTTCAGAGCTTGGGACTCCTTCATCTTGGCCAAGCGCTGCGTAACCATAACCATCTACACGGTCCCTCTGATATTATCATAGGCTTGTTGGAGTTCTCTTGCCTCGGTTTCTAGTCGCTGTAGGGTAGGATCTTCTTGGAGTGAAGTGAGTGTAATGAGCGACTGAGTCAACAAGTCAGTGCATTCCTTCATAGAACATGTGATCTTTTCCCGGCTGGAGCTAATGATGCTTTTGCGCTGCTCGGTGACCTCTGGTGGCGTCGAAGGCTGTGCCTGCAGCTTCAACTCTGCAATCTGCAAACTGAGCTCCAATTGAATCTTTGTGGCCTCCTCCTTTGCTTCATGGAACCCACTAGCCAGCTTGTGGATTTGTATGCCAACAGGTAAATCAGCCGCAATCTCCAGCTCCGGAGCATGCAAACATGCTTCCCCTACCAGTTGCTCCACTTGTTGACTCTATGCGACGGCTTCATCCTGTTGGAGGCTCAACTATTCTATATTAACTCTTTGTTCACTGAGTACCTATTCCGCGCGCCTCTCCCTAGCGCAGAGCTCCATCGTGGCGCTATCCTGGAGCTGGTACAAGCTTTCGCGTGGGAGGGCAACCAAATTGAGTCCCAGCCCCGTAAGTCGTCCTACCACAGCTCTGTCCTCCTCATTTTTTGTTATCAATTCTCCTGCTGGAATCACGATAGTATGAGCCAGTTGGGCCTTCAACAACTACTCAGTGGCTGACATACCTGGAACCCCATGAGTAGCGGTGGTTCCCGGCTGCGCTGCTCGTGTCCCAAGTCCTTGTAGCTATGCACGGAGCTCCCCCAACACAATCTGGTGCTTTGACATGGCGTCGTCGATTGCCTCCTGAGTGGCTTTGTGAATGGTGTCCCCTATGTCACCTAGGTCACCCTCAGTCAAGGTGGTCAGTTCTCCGTCCCATTTAGACACCTTGGCCTTCTTCCGTGGCTTCGTCCGTTCTGTCGGCGCCGACCATTTTAAGGGCGCACCCATGGTGGTTGGTGGTGTTCCTTCTGTCCTTGTCTCCGTGGCCATCTCTATGGGCACCTTCTGATGGCTTTTGTCCATTGCAGCTGCTCCAGCTGGTGGTTTGGCTGTCAAATTTTGTGCTTCTCGGGTCACTCGAACTTACGCAGTGTGCTGCTCATTGTGCTTCTACTGTGTGGCGCGCTTCGCTTCAGTCTTTTGTTTCCTGATGGTAGCCTCATCGCACCCCACCGCATCAGGTCCGCGCCATTCTGGTGGCCAAGTATCCAATACTGCATCAATAGCTTCGTCAATGGCAAGGAAAGGAAGTGTAGTTCACATGTGGTCGGGGTCCTTGCGCACCCGGAAGTAGACAAAGTGCATGTATGATTTAAACTTAGCTATATGCTTCACAATATCATATATTTTGGTGGATAATCAGGGTTGCTGGGTGACCTAGTGTCGAACATTTGCCTCCATCAATATCCAAAAAATCTTGATGCCCAGTATTCTTTCAGCATCCCTGGTCACCCAGAGTGACACAAATTGGGCGGCTTCTGGCCAATCCTGGTCTAAGGAGGGAAACTGACTGTCTTCAGGTAGGTCAGTGGTAACTAGTACAATGGACAACAGTAGCCACGCATAGTGGAAGGTCTTTCCCTCCTCTTGGACCTCCCTACAGTTGGTCAAGAATTCTTCACAAAGGAACTGCGCCCAATTGAACCATTCTCCAGCTACGCATTCCTCAGCTAGCGCAATGACGATCGCTGGAACCTCAGTGCCGCAGCATTGGTGCGTCACTTTCCTGGCCAGCAACTAGGTAGCAACGCGGACTGCTCTGTCCGAGATACTATCAATAACGTACCCTCGCTGCCCTTTCTCCAGCTTATATTTCTTTTTCAGGGTTTCAGTCATCGTCACATCGCCACTCTTATCGACAATTTCCCAGGGGTCTCTTCCTTCGCAGGGAAGTAGTGAGATCCTATGTATGAGTTCTGCCATGATTTGGATGGGTTTACCAAGCCATAGGTATTCGTCATGTACCTAACACAACAACTGTCTGATGACCAATATTGTAATAGGGTGTCAGAGAAAGTGGGGAATGGACAGGAGACATAGCAACTTGGTGTTCTCCACCTTTCACAACCATTCCTTTGGCTGAAGTGTCATAACCGGCCCTTCCACCCTCTGCTCCATCAATTCACTAGTCACTAAATGGGGAAATTTTGTTGTATCTACAAGGCCCCAGTCTTCAAATTTCATTGTCGCAATATGACCAGTCACCGTGCTTTCAACCGGAACCCCTTTTGGAAGAGACAGGGTGGTGATTATATTGTCAACGTCATCCAGATTTGTAGGGACCTTAGCTTTCCCTTTTCTTACAGGAACATACTTGGGACGGTGCACTGGCTAGACAGTTTCCTCGTCGAGGTTTATTTCTTCGACATATGTCGGGGATCCCTCGTCCTCCTCGTCGCTTTTGTTACACAAAAATATCGTCACCATGATTATTTGCAGTCAGTATGGGTCTATCAACACTTGTACTATCCTCCTAAGCAAGTCTCAGACCTCAGCTCTTCAAGTCAAGCTTTGAAAATGAGAGAAAGACATTGAAAATCAACAAAGCTTTGGTTCCGCACTTTCTCTCACTGTTGCCTGCGGTCCCGCACCCCCTGTTTACAAAAACTGCGGACCTGCCCACTCTGTCCCTAAAGGAGTGGGTGCGAACCCCTGTGAAAGTAAAAAAGGCGCAAGTTTATTCTAAAAAACTCACTTTGGGTTAATTCTAGATGATTCTAGAAGGAATTTTGATGTGGATTGGTCGCTCTTAGGTGGTTCATGCATCCCAAAAGAGAAGGAGCTAATCCCTTGATGAGAGGAGCTATCCCTTTGAAGGAGGGCTTTATCCCTTTGAAGGAGGACCTAGTAACTTCCCTCCATTGCACTATAAATTAAGGCATTGGGCTGGTTGCTAAGCAGGTTAGAAGCTGAACATTTTTGAGGGTAAATGCTGGTGGAATTGAGACTTCCTAGTTAAGCTTGAGAGGAGAGATCACATACCTTTTTGGCTTCATTGGGAAGAGAGTGAAACTTGTCAAAGTAAAGTAGAGGAGACTTCTTGTTGGACCCTGGGAGGAGCTTGTACAACATCAAGGCACAGGTTGTAAAGTTCTTCTTTGATTTGAATTAATACAATCAGATTCATTTTTCTCAACAAATTGTCTTATGTCATTTGTTTCATGAATTCTTGATCTTCATGTTAAATATGCTTTATGATATTGGCTTTTCAGGTGCTATTTAATTTGTTTGCTTGTTTGTGTTTGCAGATTTGCAACAAGGGAGCTCATTTGGATCAAAGGAGAGAGGCTTCCACAAACTTGCATTGGACCTAAGGTAGGCCTAAAACACTTGTTTGCCTTTGTTTATAAATGCATTTTTAGAGAAAGATAGTTTTTGATTGGCTTGCTTGTCACTAGATATCGTTAGATTCTAGGAAGTTCTATCTTGTCCGCAAGATCGACTCATTCCGTGTGACAAAATGGCGACTCCGCTGGGGACTTGATTTTTTCCTTGTTTTTACTTTGACCTGAGAAACTGTGTTTTTGTTTCTGTTTTTGGCTTGTTGTGTGTGGAATTGGGTAGATTTAGTAGATCCAGGATTATTTTTTGTTTTTCATAACTTTGGGAGAGGACCGCACCCTAAGCTTTTAACACACTGTGGACCTATCCGCACTTTTGCTTTTAGCACAGAGCGGTACCGCACCTGTGTTAACTGTGGGCCTGCGGACCCTGTCAAAATTTTGGAAAACCTAAGAGTTTCTTTGTTAGTCAGCTTAGTTTTTGTTTAGATATTATTGTCCCCTGCCCAAACCTACATATAACCTGTCAGAAGCTTTCCTTAGGTTAATTTCATTGGTGTTAGGGTTTTAGGTGAAATTCATAGAAGTTTTGATTGTTGGGCTTGGTTTTCATTTTGGTCTTGTAGTAGCTCTGAGCTTAGAAGCTGTAGAAGCCTCAGATTACCTTGGTTTTTACCAGCCTTCTTATGAGTCTGACCATTTGAAAAATCTACCTTTGTTGAGGAATCCACCTTGTGTTTTCTCCTTACGAAACTTCAAAAAGCTTGTGTTAAAAGTTTGGATTTCATTTTTAGAAAAGAAAACAAAATTGGTTGTTTTTTGACTAATTTGTGATTCTGCATAAATTGGTCCTTAGTGTACATCTAGCTAAGTAAAACATCCTTAAAAAAGACATCTTGTAAGCTTTGACTTCAAATAGGTTTTTATAGTTTATAGATCTCAAGATTAGTCATTTCCATAGTTTTGAGTGTTTTATAAAAAATAACAAATCTCTTTTGGAAAAGTTTGTTTTTGTAGTGGTTGAGTGTTTTGAAAGAAAAGGGTAATTTTTGTGAAAATAACTATTTGTCTCGTTTTGAGTGGATTGGAAAGGACAAAAATCTCTTCTTTTAATTTGTTTGTTAAGAAAGATTTGTGTTTACAAGTATTTGCATTCTCAAACTCTTTCCTAGCTAGAAGTTCATTGAAGGGAAAATATTGTTTAATCATCTTAAGTGTATTTTTTAGTGATTTCGAGTCGAGTCTTCATACCACGAGTTTCATCTCCGCACCTCTTGACTTAAATAAAAACCAATAAAAATAACGCTTAAAGTAAAATTCATCTAGTAATATTTTTATTTCTAGGGCTCTGATACACCAATATAGCTTAGGCTAGTGTCTTGGAGTAGGAAGCAATTAACTCTCCAAGATAGTAAAACAAACAAGTAGCCGTATCTTGCAGTAGGAGAGAAATCCAATTGTTGCATTTATGCTCTGGGAAAGCTCCTCTTAAAGGATAAGCACGAGATCGTGTCCGAACCAGTGTGGGAATCAATCCTTCCTCATTGGGAATGACGCAAGATATTCACGTATTAAAAATGGTAAACCTCAGATTAACCATTGTCGAGGAGCCTGGGGTCACTTGTTGGTAAACCTTGGATTATGTCAATGAGCCTTCAAGGGGATTGAGCTTGTTACTCTGCCCTTGCGTGCGTATCGGATCGTAGACTGTTCCCCCAGGTATACTTATTTCCGTTGGTAACCTTAGTGACCATATTCTTTAGGATTATTTTTAAGGTGACAGTGGTGGGAAGATCCCACTGTACCTGGAGCAGACGTCGGCTAGACTCACTTGGATTTTCTAGGGGGTTCTCTTCACTCGAGACGGTTTAGTGGAGAAACTTGTGCCAGTCTATTCATTAAGCAGGTTGCCGGGGTAACTGTTCCGACTGCCATTTCTGTATTGAACTCTACGACATTGGGCTTCATCACCAACTAGTGTTTTCAGTACGGAAAATTACTGTTTGTGTGTGTTTGATCTCCTAGATTCTTTAGGCGTGGGATTCAAATTTGTTTGGTTCTTTAGAGGCTTTAGGTGATTTTCATTGAGATTTTACTTTGTTTGCGTGTGAAGTAATTAAACTTTTTAATCATGGTTGAATTACCGAGGAAGTCCCGTAGACTTCGGGGCCAACCTCCTGAGTTTTCACCGAGCCAGCTTGAAGGGTTAAGAGCCCTCGTAACTCCTAGAGACAGTAGAGTTGGGTCACCTGAAAAAGGAGAGTCTTCTTTGGTGGTACATCCTGATTTTCAAGCTTTAGTAGCAGATTATAATCCACAATCAGTGTCTGTTTCTGAAGTTACTGGTAGCTTTTCATCTACTAGTGATATAGGTGAGGAACCTAAAATATCCGAACCTGAAAGTGAATTCGCTACTACTCCAACATCGGGGTTTGCTTCTCTAGCTTCTAGTGGTCCTGGTTCACCTAGGGTAGAAAGAATAATTACCCAAAATCTTCCTTCTGGACTTATAGCTATCGAAGAACTTGCTACTCCGGAAGAAGAAGTAGGCATCCCTATCCCTGAAAATCAACTTGCTATTGAACTAAGGGAGCGTGAACCAATTTTTTACAATCCACCTAGGAGCAGTGCTTGGTATCTTTCTTTGACTAATTTCTTGGAAAACCCAGGGCTAAGTTTTTCACCACCTCGTGTTCCTTATCACCCAACACCTAGAGGTTATTATCCTCCATTAAATATGTCAATACAGTTGTCCATGTTTACTCAATCGCCAGAATCCTTTTTGTATGGCGGTCCTTCTGTTCCCTCTGGGTATCAGTCACTTTCTGGTACTTTTTCGGGAGCATCTCCTCAACCCATTGAATTAGGGTTATTAACTAGAAGCAATGGTACTAAGCTGTTAAGTTTAGAAGATATTCTCATGATGTCAGGTACTATTCCTAATCCTCAACCTCAAAGTGGCCAGTTACCGCCTGGGGGGCAGCCTCAAAATCCTCAATTATCGCATGGGGGGCAACTTCAAGGTACCCAATTTGCGCCTGGGGGGCAACCTCAAGGACAGTACATACCTACAGGATAGTACATTCCTCAAGGTCAACCCCAGACTCAATATGTACCTCAAGGTCAACCCCAGTATCAATATGTACCTCAAGGTCAACCCCAGTATCAGTACGTGCCTCAAGGGTATCAACCCCAAGGTCAGTACTTGAACCAAGGTTTCCAACCACCCTCCGGTCAATAATATGTTTAAGGAACGGGAAATGTACCTTTGAATTATCAACCCTACCCTCAACCTGGTTATGGTCCTCAATATCCTCAACCTGTTATGGGTCCGTACCCCGGAATGAATTTAGTGTGGGATCCATCGCAAATACAATAGGTCTTGCAACTGAATGTACAGTTGTCATCTCAAACTGGACAACCCTTAGTTTCTGGTTCACCCCAGCAACCTGTCCAGTCTACCATTCAAACTTCTGTAGTTTCTCAGCCTGGGCCTAGTACGCCTTGTACTCCGCCTCAAACGACTGCTGCAACTACTGCAACATCTGTTCAATCTACCCCACCTACTTCTGGAGTATCGACAACTCCGGTTTCTACTGTTCCTGTATCTACTCCTTAGACATCTTTACCTCCGTCTGGATCTACGATTCAAACTTCGGTTCAGATGCCTGTAGGACAACCTGGTTCAAGTACAGTTGTCACAAGTCAACCACAATTTACTTATCAACCATACCAGGGACAGTACCAATTCGGTCCTGCTATGCAGCAGCCAGTCTATCAGTATCAACCATACCCTGGATACACATATCAACAACCTCAACAACCCCAGTACGGTCCAGTTAATCCTGGTTTTCCGGGAGGATACAATATCCAAAATGCAATCCCTATTCCTAGTTATCCTGGATATCCTCCTCCTGGGGCTGGTCTCATGACCCAGAGTTTTAGGGACCCTAATCGTTAGTTACCGTTTATCGCAACTTTGGACTTGCCTGACTTGTCGCGCCTAACGAACGATCCCATTAATTATCTTCTGTTTTGGCCGCCAATGCCGAATAAGTTGCCTAGTGATATTCCTAAGTTTGAAGGTAAATCAGGAGAGGACCCGTCGAACCATGTGATAACTTATCACCTCTGGTGTGCATCTAACTCCATTTCAGATGATTCAATCCATCTAAGGCTTTTCCAGTGCACTCTAATTGGTCTCGCGGCCAAGTGGTACATTGAGTTACCGCGAGGCACTTTTTATAACTTTAGTCAGTTAGCTACCTTGTTTTTAACTCATTTTCAGTTGCCAGTCAGATATGACAATGGCACAGAATTACTAACTTCATTAAAGCAGTCGACGTCCACTTACATTTTAGATCACATTCATGAATGGAGACGTCGATGGCATTTAGTGAAGATTTTTATTCCTGGATCAAATCTTGGCTGAATGGTTTGTAAAATCTTTGTTGCCAAAGATCACTGAGGATGTGGCTAAGGCCGGAGTCATTACTGAGGAGCAAGTAATTGCTCAAGCACAGTACCTTGACTTGGTTTATACTTAGTCGGGTACGTTACACGAGAAAATCCTCGATCTTCCTAAGCAAAATCAAATCGCTACAGCTCCTTCAGGGTCTCATGCTGCTGACGGTATGATTGGTACGATTAACACCAAAAGTAAGAAGAATTCTTCCAAGAATTCTTCTCCTATCATAACCTTGCCAGATTCCTCGACAGAAGATTCTTCCGCAGAGATTTCCGCTGATATTCACGTTGTAGAGTCATCTACAGCCAAATCAAAATTCGGTGGTAAGAAGAAAGGGAAGAAGAAAAATAAAACGGATAAAAATTCAAAAGAGAAACCTGAAAAATCAGAATCTAATGATGAAAAGCACAAACCTCGTTATCCTTGTCTCATTTGTGATGAAGAACATTTTACAAGAGACTGCCCTCATCGTGCAGAGGTTGCGAAGATTGTCAAAGGTTCCCAAACGCCTGTTGTTTTGAAGGATCCTTTTCCAAGTCAAGACAATAAGATGATAGTTTCTTCCTCGAGTGCCAATGAAGAACCCATACTGATGATGTCCCATGTTAGGATTGCAACTCGATCGCATGATTATGGTAGTAAAAGTCTTGTTGATGGTAAAGAAGCAGAATCTTCTCATTCTAACCCATCAACCTCAGCTCCCGGTTCCGATCCACTACAGATCGAGAAACCTAATCCAGACTTGGTAATCAAACCGCCCGCCAAGGGTATACTTCGAAAGTCAGCTTTCAATCCATATGCGAGAGCGGCTCAGAACTATAACATTGTTGAGGATTTAGCTGTTTCACCCTCAGCAATGTCGGCTTTGGAAGTGCTGCAATCATGTCCAGCACAACGTAAGTTACTTTTGTCGGCTATAGGAGCTGTTGACGTTTAGGACTCAAACCTAATAATTTTCGATCTAGAAAATAGTACACCACGCTTACCTCATCAAATCGCTTTCCAGATCCCAGTGATAATAAAAAACAGGCCTATTCACAAGACTGTGATTGATGAGGGAGCCTCAACGTGTATTATGTCGATACAATGTTGGAGATCGCTTGGTTCTCCTTCACTAAATCAATCCCCGACGATTCTTAAGGCCTTTGATGGCTGTGGGTTTCATCCTTTTGGCATTCTACAGGATCTACCTATAAGGGTTGAAGGAAAAACCGTTAATCTAGATGTGGAGGTGGTTGATGCCCGTCTAGATTACAACCTTCTCTTGAGTCGTAGTTGGTCTTACGCTATGACAGCTGTCGTTTCATCGGTCTTTCGGGTTATAAAGTTTCCTCATAATGGAAAGATCGTAACAATAGACCAGATGGCTTACTTTTCATCCGACCCAGCCTCTTCTGAAAGCATTCAGCATGTCGGTAAAATGACTATCCCGTATAAGGATGTTGGAGTAGGACTAGTTAAAGATGCCGGTTTACTGGGAACTTTTCCTTTTCCTCCGATCAATGCATCGTCTTCTTTTGCAACCATTCATATTATTTCGTCAGACACCATTGTTTATGATGATCCTTGGATCGTTCCTCCTGAATCTGAGATAGACTCATTTGGCGATGTTATGCCTTTGAGTCCGTATGAAATTGCGTATGAGGCCGTGCAATCGTTTACCGACCCATATTCAACCAAAATTGACTTAATGAATGTGGTCCGTGAGGAATCACTTTTCACATCAAGCTCAGATTCAACAACGTTTTCCGAACTTGTTCACTCTGATGAGCAAATTCGTGAAATCCTATGTGTAGATGATTTACCATGGGAAGATCTTCATCATAGATCTTCGTTCTTACCCGAGAATGATCATTTTAGAAATGATTTTTCATCAATTTTTACGACTGAATATGTCAAGGAACCTCAGAATCCAATGAAAAATCCTGATTCGGAGTTAAATTTGGGAAACATCTCTCGAACTATTCCTATTGACATTTCGGTTAAGCCTGGAATTGTTGAGAACATTCATATAGGTGCCTCGTGTACAGAAGATGAAATTCAAATATATAAGGCCCTATTTCAAGAATTCCGCGACGTGTTTGCTTGGTCCTATGAGGAAATGCCAGGAATTGACCCCGCAATTGTTGTTCATGAAATCAAGACTTACCCGGATGCTAAACCCGTCCAGCAACGTTTGCGTCAGATTCACCCAAGAAAAGCTGCTGCTATTAAAGTAGAAGTTGAAAAATTACTCAAAGCAAGTTTCATTTATCCGATCCCGTTAACGGATTGGGTATCGAATATTGTTCTGGTTAACAAAAAGCAAGGGACAATAAGAATATGTATTGATTATAGGGACATTAATCGAGCCTGTCCAAAGGACAATTACCCAACTCCCTATATCGATCAAATCATTGATGATTGTGCCGACAGCGAAATATTATCCTTCACGGATGGTTTTTCTGGATACAATCAAATCAATATTCTACCTGCCGATCAACCAAAAACGGCTTTCATTTGTCCATGGGGGACATTTGCTTATTGCAAATTACCTTTGGGCTCAAGAATGCCCGGGCAACTTTTCAAAGGGCCATGTCTTATGCGTTTCATGACATCAAGCACATTGTGCAACCCTATCTCGATGATTTGCCTGCTCATTCATTACATCGAGCTGATCATCTCATCCATTTACGAGCAATCTTTATAAGGTGTAGGCATTATCAGATTCGGTTGAATCCACACAAGTGTGTTTTCTGTATAGAAACGGGTCTATTGCTGGGGTTTGTTGTTTTGAAAGCTGGCATTCGCGTCGATCCCTCGAAGGTCGAAGCTATTGTCAAATTGCCTCCTCCTTTGAGTCTTCGCCAACTCCAAAGTTTGCAAGGGAAAGCAAACTTTTTACAACGATTCATTCCTAACTACGCCAAGGTTACAAAGGGTTTTACCCGGTTGTTGAAACAGAATACTCCATTCTATTGGGATGAGATAGCTCAGAAATCTTTTGATGCACTAAAACACGCGTTGACCCATGCATTGTTATTGCATCCTCCCAACTACAACTAGGACTACTTCTTGTATCTCACCGCCTCTCATTCCACCATTGGAATGGTCTTAGTTCAGGAAGATGAATTCAGTACTGAACATGTGATATATTACCTTAGTCGAACTTTAAATCCAACTGAGCTAAAATACTCACATGTGGAGAAATTGGCATTGGCAGCTGTTCAAGCTGTCCAACATTTTCGTCACTACATTTTACTACGTAAAACTACAGTAATTTCTGATTGCAACCCTATGATCTACATTTTGACCAAGCAATTGCTAGGGGGCAAGTACTCTAAATGGATTGTCATCCTGCAGGAGTTCGACTTGCAATTTGAAAAATCTAAGTCTAAGAAATCTTTAGTTTTTGTGGAGTTAATGTGTGACTTCCCACGTGCTGACACGAAAACTGTGGCGGAGGAGCCCATTGCAGACAAATCCTTATTTCTCATCAGCACTTTAGATCCGTGGTATGGGGATACCATCGTTTATCTCCAGACCCAATCCTTTCGGCCAGAAATTTCAAGGTCAGAGCGTTGGAAAATCCGATTCCAGTCCCAACCATTCAGGATTATTGGAGATACTCTTTATCGCCGTGGGGCGGACTCCATTTTTCGACGTTGTTTAACTCACAAGGAAGATGAAAGGGTTCTAAATGACTGTCAGTCTGGAGCGTGTGGCGGTCATATGTCTGGGTATGCCACAACCCAAAAGATATTGTGCACTGGCTACTTCTAGCCGCTTTTGTTTAAAGATTGTATTAACGCGGTCCGAAAATGCCACAACTACCAAATTTTTGATCGAAAGATGCGCGCTCCACCTGCTCCTCTCCACCCTATAATTGCTGTTGGTCCTTTTGCAAAATGGGGTATCGATTTTATTACATGTAACCCTCACTCGGCCGGGGGGCATGCATATATCATCCTTGCGGTAGATTATTTTACCAAGTGGGTCGAGGCGATGCCTACATTTGAGGCAGATGGCAAAACAACTACAATTTTCATGTTCAATCATATAATTGATAGGTTTGGTGTTCCACAAGCGATCATCACTGATCATGGGCGTCATTTTCGAAACGTTATGATGACCGAACTCACAGGTCAGCTTGGCTTGCGTCACGATAGTTCAACTCCTTATTATCCACAAGCTAACGGTTTGGTTGAATCCATCAACAAAGTTTTAGTCATCATGATCCGACGAATCATTGGGATTCATCGGTCGAATTGGCATAACATGCTATTTTCAGTGCTTTGGGCGTATCGAACCTCAGTAAAAACATCAACAGGGTTCACTCCTTTCCAACTAGTTTATGGTCTGGAAGCTGTGTTACCCATTGAATGCGAAATCTCGTCATTGCAAATGGCCATCGAGTTACTTCCAGCCACTTCTGAAGAGGAAAAACGTTTGTTATACTTGGCTCAATTAGATGAGAATCGACGTGATGCTGCATTGGCGATCGAAACTCACGCAAAACGTATGAAAGCTCAGTATGATCGAAATGTGACCCCTCGAAATTTTTCGGAAGGAGATCTAGTCTTAGTGTATGATCAAGCTAATGATAAATTAGGCACTGGAAAATTCGTTCCTATGTGGCATGGTCCCTATGTTGTCAAGCGAAAGCTAGCAAAAGGGGCCTATGAATTGGTAGACTTTGACGGGGACTCTTTAGGTAAACCCAGAAATGGTCTTTACTTGAAGAGGTATTATGCTTAAAGAATGGGTTTGGAGATTTTTTAGTTAGGATAGTTTTCTTTCTAGTTGGTGTGTTTTAGTTTAAAAAGTGTGCTTAGCTTAGAGAGTGTTTTTCATCATTATTCTTGCTTATCTTGGTTTTACTATTGATATTGCAGATGTCGATGCCTCTCCAAACATACATTGGTTTCGCTGATGGTGCTTGTTGTAATACACAGAACATTTCTTCCGCATCTTGGGTTATCTATTTGCCCTCTGACGAGTTGGTATCTATGCATGGGGTAAGCCTCTGTCAAACAACGAACAACATTGCCGAGTATAGTGCAGTGATTGAGTTATTATCTGAATCTATTTCATTTGGGATTCAGAGTTTGATAGTGAGGTTAGATTCTGAACTCGTTGTATTACAGCTTAGTAGGGTATATGCCATTAGAAATCCAGTGTTATTGAGATTATTTTTGAGAGTGCATCTCTTGGAACGTGAATTTGATTATATTGAATATCAGCATATTCCAAGATCTTTAAATACATTAGTAGATGCAATTGCTTCTCAAATGTTAAGTAGACATTTGCAATAATCATACATGTAAATTTAAAAACATTCCATAACACGATTTACAAGATAAGCCGGTAATAGTGATATATATATAGGAGTGTGTCAAAAATACATTGTCCTTGATCATAGGTTGAAAAACACCTTATGATCGACAAAAATGATAAGTACAAAAAGCAAAAATGTCATATGTGCCTACAATAGGCGATCATCCTATCACTGGTGATGATCTCGATAAGAAACCATTGCATGGGCCACTTTACAAAGGAACCTCCTAAAAGGTCCTGGGACCCCAATCACATAGCGCTGAAGTCGACGAGGAATGTCATCTATGCTGGTCTCCGGAATGTCTCCTGTCAAGCGCTATAGATGACTCTCCAACTCGGCCAAGGTCTCTGCTGATTCATCCTGTGGGGCTGGCGCGGCTGCAGCTGGTTGTTTCCTCTCGTAAGGTCGGAGAGTGGCTGGTCGCTGTGGATCGACATCTGCATTTGAAACTTTTACTATCAGTTTTGGGATGATATAAAAAATAAAAATAAAATAAAATAGGAAAATGTTGAAAATGATTTTACCTGAGTCATCCCATTGCTCTCCTGGTGGAAGAGCCATGTCTGGGTCACCACGAAAATCTACCCCAGCGTAAGGGAAGTCCTGAATAGAAAAAACCTGGTTTTCCAACCATTGGAAATACTCAGGTTTGAATCGAACAACCTCTGTCCCCTCGCCCGGATGACGGGCCATAGCTGCAACCCATCGCATCAATTTGGGCTCTCGAGGAAGCCCAGCTCCAACAGTAAGGTGTTGCGGGACCAACATTGGGACCCTCTCCAAAAGAAAGCTCACAACCAAAGCCCCATAACCAAAGGTCTTCAGTTGTCCGTTCTTGGCTCTGGTCAGTTGGCCTTTTACATTGGCCAACACAGCATCACACCAGTTGAAGATGGTGCCTCGAAAGTAGTCAACTACCATCCGCATTTGGGATCTGGTGGCAATATGTAATGTGGCACTCCCGCAAAGTCTGGTGACAGTAAACGTGATCACCATGAGTTTAGGACGGGATATGGTTTTAATGTCTATCCCTTTGTCTCTAGCCTGGCTGTTGCAGAACTCTAGCCGGAGGCTATCGACAGACTGGCCACCTAACCTAGTCCCGAATAGAGTCAAGTCTTTGCCTCTCTTAGGCAAACCGGTCAAAAAGTATATGTCTGCCGGCTCAATTTCGAGCTAGTGGCCACCAATGAAGAAGCACTGGTCCTGTGTGCTCCACCTGTCTACCAGCCACTGTAAGAAATCCACCTGGGCCCTCATGCCAGGTATGGCCCAAAATTTGTACAAGCTGCATGCCTTCAATGCATCAATCGAAGGTTGGTGATTCAACGTGGCAAGATCCATGTCCTCATGCTCCCATCTATGCCAATCTAGCATGATGTACACTCTACATCCAACAAAAAGGCAAATTAGAATACAAGAAATTAAATCGTTTGGGTCAAATTTGAGAATTTTTGGGTTAAAAACCCTTGCTGCGGGGACTGCGCCCTCTGTGTTAGAGACAGTGCGTGGGTCCGCACTTTGCCTTCATGGAAGGTGCGGACCCCTGACTTTTTCCCCATTGAGAAAAAGTCGGGGTCCGTGGGTTGCCAGTGTTATGCCTGCGGGCCCCTGTGTGCGGGTTTTTAGCCTAAAAACCCTCTAAAAAATGCAATAAAACCCTAAAACAAAAAATGAAACGGTTGAAATTGAAGAGTAGGATGATGTGGATTACCTGGAGAAGACGGCGTTCGATTCCGACGGTTGGATTTTCCGCAATCTTCACAGGAAGTTTCTGAACAAAAGCACTATTTTCTCACCCAAATCTCAAACGGTAAAAATGAATTGACGAAAGCCCTTTTTATAAGTTTTTTGAGTAAATGAATTGCAAATTTGTTTATGTTTCACTTTAGAAAGGTAATTTTTGTGGCATTTTTATCCATTTCAAACAGGTATGAGTAATGTTTGCATTTTTTTTCAGGATAACGTATTATTCAGGCGGAATCTATCATTTTCAACGAAAAAACATTTAGAGTCACCTTTAAGCTCTTTTCCGACTCCTAAAACATGAAAAGATCGCTGAGTTTTTCTTTTTTAACTCGTTAAAACGAAATTAAAAAGACGATCCACTTACAGCTCTTTTCTGATGTAAAAACATGAAAATATTGCCGGATTTTTGTTGTTTCAAATTCGATATTGGTTATAAAACGACGTGTCGTTGATCGCTTTTTTACTTTTTCAGATCAGGGACACTAATTACGAAAAGTACTCCTTGGTCGTAAAGATCAAGCGGTTCTCTCAAGTATTATTTTATACTTTTTCGGGCTTGGGAGACACAAATTTACGAAAAAGGTCAACCCTGGAGTCTTCTTAAGTTTTTTCAGACTCTCTAAAATTGAAAAATGCTGAGTTTCTCCTATACCGGACTCGTTAAAATTTCACAGTAAAGGACCTATTCAATTACAAACAGGAACAAACCACTCCTTCTTATGGTTCGGATTTAAACTAAGTTGGACTCATCCGAAGGATGAGCTTATAATCAAGCAAATGTTATCCTCCTCAAGCTTGTCAAAAATAAAGAGGTACTTGCCAGAAATGGTGGGGGAAAAGAGAGAAAAATGAGCCTATTTTTCATACTTTGTAACCACTCTTGAACATGACACTTTTATTCACCTGGGTTGGGAAATCCTTTGCCTAACAGTTGATCAAACCACATTGAAAGTCTTCAGCTAGTTTATGGGTATTAACTTTGGGTCAATTGTCACCAAACCATCTGCTGTGTCATTATGTGTTCAAGAGGTCACTGCCAATAAAGCCATTCATCTGCAAAATATCTGTCATCCATCTTGACCATCCCTGAGTCAGTCCTTGCAACTAAATTTCTTCAACTTGATCTATGATTTCGTGTTGTGGGCTTGCCTGCGACGGATCGCTTTCTATCGACTTCAACTCATTATCTAGAAAGATGATCTAGAAATTGTCAGTACCTTGGGATCTGCATGCCTCAATGGCAGATTTCTCGCCTTTGACGACAGGTTGCATCATTGACCTTCGATCAAAGGATTCCATGACATGTTCGACATCAACACATTCATTCACATCTCATGGATTATACTGGGTACTTTGAGAGCCATTGACATCATTGGTGGTTTCTCTCACACTTGTTAACAGTTTACATCATTGACTGGTAATCAAGTGGTTTCTACCATGTTTGACATCAACACATTCATTCGCATGGATAGAATCGTACTGTTTCGGGAAGTAGAAATGAAGACCCTGGATCTAGTTTCCGCAATCCAGGATGCAAGGAATTTTGTATTCATTATATGATGGACTATTCATAAACAGATGGCTGCGTCCATATTGTGTCCACATGAGTCTATACTTGTGATGTATTACAAGATCATTCCTATATCAGAGTAGTAGTTAGTTTTCTAAGTCAGTTTTGATCTGAGTATGGGGATGCCTACCTCAGCGATGATATGATCTCATATATATATCTTGCATTGAATGTTTTTATAGGTTCCGACCGAGCTCTCCACAAGATGATCCTCGAAATGATAAAGTACTTCACTCTTCCTAAATGATAAATTAAATCCTCATCTACTACAGAATTCGCACTTTAGGGGGCAATATGTTACACAAAAATATCGTCACCATGATTATTTGCAATCAGTATGGGTCTATCAACACTTGTACTGTCCTCCTAAGCAAGTCTCAGACCTCGGCTCTTCAAGTCAAGCTTTGAAAATGAGAGAAAGACATTGAAAATCAACAAAGCTCTGGTTCCGCACTTTCTCTCACTGTTTCCTGCGGTCCCGCACCCCCTGTTTACAAAAACTGCGGACCTGCCCGCTCTGTCCCTAAAGGAGTGGGTGCGGATCCCTGTGAAAGTCAAAAAGGCGCAAGTTTATTCTAAAAAACTCACTTTGGGTTAATTCTAGATGATTCTAGAAGGAATTTTGACATGGATTGGTCACTCTTAGGTGGTTCATGCATCCCAAAAGAGAAGGAGCTAATCCCTTGATGAGAGGAACTATCCCTTTGAAGGAGGGCTTTATCCCTTTGAAGGAGGACCTAGTAACTCCCCTCCATTGCACTATAAATTAAGGCATTGGGCTAGTTGCTAAGCAGGTTAGAAGCTGAACATTTTTTAGGGTAAATGCTGGTGGAATTGAGACTTCCTAGTTAAGCTTGAGAGGAGAGATCACATACCTTTTTGGCTTCATTGGGAAGAGAGTGAAACTTTTCAAAGTAGAGGAGACTTCTTGTTGGACCCTGGGAGGAGCTTGTACAGCATCAAGGCACAGATTGTAAAGTTCTTCTTTGATTTGAATTAATACAATTAGATTCATTTTTCTCAACAAATTGTCTTATTTCATTTGTTTCATGAATTCCTTGATCTTCATGTTAAATATGCTTTATGATATCGACTTTTTAGGTGCTATTTAATTTGTTTGCTTGTTTGTGTTTGCAGATTTGCAACAAGGGAGCTCATTTGGATCAAAGGAGCGAGGCTTCCACAAACTTGCATTGGACCTAAGGTAGGCCTAAAACACTTGTTTGCCTTTGTATATAAATGCATATTTAGAGAAAGATAGTTTTTGATTGGCTTGCTTGTCACTAGATATCGTTAGATTCTAGGAAGGTCTATCTTGTCCGCAAGATTGACTCATTCCGTGTGACAGCTTTCAATGGTAACAATTTTTCCCTTTTCTTCCATTGTGAGCTTGCTAAAGCGCAGATTTCGCGGCTACTGCCTCATTGGTCCTAGTATCTGGGGGTCCTTTTTGGCCTATGGAATCTTGGGTGATTTAGGGATATTGGCTGCCTGTGACGTGGGATTCTATGGATTCTCTATGGTAGGGTTTATTGACCTAAGGAATGACTCTCGGTATTCCTTTGGCAGTGCCTGAAACCACGGGCTTTCCTTCAATACATTGTCATTCATCTTGCTCCTTTCGGTCAGAACCCAAGGTGTCCAATTCTTCACAAGATCAAACTTTGTGGTATGCCCCTTTGCTTGCTTGATGTATATGATTTTAAATTAAAAATCAGCCATTCACCCCCCTTGTGGCTCATTAATGCAAATTTGGAAGTTATCCTTATGCCTTAATTGCCCGCTGCCCACTCCTTCGTGTCTTAAATGATACATATTGTCATGAAAAGTTCCTGCGACGGGCGCCTTCCATCCCCTCCCCACGGCAGCGTAGCCCCTGGTGCCCGGGTGTGTGCTATGCATTTGACTGTCCTTGCGCAGCTTTTCTGCAGCTTGTTTTATAGTCCCACGCCCTCTTCCAACTGCATGGAGTGCTAGGATTGGGCCTTCTACAGATAGTCAGGTGGTCGCACCTGTCATGCAAGCCTTTCGCTTCCCTACTAGCCCAGGCTGCGAGCACCATTCACATTCCTTTGAGTTTGATGACGTCGTGGCCTATGTTTCCATGTGTCCTAGGGTGAAGGTGCAACCATGCTAGCAGGGTCGCAGCTTGTCCTAATAGTCTAGGAGAGCCGGCTAGGTTTGGTGCCTTCAATAGCTCTCGCGAGCCGTCTGTGTGGGTGAGTTCTACTTTGATTTTATCAATTTATTCATCTAGCTTCACACTTTTCTTTCGTAGTTTGGCCCCCATTTTTGCTAACTCGTGAAGTCTCATTTTGTCGTGCCGAACGACTTCCCATAACTGTCGAAATCCATCACGTAGGTCTTCGGGTGCAGGTAAGACCATGGGGGAATGGCCCGTCCAACCGTGGATAAAGTTCCCTTAGCATACCCTTCTCTGGGTATGGTCATATTGGCCCAACGGACCCTTGCTATGCGCCGATTCAGTGGGTGTGCAACATATGGCCGTGCCCTTTGTTGTAAATGGATGACTGCCATGCTCCAGTGTGCACGTCCTTCAATCCATACATGGAACCATATTCTCTTTCTCAGCTTCCTCTGTGCACGCAGCGATTTGCCCAATGCACCATGCTACTTCTGGGTGACGATTAAGGTGCCAAGGTTGGTGAACTATCCCTCACTGGTTGCGCCGCTATCTACTGACCATTGCCTTACTTCAGTGGTTACGTGCCACAATGATCTAATCATCATATTACAGTTGAGTGTGGTGACTTCCTGCAATCTATTCTGCCATCTTTCCATTTCCTCATCTATATCTGATGTGCACGAACTATCACGCTCCCATGAGAATCTTCCATCTGTTGAGGGATTCACCTGACCCTGATCTTGCATTGTTATCTGGTATATGCAGTCCAGTTCATCGTCATTGTCCTCATCATGCACCGGCTCAGTGTAGCGTTCTCCTTCAGCCGGGTCTAGCGGGACAATTACCCATAGTGACTTCTTTTCGAACGTCATTTTCCACCTTTTCAAGTTGATGACCCCATTCATGTCCATGGCCCAATCAATTCCTAGCAACACAGGGTAGGGATTAGTGTCATCCACAATTTCTATTACCTCGAAGTCAGTTTGCGTACTTACACCTTCAATGTCCACTGTCACCCCTTGCAGTTAGCCCATCGGTAGGATCTTTTGCTGGTTGGCCATCCTTAGTTGAATAGGAGACCACTGCAGTGCAGGCCTACCCATGCGTTCCCACATTTGCTTAAGTAGCACATTCACACCCGACCCTAAATCCAGAATGACCTAGTCCATCTCGTACTCATCAATTTGTGCTCTCATATGCATCTCCCGTCTAGTACACAAAGCATGTCTTCCCAGTTTCCGGACTACGCGTGGCTCGCCCGACCCTGCGCACTTAGTGATCAGCTCTTGTAGTCCCTTAATGGCTGTACTATCACGCAACAACTTCATACACATCTCTAAAAAGGTAGTAAGCATAGAGGGATCCATCCCCGGCTCAATTGGATCCCTCCTACCTGGAGTAGAGACTTCTGTGAAGCTCTTCAGAGCTTCCTTAGGCATCTTCGTCTCTTGTTCCACTTCAAATTTGGGTTTCCTTGTAGGGGTATTGCGACCCTTCGCATCTTCTGTAAACTCTTTTCGCGCATCTCCTCCCATGGGTGCGCCACTCCTTAATACCATATTTATGCTGGGGTTTTCTTCGTGTGGTTTTGAGCTCATCATTTGGACATTTTGGGTTGGAGTGGGTTGTAATACTCCATTTTCATGCATCTGGGCAATTAACGTTGGGCAATCTACCATTTCATGGTCGAATTGCTCACAATATGGGTAAGATATCCTCGTCGGGTTAGTATAGTCGCGAGCATAATGTCCTGTCCCACTGTAGTTATAATAGATTAGCTATTCCCACCCTCGCCCAAGCCCCATTCCTCTCCCTTGGCCACGTCCTTGAAATCCCCCACGTGGCCCTACAGCTGGGTCAAACCCTCGCGCTTCAGTCTGCAATTGATAAGCTGGGGTCCTTTCCATCGTTAAGTCGTAACTCCAACATGTTCACTCATCATGACCCACTGATCTACAAAAGTTGCAATACAGCTGTTGTGGGGCCTGGATATACTTCTACAACAGGTGGTAGTTGTCCGTTGCGTGCTTTCCACCCACTTGAAAAATCACGCACTAGAGCGCGGGTGCCACACTTGGCCCTGCTTGTACCTCCAGTTTTAGTGGCATCGCCCCCCCCCCCCCAGATAGTTCGCGAAGATGGGGCAATGGTCCTTATCGTGTGTTTGACTTTTGCATTTAATGCATCCCACCCCCGTACGCGCCTCCGATCGGGTCGCCCGTTCTTGCTTAAAGCTTTGCATTTTTAAGCTCAGGTTTTGTAGTTGCGCGTGGATTTTCTGAACTCCCAACCCCAAATCTTGTATTGGGATTTCGTGCAATATCATCGTGGTTTCTAATGCTTCAGCTTGGGTTGATATTTTTTGCTATGATAGCACCGTCCTTAGATGTGGTGTCAAGGACACCACAAACTACACGCGGTGCTGCACATCCGTCAATGTCATGTTAGCCTCGCGGATTGTGCTTTTTAATCTCTGATCTAGATCCCACGGGGTTTCACCTAGTAGCATCGCTATCCCTTTGAACCTAATGATTGACTATGTCTTTGATTTTGGTTGACCAAATTCTTTGTCCAAGGTGTCCTGGATCGCCGTTATTCCTACATTCAGATGATCGCTTGAATAATTTATATACCACGTCAATGCGTGGTATTGCAGCGTGCTAACCAGGGTAGCTTTTTTGATGTTATCATCCATTATGCCCTGGGCTTCCCATACAACCCTTACCACAAACCATAACTGACCTGGTTCCTCATTTCCTACACCCTTAAATATCGGCAACTTGACTGCACTCACCATCCTAACCTTCAGTGGTGGCGAAGGTGGAGGTGGAGTGGGTGAATATGGATTTGACATCGGTGAAGTAGGTGATGGAGGTGGTATCAGTGGAAAGCGCTGCTTAATCAATTGGATCGCGCTTCTTGGAGAGAACCTTGCAAGCTCCTCCTCGCTCTCCCATGAAATAGAAATTAGTGGACTGTTCTATAATCCTTCGGTTCCTCGGTAGCCTCTTCCACTCCACGTTACGCCAAACATTAATAAATGCACATAATATTTTTTTCACACAACAACATCTTAATCCAAGTGTTCAACGATTTAATATACTTACCCCGGGGCCTTTGGAGAAAGAACCTTTCTGATTCACTATAACTCACAGTTGTGTCTATCGTGAACTCAACAATAAACCCTCCTATTACCCGATCCAACCAGCGATCTACTGCGTGTGCGATTTTATCTTTGGATGCTTCTAGCCTGCACACCAATTCTGGAGTCCACACAGTAGACTGATCTAGTCTGTACCTTCCCACACTATCGGCTAACCTCGTGATCCACCCATACAACTCTATCGGGAATGTTACGAAGAAGATTTCATGGATATCCGTGTACATGTAACAATCCAACCACTCTTCCTCTGATATCCGCGGGTTTGTACTTTCCTGAACCACGAACTCGTGAAGCTTCTGATCCAGCCAATCTTCAAGCTCTTTCCTTGTAGGATTCCAGTGTTCCGACATCAGACATCCCTTAGGAAAATCCCGGTCCTGGTAAAGGAACCATTTGTTGGATTATATGGGCCTGACCCAGGTTCAGAAGAGTTATTTAGCCAAACAAATCTCGCAGCTACCGACCCTTTTGGCAACAGCCCGTGGAACTTGGACTAAGGTCTCACCTGAGGTAGCAGGGGAGGGTGCTGGAACTAGGTTTCCACACCCTTGGGATGTCTTGATGTGGTCTGGAAGGTTCATGCACCATTCTGCAGCTTCGCGCCACTTTGCCCCGCGTAGATCCGGACCCAGGAAACTCCTTAATACTTATTAATGCACTGTTATAGATTAGATCTACTTTTTATGGTCTTTAAGCAAACATTTAACAGAAATAACCAGTTCACGCACCCAGGAAAGATACAGATTTGCATAAACTCATAACATAAGCATACGCACATAGATCAAATAGTTATATAAATTAGCCAGATCCACAATAATTCAGATTTTACACAGAATTTCAGAATCAACTTATCTTTATTCACTTCCCTCGCCAATACATCCAGATCCACCCTGCACACTCAGCTGCAGGGGTCCGTGCACACAGCTGTGGACTCTACTAGGCCTCTGCACACATAGTTGCAGAGCCTCTATCTACCTACCAACACCCTTGACTCGGACTTACAGATGCTTCAAGACTTCGCTCCTCAAAAACCCATTACAATTCAGATCCAAAAGTACATATCAAAAGCTACTTTCTACCCTTAGAGCCTCACTCTATTTATACATTCCCATGGTCCACGGACCATGGGCAAGTTGACTTACTTCCTATTATTCTATATTATTTCTTGGGTGGACAACCCTTTGACTTGAATCATTTACACTTCGCGCTCTGCGCACTTCGTAGAGTCCTTACCATACCTTTCCCAAAATTGTGGGCTTTGAGCCCCAAGACTGTTACGTGGGTCCTCTGCTACCCAACACGTGCCCACCTCTCTAGATGGGTATAGGCGTATGGTGTGCAACTTGCATGAACGCACACCGTCCCCGTGATAGGAAACACAACCAACAACCAGGAGTGGGCAAGACGATGGCGCGAATGACGACCAGGAAGTATGATGATACCAAGCACACTGAAGGGTATCCGCATGGAAGCCTTTGACGAAGTACTAAACAGGGTCCACCACGTGAAACACATTGACTGGGACATACACATACCAACGGTTCTATGGGCTTATATGACCATGTGCAAAACCATGACCACGCGTGCAACTCCAAAGATAAAGTATGAAGCAGAGGCTGTAATCCCTATGGAGCATGCAAAGCCTACACTGCGCACAGTAGTGCCCGTAGATACAATGGTTTGTGAAGCCCGGAAAGAAGGGATCACACAGCCGCAAGAAACATAATGCATGGGACTTGAGGAAGAAATCTAACAGGGAAACCTTAGACTCCACAAACTGGAAGAGGAAAGGGTACGGTTAAGAAAGAAAAGCGCTTTGATGGATGTAGAGGTCAAGAAGATGGAGGACGAAATAATGACAGATTCTCGGAAAAAATACCAAGCTGGTAAGACAGGATGCGTGCGATCCCAATGACAGGGTTAAGGCCTATTGTCATGAATTGATCAGTCTGATGCCTTGGCTTGGACTACATATTTCTAAGCATAGTGACCAGGGTAGTGCGTTACAAATGGTGAAATGCCTGATGCCAACCGTAACAATACAAGGTGGGGATTCTCTAGGAACCATGACAGAGGACAGGATGGAACTCTAGACGGGTGGTGCGACCACTTGACTAGCCAAGGAAGGGATAGTATTAGCGCTCTAGGAAGTTGGAAGGGAGCGCGGGACTATAAACTATTCTACCCAGGAGCTGCGCGATATTGGAGATGCGCACAGAAGTAGAGAGTCACAAGCTCTATGACCGTGCACGGGGGCTGCGCTGCCACGCCGATTGGCCAGAAAGTGACCTTTGAACTCACTATTCACGATGGGATGCTCGACTTGAGGTCCTCACGACTCTGCAGGAGGACCGCAAAATCTAGCGCTTGGAGATAGAGGCGCGAGAAATCCAACAACAATATGACAGTGTCCAAGGAACTGCGCAGACAGTCGTCCTCACCCAGCGGCTTGTGAGGATGCAGGAAGCTAAAGCACTGAAGGAGCAGGTGGACATGGCATGACATAATGAGGTAGTTCTAAAAGCACGCGTCCAGCCTTGGATCGACGAGGCCTTGAATATCATGGCAAACATCGAAGGAGAGCTCGTGCACATACAGGGGATGCACACATTAATGCAGATAAACACCCCAGACACAGAGGTCTCGGAACAACAGATGCAACAGATCCAGCGGGTGATAGCTCAGTGCGTTGCTGACCTCAGCACAGTTCGAGAACAATTTGAGGGACTCCATGCAAAGATTTCCATGCCGACAAAGTGACTCGAGGGTGAGTCACGATGTTTGTGTTGGGGCCTATTGGGCATGGAATCCCCCCAAGGCATGTTGTGGGGCTAAGCCCAAGTTTTGACCCGATATTGTTGTAAAGACTCCGCGAATTGCGGGTCTGGAGCGCGAAATGTATGATAGAGTCACAGGGTTGTCTGCCCTAGTTTTGTAATGTAATGTTGGCTGGATAGACCTACCCATGGTCCGTGAACCATGGGATTATATAAATAGAGCGAGGCTCTAATTAGAGAGAGAGAAAAAAGGAGAGAAAGAGAAAGAGTTTGAGTTACTAAGTGTGTCTTTGGGTCGTAGAGTAGGAGAAGGCTCTGTAACTGAGTGCACAGAGGCCTAGTAGTCTGTAGCTAAGTGCGTGGACCCCTGCAGCTGAGTGCATAGCGTAGAGTCAAGTTTGTAACCAAGGAAGGAATTAATAAAGAGAAGTTTGTTATCATTTTGTGTATCTGTTCTCAAGTTAATGCATGTTGGCTATAATTTGCAAATATACTATTTATTTACTGCATGCACCTGTATGAGTAGTTTATGTTGTTAAGTATACCTTAAAGCAAGCAATTAGGCTAAAATAATCAACCAACATTGGAATATCAGTAGGGACTTGGGTAATAACATAGAAGTGGAGCATTCAACCCCGGAGTAGGGCTACGCGAAGGCTGTATATCAGGCTGCAAGGTAAGGGAAAGTGTGCGAAGCTAATTGCACGTAGGGTCGAACTGCGGACCTCTTGAACCCATCAGACATATCTAGGGTGTGGAAACCTGGTTCTAGCGCCCTCCCATACTACTTCGGGTGAGGCCTCAGTCTGCCCTCCACGGACTGTTGCCGAAAGGACTAGTAGTACCGGGATTTGTTTGGCTAACTTAACTTTGAACCTGGGCCAGGCCCCAATAAGCCAACAAGTGGTAAAAGAATTGCTCATTCCTTCTTCATAGATTTAACGAGCCTGAAGAAGGGAAAAACTCAGGGATTTTTCAATTTAAGAGCAATAAAGAGTCTCAAAAAATAAATAAATTATATCATCGTCGTAGGAGTTTTACGAGCCCAACGAAGAAAACTCGGGGATTTTTCAATACAAGAGCAAGAAAATATCCCATAAAAGAAAGTTTTCATAGTGAATTGAGCATGGTCGTTTCTACAATTTAGCCCTGAAATCCCCTCATCAAAGCATGAGTAATATTGACAATATATCAAAGTGGTATATGATAAACAACATAGGAAATGAAAAACTTCAATTTCAATGACTAACTACAGTGGTCATACCTCCAGAGTGACTCTAAGGAGGTTTTAGAAAAGCCTCCATTTTCACCATTGCATCATTTGAGTGTTGTGAGAGTGTTCTAGAGTGAAAGAGGAGCAAATCTTCCCCTGGTGATTGCAAGCAATATAGGTGACCATTCGATGCATCGTTTGTTCCAGGTAGATGGCCAAACCTTTATCTTAGATTATTTCACCTTTTTCAGCTGCATTAGGGGTGTATTTTTTTAGATTGGGGAAGCCCTAGCTCATACTATGCACCTAACACTCCCCTCTAGGTCTAGAGGGGAATTAAATGCCCTTCACAACCTACAGGGGTGCGTTAGCATGCCCTGTGGGCCCTAAGGGGGGGCGTTAGGTAGCATGGGTGCACTTCCAAACCCCATCATATGATTTTTTTGTCATTTCTCCATCATTTTGACTGATTTTTGGGTGTTTTTGTGCATGTTTGGAGCCATCATCATGATTCTATGGAGAGAAATAGCACATGATAGCTAGGAACTACAGATGCTGAATAATCCAACATGCCTACTTTTGCTGCGAAGATGTGGCTTGATGAAATATGCAAGGATTGACCTGATGAAGGGTCTGATGAGCTTCATCGTTGGGTAACTATATGGACCTTAATACACCTCCTACCTTATTTAAATAAACTCTTCTCATAATTTCTTACATATTTTGACTATATTTTGCTTAATGAGATGAGTAAAAGTGAGAGATTATTCCTAGGGGAGTAATGTGCATTGATTGCCGATTTTTGAGAGAAAATCATGGAAATTTTGGATAATTAAGGGCAGAAACTCGAATGAGACAAGGAGGGGAGATTTCAGGAGATAGATCCTCCTCATTTACTCCTCACTCATTCAAATATTCCTCCATCAAATCACATTAGCTCGGAGTTACAAGTAGTCAAGTCATGAAGATCAAAAGGCAGCCGAGCCAGTGACAGTTAAAGAGCCAGACCATATTGAGTTTGGGAGTCAAGCCTCCCTAGATTTAAGGAAGTCATTGGAGACTTTAGTTTTATAAACAAGGAGGCCTCGAGCCTCATTAGGATTCAAATTTTTGATGTAAAATCACGAAGCATTTTTATAGTTCAAGACTTGTGGAAGATATTGTTATGTAATTTTTTGATTTTTTAATGAGAATGAGCATTTTCTTGATCCAACACTGAGTTGAATCAGAGGGCTAAAGCTCTTGGTTTAGGGCCCAACCCTAGCATCAAAGGCTCCTCTTCTTGTATTTGTATGCTTAGTTGATTTCATATATTAATGATTGAATTGTCTTTAGCATTATTTCATTGCAAGTAGTTGTGGATTTGATTAGTTTTCTTCCATTTGTGCATTGTTGTAGTAGTAGCTTAGGAAGGTAAAGGAATATCCAAAAGTTGTTAGTGGGTGGATCTGGCCTCACTCCTCCCTTCAGGGACCATGGTTTGAGGAAAGAACTCCTATGCAGCCCCAAAAAGACATAATTCTAATTTCTCATGGAATTTAGGGTTTTCTGTTACTTAGTCCAGCATTTTACTAGTTTTAAGGAATAGGATTTAATTGCCATTTCTGATGTCTTCAGCCTTTCATTAGATCTTATAAAGGTTTCACATCATTCTGTAAGATTTCCCATGCATAGGCAAGTAGATAATAAAATTATGTTTTTCCTTAGTTAATTGAAGAGATTTCTTGTTTAATGTGATTCATGGATAAAATGTCAGTGATTGATGTAGTGCAGGAGTTTTAGTAGTATAGAGAGATTTCATGACCAGCAACCCCATCCTAACCTCATCCATCCATGGTTATCACTTTCTTTCACTAAATCCCTCACCAAATTCATCATTCCATAAGAATACTTCTTCAAGCTTGTTGAGCAAATCCAACCATCTCACAACTTTGTTTTGAGCTCTGAAGGAGTCCTAGGCACTCCCTTGCCTCATTTCACCCACCATTCACCTTCCCTAAGCCTTACATCACCTTCCAAATCCCTCCTCTTTCTCTCGGCTGTATCCTATAGGAATACAGGGGATCCTGTAGGAGCATTAGGACATCCTGTAGGACACATTAAGACATCTTGTAGGTTGACTTGTAGTGGCCTGTTTTGAGGCTGAATGGTGGAAAAAGACCCTAGGAAGATAGGAGAAGACTCCTACTTGCCTCTCAAGCCATCTGAACATTCACCATCATCCCTAATCCACCTTCCACACCACCAAGAGAAGTTAACATTCACATTTTCACACAAAAAAGACAAAAAGGAAAAAATAGTTATTTTGTTCATTTACATGCACAACAGTATAATGTTTGGATGTTTCAAATTGCATTCCTAGGATAGTAGGATTGCACATATGTTAACTTAGCATTATTTTGAAGCAAAGCCTCTTAGCAGTTAGTTAGATGAATGGTGTGTTTAGCATTTGATTTTAGTCTTTTCCTTACTACAGTAGACAAGATTTCCTTTAGTGCAAATTTCCCTTTTTTTCTCATTGGTAATCAAGCTTCTTCTGAATCAATAGAAGTCTAGTTTGAAAAACCATAAGTGGTATATCGCCATCTTAGCAATGACAAAGAGTGGACCCATCACATCTACTTGTGTATACAACACTGTCACCTCCAAGTTTGTACGAACCTCGGGTTGATAAATTAAATTTGGTAGCCCCAGGAGTTGCAGCATTCTTGCTGCAATAGTAGTGCTCATCACTTTTTGGCATTGTTTCCAGGGAGGTGTCTGAGTAAGATGCGATTTTTTCTTTCTTTCTTCCATTTATTATCTCTGACATTCTACTATTAGCTTCATTTCTGCAAAAGTAATTGTAAGTTAGTTTGCTCTTTTCCATTATACAAGTGAGATTTCATTCAAGTAGTTAGTTTTTATTTCAGTTAGTTATTTTCCATTCAGTTTGTGATTTCAATTCTGCAATTAGTCTCAAAGCTTGAAAAAAAACATAAAACAAAACAAAAATAGTTCTTTCATGCCTCGTAGGAATAGGGATAACTTAGGAAAATTTCTACCAAATACCCCCACCACTTCAAACAGCCAACCTTCCCTCTTCTTCGGTGGCTATGAATTGGAGGACCCCTTAGGTGAAAAACCAGAGATATTTGAAGAGCCTACAGGGGGAGAAGAAGAATGAGAACCCATTCGAACTGATCTAATAGCAGAAAATAGAAATGAAAGAGGAGATTGAGAAAGAATTGAGGGTGCCTTTCCCATCAGATAAACTAATGGGGATACTAGGATGAGAAACATAAGGCCCTCTATTCTTCCTCATTTCCATGGCATGAACTTAGAAGATCCAAACACTTTCTTGTTTGAGTTTGTTTTCATATGCAGAACTTATGATTACACCACTGATGAGTATAAGTTGAAACTATTCCCATCCACTCTTAAAGATGCAGCCCTGCACTGGTTCATGGGTTTACTTGGGGATAGCATCACAACTTGGGCTCAGATGCAACAAGCCTTCAAAAGCAAGTATCAAGACTACTGTAGGTCCAAAGACACTAAAGAGGAAATTTTTAGGATCACCTTAGGGCATGATGAATACCTAGAGGATTATGAAGAAATATTCTAGCTTAGCTACAAAGGGCTAGGTGCACACTTGATCCTAAGTCACTGAAGCTAGTCTTGCTCAGATGGGTAAGGGAATATCTTTTGGATACCCTAAACTTGCTAGCAGGAGGGGACATCTACCAGCTACCCTATGAAGATATCAAGACTATATTTAGGAACCATTTTAGGGCATCTAGGAAAAATGGTAGGGGTAGTCAACTAATGGCCAGTCCATCCTCTTTCAATACATCCATCAAAGGTAAAATTGAAAATATGTTGGAATATTTCAGGAGTGAAATGCTAAAAATACTTGCCCTACGGATGGACACTATGCACATCATGAGAAAGCATGAGGAAGCAGAGAGAGCCTTAGCCATTTTCTACCCTTGATGCATAAGGAGGCACCCTAGGAATGAATGTCCATTGAATCTGATTGAAATGTGCTTGGTCTGTGAAGAAAACCACTCCACAGAAAAGTTCCCTTCTCTACCTAGACTAAAAGTTGTGTATCAGGGAACTGAAGGGGTGATTGAAAAGCGCTGCTACATAAATCAAAGGAGACCTCATGGGCCTCGGCCATAGTAGTAGGGCATGCAAGGGTCATCCCATGCATATTGAAACCCTAACTAGACCACATCCATTCCCTCTTGGGGGGGCCTGCTCATCCCTCCCGGTCTACACCTCCTCCTTGGTCTTTTGCACCTCAGTACCATTCCCAGTCGACTAGCCAATCATTTCAACCATATGCTCTGCCACAGCCTCAGTGGAATGCACCGTCTTAGGGGTGGAGGCCCCCATACAACAATGCTCCAACTTTATTGCCTACACCACCTACTCAACCACATATTTTACACCCCACTCCACCTAAAAAACCTCAGATGCCTGCTCAGTCAAATCCAAACCCAAACAATAGACATGCATAGCAAGTGTACACTAGAGAGATGTCCTATCCTGGTTATGCTGTGGAGATTTAGGAAATCAACCTGAGATCTAGGGGAGCACTCCCAGACAACAAACCTCCACCTCCACTTAGGGAGAGTGAGGAGGAAAGAGAGGAAAGCATGCCTAGATTAAATCCACCACCCTTTCCTAAGAGATTAACTCATCTAGTCCAGCCTACCCTAGGAGAGGATGAACTTCTGGGTGAATTGAAAAACATATGTGTAAAAATTCCACTTCTCCAAGCCATTAAGGATGCACCTATTTACAACAAGTTGATTAAAGAGAAGTGCTTAAAACATCCAGGGAGGCGAAAAAGAGACACCCCTACCATTAATGTCATTGGACAATTGTCCAACTTAATACCGGGGCAGGTGATTTTCCCAAAGTATTTGGACTGTGAAAGCTCTGTAGTAGATGTGCACATCAATGGCACCATTGTTCCACACACTTTGATTGATCTTGGGGCTTCCATTAATGTAATGACTAAGGAAACCATGCTCAAGCTCAATCTTGAGGGTTCATTAAGAAAAACCATATTAGTCTTGCAACTTGCAGACCGTTCCACAGTGACCCCTGAGGGGATTGTTGAGGATGTGATGGTCTCCATTGAATCTTGGGAGTACCCTGCAAGCTTCCTAGTTCTCCAGCCTAAGGACAAGCTTACTGGTTATCCTCTCATCCTTGGGAGGCCCTGGTTAGCCACTGTCTATGCTTACATCAGATGCAGGACTTGTAATATGACTATAAAAAATGGGCATATGTCCAAGAAGTTAGTCCTGTACCCTCCTGCTCAGCCATCTATAGAACAAGACTTATCTTTATGGCTAGAATAGGAGGAAGAAGATGAATTCTACTAAGCCCAACTCTATACCTTAGAAGTAGCCATGGGGGGAGGACAACTGGATGAAGATGATTTGATGGAACACATACTCTAAAGTCCAACTCCCAACACCTTGTCCTTAGAGGAAGTAGTAAAGGAAACCAAGAGAAACCATCAAATTGATATATTCTTAGCTGATTCAAACCCTACCCATGTCAAAACCATAGAATTCGACCCTGAAAGAACTTTGAAAATCAACCCATCTCTTTCTGTACACTAAGAAAAAAAGTTGTTCAACAGGTTAAAGGAACATCTAGATGCATTTGCTTGGAGTTACAAGGAAATGAAGGGAGTGCACCCCTCGATGTGTAATCACCACATTTGTATCAGAGAAGGTTGCAAACTAGTTTAACAACCCCAAAGGATAATGAATCCAGCTCTCAAAGATATAGTTAAAGAAGAACTGCAAAAGTTTCTAGATGCAATATTCATTTACCCTATCTCAGACAGTGAGTGGGTTTATCCTTTGGTGTTGGTACCAAAGAAAAATGAGAATTGGAGGATTTGTGTCAATTACAGAGAGATAAACAAAGTAACAAAGAAGGACCATTTCCATCTACCTTTCATTGACCAAGTGTTAGATGGCCTGGCGGGGAAGAATTTTTTCTCTTTCCTAGATGGGTTCAGCGGGTATAATCAAATCCAGATCAGCCCAAAAGACCAGGATAAAATCACCTTCACTTGTCCTTGGGGTACTTTCGCCTATAGCTTCCTTCCTTTTGGCCTATGCAATGCCCCTGCCACTTTCTAGAGAGCAGTCCTGAGTATCTTTGCCGAGCTAGTCCATGATGCAGTAGAAATTTATATGGATGATTTTACACCCTATGGGTGTGATTTCTAGGAGTCTCTATCCAACTTAGGTAAGGTTCTGAACAAATGAATTGAAATGAACATGCCCCTTAGTCCCAAAAAATGTGACTTCTTGATGACTGTAAGGATTGTTCTAGGTCATTCAATATCCCAGAAAGGACTGTAGGTGGACCCAAATAAGATAGACATCATCTAAAGGGTCCCACCTCCGCAAAAACAGAGATATGTTAGAAGTTTTCTAGGTTTAGTTGGATACTATCGGAGATTCATAAAATACTTCAGCAAGTTAGCTTCTTCTTTACTTTGGGATATTGGCCAGAGATTGAATTTTTATGGTCAAAAAGTTGTCAAGAGGCCCTGGACACCCTAAAGGACAAGTTGACCACTGCATCTATTCTTCGAGGCCCAAATTGGGCCCTTCCTTTCCATATACATGTTGATGCCTCACATAAAGGTGTAGGAACAACTTTAGGCTAGATAGATGACAAGTTACCTTATGCCATTTACTTCATCAGTAAGAATCTGTCAAAGGCCGAATTGAACTACATAGTGACTGGAAAGGAGCTCCTCGCTATTGTGCTTTCATTGAACAAATTTAGGCATTACATTACAGGTTACCAAACATTTGTACATACTGACCATGCTTCAATTAAATACTTGATGAATAAACCCGACGTGAATGGCCGAATTATTAGATGGTTACTTTTATTACAACAGTTTGATCTAACTATTATTGATAAGTTTGGCAAGGAGAATGTTGTTGCAGATTTTTTATCCAGATTAACTTTGACTACAGGGGAGGAAGGAATGGTTGATGATCAGTTACCGTATGAACACTTATTTTCCATTTCAATTCTCTCTTCATGGTTTTCTGACATAGAAATCTACTTGGTGTCTACAAAGTTCCCACCAAATTTTTCCACCAAAGAGAAAAGCAAGATTGTGAGGAAGAGTGCCCCATTCTCTTGGATCAGGGGAAACCTATTCAAACTAGGTCCAGATCAAATTCTGAGTAGATGTGTCAGGGAGGAGGAAGTCTTTGACATCCTTCTGACCTATTATGATGGACCTTGTGGAGGTCACTTTGTAGCCAAGAGGACAAGATTCAAGGTGCTACAAGCTACTTATTATTGGCCCACTCTTCACCAAGATGTGAGGAGGTATACTAGTCAGTGTGATTGGTGCCAAAGGATGGGAAAACCTACTCCAAGGGATGAAATGCCTCTACAACCTCAAGTGACTTTTGAGCCATTTGACAAGTCGGGCATGGATCTCATTGGACCCATTGACCCTCCATCCTCGCAAAAGAAGTATATTTGTGTGCATTGACTATTTAACCTATAGGTTTTAACCCCGTACAGAAATTACCTGCATACGAATTCTAAAACATAGAAAATAAATAATGCGAGAGGAGAACACATAAAACACATATACACAAAGATTTTCCCCTGGATCCCAAAATCGGGACTACCATCTTGATTTTTCATTATGTTCCTTTCAATGTTATAATACATATTTATACATGCCAAAGCATCCAATACCATGGACCGAAAACCATTGCGTCCAATACCATGGATCGAAAACTATCGCGTCCAAAAAACATGTGCGAAAATCATGCACAAAACCATAGGTGGGTCCGCCCAACCTAACATAGTGTCCAAAACCAAACTTTTCTGGGGCACTGCCCCGGATCCCATGAAGTGGGGTTATAGGTACACCTCAAACCCCCTGTGACCCCCCCTCGCTACACAATCGACGCAACGAAGGGGGTGCTCTGCCCCCCCTCTAACCCCTCGGTTAACTATGTGGGCTAGTCGTGGAAAGAATATAACACAATCCAAAATTCTCCCGCTTGTTGTTTTCTTTCCACAGGGGGCCACAAGAGAGCTTAGTCATTTTTCCAACCTTGAAATGCCCATTGTCTCTCTACACCAAGAGAACTTCTCAAAGCTCACAGATTTTGTCAATGCATCTGCAGTATTCTTCAAAGTGTCCACCTTTACCAGCAACACCTTTTTGTCTTCTATCATATCCCTCACAAAGTGATACTGAACATCAATGTGCTTTGTCTTTGAATGATATGCGGGGTTCTTTGCCAAGAAAATTGCACTTTAGCTGTCACAGTCTATCCTTATAGCTTCTTGTACTAACCCCATACTTGAACACAATCTATGCAACCAAACTGATTCCTTGCTTGCATGAGTGGCTACCATGTATTCCGCCTCTATAGTTGATAGTGCCACTACAGATTGTTTCTTACTCATCCAACTGACTGCACCTCCAAATAGGTTAAACACATACCCACTTGTAGATCTTCTCTGATCCAGATCTCCAGCCCAGTGTCCATCAACAAAGCCATGAATATCCAACACTCTATCCAATCCTGGTCTTCCTTGGTAGCACAAACCATAATCACTAGTGCCACACAAATACTTGAAAACCCGCTTCACTGCTGTCCAGTGCTCCTTCCCTGGTTTTGACATAAACCTTCTCAATAATCCCACTACATGTGCAATGTTTGGTCTAGTATAGACCATTGCATACATCAGGCTACCGACTGCACTTGCATATGGAACATGGGACATGTCCTCTTCCTCTTCTTGTGTCTTGGGACACTGTTCAGCAGATAACCTCACACCTACAGGAATATGAACCTTCATCGGTTTACTATCCTGCATATTAAACCTCTACAATATTGTCTCGACATACTTCCTCTGGTTTAACCAGAGCTTCCTCTTTGCTCGATCTGTTTTAATTTCCACACCCAAAATATAGTTTGCAGCACCAAGATATTTCATGTTGAATTTGGAGGACAATTGGGTCTTCAAATCCTGGATAATTTCTTTGTCATTTCCAACCAACAACATATCATCCACATACAAGACTAGATAAATAACACAGTCACCAATTAATTTAAAATACACACAGTGATCTGCTTTGCTTCCGGTGAAGCCAAGTCCCCGTATAAATGTATCAAATTTATGATACCACATCCTTGGTGACTGTTTTAACCCATATAGAGACTTCTTTAACTTACATACCAGTTCTTTCTTACCCCTTCACCACAAAGCTTTCAGGTTGCTTCATGTAGATCTCCTCTTCCAGATCCCCATGAAGAAATGTTGTTTTCACATCCATCTGTTCTACCTCAAAATCAAAAGTAGCAGCAACAGATAAAAGTAATCTAATAGAAGTTACCTTGGCAATAGGAGAAAAAATATCACCAAAATCGATTCCTGGCACCTGGAAATAACCTTTTTCTATCAACCGAGCTTTGTATTTCTCCACTTTTCCTTCTGCATTTGTCTTCTTTTTGAACATCCATTTGCTGCTAATAGGTTTCCTTACAGCCGGCAACTCCACCAGATCCCAAGCCTCATTTTTGTGCAAAGATGCCATTTCATCAACCATGGCCTCTTTCCAGAGTTTTCCATCCTCTGAATCCACTGCTTCCTTCACAGTTCTGGTATCATCATCAATAATAGACAAAGAAAAATTTGAACAGAAAGCAGATGGACTATACCTTTCTGGCTGCCTTCTTTCTCAAACTGATCTTCTCATAGCCGGAGTTTGTGGCTCTTCATCTTCTGATTCCTCCTCTATTATAGAGTCTGATTCTTCCTCCTTTAGCTCAAACTCTATCTTCTAAGGTTCCTTTGGTTGGACTTCATGTTTAATAACATCTTTCACCTCTCTGAACACCACATCTCGGCTGTACACAACCTTCCTTGTTACTGGGTTCCAAAGCTTATAACCCTTTAAACCATCCTTATACCCAATAAAGATGCACTTTTCAGATTTACTATCCAACTTGGTTCTTTTCTCCTTTGGAACATGTACATATGCATCACATCCAAATACCCTTAGATGTGAAAGAGAGGGTTTCTTACCAGTCCATACCTCTTGTGGAGTCTTATTCTCCAACGCTGATGAAGGTGACCTGTTGACCAGGTAACATGCAGTATCCACCGCCTCTGCCCAGAATTCCTGTCCTAACCCAACACCACTGAGCATGCTTCTTGCCCTTTCCATCAACGTCTTATTCATTCTTTCTGCAACTCCATTTTGCTGAGGTGTATATGGAGTAGTCTTCTGTCATGCTATACCACACTTCTTACAAAATTCTTCAAATTCCTTGCTGCAAAACTCTCCACCATTATCTGTCCTCAACACCTTTATCTTCTTCTCTGTCTGATTTTCCACGAGAGCCTTAAATTCTTTAAACCTGTCAAAAGCTTCAGATTTCTTCTTAAGGAAATATATCCATTTATTCCTTGAGAAGTCATCTATAAATGATACATAGTACATAGATTTACCTAGTGATGGAACCTTCACAGGTCCAAACACATCACTGTGCACAAGTTCTAATATCTGTTTCGCCCTCTTACTATCAGAGGGGAAACTCACCCGATTCTGCTTCCCATATACACAATTTTCACAGAAATCAAAATCCAAAGAGCTATTACTCATACCTTCTACCATACCTTTACCATGAAGTATTCGAAGGCCCTTCTCTCCAATATGTCCAAGCCTTTGATGCCACAACATGGTCTTTTCTCCAGAGACCAATAGATTTTCTACTCCACTTTCAGGAACCACGAAACTGTTGCACCCATCAACAACAGTGCTACCTTGTAGCTTGTACAGATTTCCAATCCGAACTCCCCGCATCAATACCAGTGCTCCCCGAACCATCTTGCAGGTATCATTCTCGAACACTATTTTTACACCTGCATCATCCAGCTTACTAATAGAAATCAGATTTTTGGCTAATGCAGGAATATGCAGAACACCCGGAAGTGTTCTAACCCTTCCACCTTGCAGGTTCAACTTTACTTTTCCACGACCAATGATTCTAACCTTCCTGTCATCCCCCAAGAAGACATCACCTCCATCATATTTCTCATACTCACAGAACCACTCTCTATGGGGAGTGAAGTGAAAGGATGCACCTGAGTCAATCAACCATGCCTCATGATCTACATGTGTACTTGAAGAAGCCAAGTACACATCCTCACCTTCATCTGAGGTGGTTTTCGCCTTTGTAGAAGGGGCCTCATTAGATCCCTTTCCTTTGTCAGGAGCTTTAGATTTACCGTCCTTTTTGAAGTGGCCTTCCTTTCCGCATTTCTAGCACACCACCTTTATAGGTTTTCCTAGAGATTTAGATCTCGCTCTAGATTTAGATCTCCCACTCGATGACTTATTTTTGTTTCTATTGTAGGACCGTCCTCGTAGAGACAAGGCATCACCATTTTGGCTCTCCATATTTTTCCATCTCTGCTCCTCCATCAGCAAGGCTGAGACTATTTCATCAAACTGCAAGGCAGTTGCATTGCTACCTATTTCAATAACCAGACTATCCCACGAATCTGGTAGAGAACACAACAAACCGATGCACTTATCTTCATCTGAAATTTTAATATCAACAGATGCTAACTGACTTACCACAATATTAAATGCATTCAGATGCTCTGTCACCGAGTCTCCATCTTTCATCCTCAGGTTATACAGCTTTTTCCGCAGGAACAGTTTATTCACTAGAGACTTAGATTGGTACAAAGTCCCTAACTTGTCCCACAAAGCCTTTGCTATAGCTTCCCCTGATACATTCAACAATACTAAATCTGAGACACACAATCATATTGTGCTCTTTGCCTTCCGATCCAACTTCTCCCATTCTTCATCGAACACTCCCATTGGTTTAGTACCCGGATCACCGCGATCCACTAATCTTTATCCACCAACAGATCCTCCATCTTGAGTTTCCACAACTCAAAAGTCTAACCATTAAATTTCTCAATCTCTATCTTTCCACTGTTTGCCATCTTCTTTCACCACCAGAATCGATCTCGCAGACCTCCCACTGAACAGGGTCTACCACAGGCCCGAGCAAAACCCCTAAGCAACAAAGGCATCCCCTTGAAGCCAAATCTGCTCTGATACCAAATGTAGGTTTTAACCTCGTATAGAAATTACCTGCATACGAATTATAAAACACAGAAAATAGATAATGCGAGAGCAGAACACATAAAACAAATATACACATAGATTTTCCCCTAGATCCCAAAACCGGGACTACCAGCTTGATTTTTCATTATGTTCCTTTCAATGTTATAATACATATTTATACATGCTGAAGCATCCAATACCATGGACCGAAAACCATCACGTCCAAAAAACATGTGCAAAAATCATGCACAAAACCATAGGTGGGTCCGCCCAACCTAACATAGTGTCCAAAACCAAACCCCATAAAGTGGGGTTATGGGTAGACCTCAAACCCCTTGTGATCTCCCCTCGCTACACAATCGGCACAAAGAAGGGGGTGCTCCACCCCCCCTCTAACCCTCAGTTAACTACTTGGGCTAGTAGTGGAAAGAATATAACACAACCCAACATAACCAAGTGGGTTGAAAGCATGGCTATCAAGGCAACAACAGAGGAGAAAGTGGCTGAGTTCTTAACTATAAGTTTGGGTACACTAAAGAACTCGTCACTGATCAAGGCAACCATTTTACATCTCACATGATTGAAGATTTGTTAAGCCAGCACAAGATTAAGCATAGAACATCCACACCTTATCACCCACAAGCTAATGGGCAAGTGGAGGTGACCAACAGAGCATTGGAGGGAATTCTGACCAAAGTGATTAGCAGCAATAGAAAGGACTATGCAGATAGATTGGTTGAGGCCACTTGGGCCTACAATACCACCTGGAAGACCACTACTAGATGCACTCCTTATGAGTTGGTCTATGGGAAGATGGCCCTGTTGTCCATTGAATTTGAGTACAGCACATTAAGAATGGGAGCACAACTAGATCTAGATCTCACCAGGGAACAACAAGAGAGATTTCTCCAGCTTAATGGGTTATATGAGTTTAGAATGTAGGCCCTCTTGTACACAGAGGTGAGTTAAGTTCAAAGGAATATCTGGCATGACAAGAACATAAAGGAAAAACAATTTCAAGAAGGTGATTGGGATTTGTTGTATGATTCCAGATACAAGGATTTTAAAGGCAAGTTAAGGACTAGATGGTTAGGGCCTTATGTCATAGATAAATGTCATGATAATGGTTCAGTGCAGATAAGAACCATTGATGCAAAGGCTATTCCTTTAGTTGTCACTGGGCACAGATTGAAGGCCTACAAGAAGCCCTTGTCAAAGAAAGAATTCATTAATGGAATCAAAAAGATAGTGATGGTGGTGGAGCAAGTTTCAGCTTCTACCCCAACAAGTCACTGAAAAAAGAAATGAAAAAAGAGAAAAAAAGAAAAAAAAAGAAAAAAGAGAAAAAATAAGGAGACTCAGGTGAAAACCTCCATGAGGCACCTGAGTCCCACTGTTGGGTTGAAAACCTCTTGAGGCAGCTTAATGGTGTCAAAACAAAACAAAAAAGAGATTTAAAGATCTATGGGTGAAAACCTCTTTTGAGGCACCTAGGACAAGTAGCTAGGATGGAAACCTCTTGGAGGCAAACTAGTTGTTTTCAAAAAAAATAAAAAAAATAAAAAAAAAGAGAGAAAAAAAAACTTTGAAAATGTTGTTTGTAGGTCAGTAGGAGGAGGATCAGAGCAATAAGAGAGGATCAAAAGGACCTATACAGTTCATGTTTTCATTCCTCCATTCCATATCCTTCATCATCCCATCATTCCCTCCATTTATGGACTCATCTAGATCGGTTTGCAAGGGTTCTATGTTTTCTATCGGATTCCCTGTAAACCTACAGGATTCCCTAAAAACCTATAGGATGATCTTGTAGGAATTACAGTGGCTTGGGAATCCCAAGGAAAGTGACCCTAGAGAAAGGGGATGACCTACTGGTGTCAAAAAGACAAAATTACTTCACCACCTCATCACCATGTCTCTCCACCATGATTACCCCTGCATTCATCTGATAAGTCAGTTTTTAGTTTTTATTTATTTTTAGTTTTTAGAGAAAAAAAACAAATAAAAGAGGATAAAGACAGAGAACAAGGGGACAACACCTGAAGGCTATACCTCTCATTTACCAATCCCTAGACCCCTTCTCTATCCGTGACAACCATCCTCATGCTACATAAGTGAATGAATGAATAAAAGTTTGGGGGAGAGGTAGCTACAGGACATCCTGTAGGAAATCCTGTAGTAGCCTATCCCACAAAACAAAAAAATCACAGGTTGCAGTCAGCTTCAGCATGGAGATCCAAATGTCAAAGAAGCTCCTATAGATCTTAGTAGCAACAACAGGATCATCAACATTACCATCCAGTACCTACAAATTAAAGGAAAAACATCAAAGGAGGACATTAAAAAAGAAGAAGAGAAAAACACATGCAACAAATACACAACAAGGACTTCACTCTCCAACAAGCAGCATCAAGGCATCTTACCACAGGTATGTTATCTCGCTTCAACTCTCTCATTAGCATAATATGATAAAAAATGTAGATTTGTGAAAGAGTTGGTTTTATAAGAAAAAGGTGGCCAGTTAACTCGGTCACCTTCGGTCAATCAACGAGGACAACGCAGTTAGTTCATTACACATGTGGCAACAGTCAAATCAGGAGAAAGAAGAGATGAGGTCAAAAGTGGTTAAGTTACAGATGCCCGAAGTGGGAGTTGATTATGAGGTAAGGAGAATGATGATGTGGTAGTGGGACCAACAGTCCAAAAATGGGAACTCGTACCTCGGTTGCCAGCACACCATCCCACTCAAATCACCCATATGAGGAAATAAAACACTGATTCCCATGCATAGGAGGCATTCACAATCTCGAGGCTACATTGAAGCAAGATTGCTCTCGGCCCTTGAAGTAGTCTATAGGAAAGACAATGAGTAGTTTTTTCAGCACAGGAGCACCTACAAGATCCTACAAGAGATCCTACAGGATACATAACAGTTATCTACAGGATTGGTAGAGAGCACTTTAGAAGGGAAAAACCAAAGGTTGGATTCATCAGGCAGTGACAAGGAGGTAGGAGCTATACCTTCCCATATTTTCCTAGTAAAAAAAATATAAAAAAGCCTTCTATTTTGTTAAAGAGATTGCGGTTTAGGGGAATTGTACACAGAATTTTCATGCAACTGTTGTGGTGGAATTGTACCCATGCAATTGCTGTGGTGAAAGGCCTCTCTATAGAACTCATCCCTGAAGTCATAGGCAGAATCACCACACTTCCTTTAGGGTTTCCTTAGAGAAAGGAAGATAAGGGTAACAACCAAATTACAAAGAAGAAATTCTTTTGGGAAGGAGAGGAGGAAATGGAAGACAAAAATGGGGTCAGAAGAGCAAGCTTTCCATATCCTTGGAATGAAATTAGCTACCACCTCATTAATTATATATCATGTGAAGGTAGTTATAGTGTGGTATATGGGTACCATTTCAGGCTTCTCCAAGAGCTAAGGTTTGGAGTAGACACACCTCCTCAAAACAGACTAGGAATATTCTACTTTCTTCTTCAATCAGTGATAGATATGAGCATTAAGGTGCAGGAAGGAAAACATCAATAGCTAGCCCATCATGGGTTAATTAAACTTATCCTAGAATATGCCCTCCAAAACCTAAGACTCCCTATTACATGGACAACTTGCAGAGACATGCAGACAGAGGGAGACATAAAAGCCCTTAAATATGACAAAAGATCCATTGCCAGTGAAAGGGATGAAGAAGAAATAGAGAGGGATGAAGAGGAAAAGGATGAGGAAGGTGATGAAGAGACAAAAGAAGATGCAAAGGAAGAAACTGATGAACAGAGTGAGGAACTGGAGGGAGAAAAAGAAGAGAAAGACAAGGATGAGAAGGAAAATGGAAAAGAGGAAACAAAATACAAGGAGGAATAGAGGTCTACAATGCAAAGGCAAAGAAGGGGAGGAATCACTAAGGGTATCTCCAGAACCCACTAAGAAAGAGGCAGAAGCTGCCCTCATTGCCCTAAGTACCCCTATCAAGAAAAAAGGGAAGAGACATAGACAAACTCCATTGTACTTTAGGACAATAAAAAGTACAAGGACCAGGCAAGAAAAACCTCAAACACCCACCAAAGTTCCTATTGTCATTGAAGACTCCCCAAAGTAGCAGGAAAAGGTAGCTCCTCTTGTGAAAAATCAAGGAGGAGAATCATTAGGACAAGCCTCTCCCAAATCTCCCATCACTTATATTAGGAGGCCTGTCACTAGGTCTACCTCTTCCAAAGGAAAATGTACCCTATAGGAGACACCAAAGGACCTACAGGAAGCAGAGGCCATCCTATAGGAAACTCTGCTAAACCTACAGGAAACTCAAAAAATGGACCAAGAAGGGATCATGAAGCAAGAAACAAAGAAGGAGGATCTAGAACTGAGAGAACCTAGTCCTCAACCCAACCTTGAAACTTACTACAGGTTCATTGAAGGAGGTAGGGTCATTCCACATAAATTTTCTATTATTATTTGAGCTAGAGAAAGAAAGGTAAATAACACATAAGTGGATGCAAATTGACAAATCTAAAGTATGGAGGATATAGGCCACATGGAGGAGAAAGTAAAGGAGATGGGAAGAGAACTGAGTAGCCTAAGGGACAGAGAGGCAATTATGAAAGCTTAGTTGGAAGCATAGCAAGCATGGTTAAAGGGACAACTACAAGAAAGAGAAAGTAAGTTGGCATCCATGGCCAGTCTATCCTTAGAGGCAATCCAATGTAGGATGCCAACAAATTCCTATGCATTGTATCTTAAGGAACAATGGTTGTAGTTCCAAATCAAAACTTTAGCATAGAGAGGCACTATGTCCTTCCAATATTATAGACAATTCATTGATCTCTGTGATCAAAGCACCTTGGAGGATAGAGCTAAAATGTTTGAGTTTTACCTACATAACTTGGCCTTGATAGATCAGAATGTTTGGGACCCTAATTCCAAACTATGGGACTTGCAATTGATGGCCTTGGCATCATGGATGAATCATGAGGAGGCAAGAGCTACAATGTTGAAGAAAATAATGGCAAGAGAGGAGACATAACTCCTCATGATAAGAGATGAGCAATCAAATCCAATGGCTATCATCAACACCCACAACCTGATTGAAGATGACCCTAACCTTGCACCTAGGTACCTTTCTACCCAAGAGAAAGCAATCACACACTTTGAGGACATGTTCAGGTTGTTAGGGGATGAAATCATGCAAGCTTTCCAAAGGAGATGGAACACTTTGCCATACAACTTGAAAATAAGAGAGTACCATTCTCCTCAGGGATTGAGAGAGGCACTAAACAGAACACCCATGTATAAACAAGCTCTCCAAAGACTCAGAGTCAATTGGATTGGCTTGAGACTTAGTCCACCACTGCTCTTAGGAATGTTGGAAGGAAGGAAGGAAGAAGAAGAAAGAAAGCAGTGGGAGGAGATAGAGAGGAAGGAAGGATTCTATGCACAGGAAGAGGAAACTACATTAGAAGCATGGCATGTCAGGGAGGCCACTAGAGCAATGAAAGACATGGATATAGATTGAGTTGCTCAGAGGATGAGCAACAATTTCATAAGGGAGGTGATGATGAGCCTCATCATTGGGTAACTATATGGACCTTAATACACCTCCTAACTTATTAAATCGACTCTTCTCATAATTTCTTACATATTTTGACTATATTTTGCTTAATAAGATGAGTAAAAGTTAGATATTATGCCTAGTGGAATAATGTGCATTCGTTGCAAGTTTTTGAGAGAAAATCATCAAAATTTTGGCTAATTAAGGGAAGAAACTTGAATGAGACAAGGAGGAAAGATTGTAGGAGATAGATCCTCCTCATTTACTCCTCACTCATTCAAATATTCCTCCATCAAATCACACTAGCTCGGAGTTGCAAGAAGCCAAGTCATGAAGATCAAAAGGCAACCGAGCCAATGATAGTTAAAGAGCCATATCATCTTGAGTTTGGAGTTGAGCCTCCATAGATTTAAGGATGTCGTTGGAGACTTCAGTTGCATAATAAGGAGGCCTAAAGCCTCATTATGATTCGAATTTTTGATGTAAAATAACTAAGCATTTTTCGAGTTCAAGACTTGTGGAAGACATTGTTATGTAATTTTTTGATTTGATAATGAGAATGAGAATTTCTTTGATCCAGCACTGAGTTGAATCAAAGGGTTGAAGCTCTTGGGTTAGGGCCAAACCCTAGAGGAAAAGGCTCCTCTTCTTGTATTTGTATTCTTAGTTGATTTCATATATTAATGATTGAATTTTCTTTAGCATTATTTCATTGCAAGCAGTTGTGGATTTGATTAGTTTGCTTCCATTTGTGCATTGTTGTAGAAGTAGCTTAGGAAGGTAAAGGAATATCCAAAAGTTGTTAGTGGGTGGATTTAGCCTCACTCCTTGCTTCAGGGACCATGGTTTGAGGAAATAACTCCTATGCAACCCCAAAAATACATAATTCTGATTTCTCATGGAATTTAGGGTTCTCTGTTACTTAGGCTAGCATTTTACTAGTTTTCAAGAATAGGATTTAATTTCCATTTCTGATGTCTTCAAACTTGCATTATATCTCATAAAGGTTTCACATTGTTCTGCAAGATTTCCCATGCATAGGCAAGTAGATAATAAAATTCCGTTTTTCCTTTGTTAATTGAAAAGCTTTCTTGTTTAACATGATTGATGGATAAAATGTCAGTGATTGATGCAGTGTAGGAGTTTCAATATTACAAAGAGATTTCATGACCAGAAACCCCATCCTAACCTGATCCATCCATGGTTATAACTTTCTTTCACTAAATCCCTCACCAAATTCATTATTCCATAAGAATACTTCTTCAAGCTTGTTGAGCAAATCAACCATATCACAACTTTGTTTTGCGATATGAAGGAGTCCTAGGCACTCCCTTGCCTCATTTCACCCACCATTCACCTTCCCTAAGCCTTACATCACCTTCCAAATCCCTCCTCTTGCTCTTGGTTGTATCTTATAGGAATACAGGGGATCCTGTAGGAGCATTAGGACATGCTGTAGGACACATTAGGACATCCTGTAGGTTGACTTGTAGCGGCCTTTTTTGAGGCTGAATTGTGGAAAAGTCCCCTAGGAAGATAGGAGAAGACCCCTACTTGCCTCCCAAGACATCTGACCATTCACCATCATCCCTAATCCACCTGCCACACCACCAAGAGAAGTTAGCATTCACATTTTCACAAACAAAAAGACAAAAAGGAAAAAAGAGTTATTTTGTTCATCTACATGCACAATAGTAGAATGTTTGGACGTTTCAAATTTCATGCCTAGGACAATAGGATTGGACATATGTTAACTTAGCATTCTTTTGAAGCAAATCCTCTTAGCAATTAGTTATATGAATGGTGTGTCTAGCATTTGATTTCAATCTTTTCCTTACTACAGTAGACAAGATTTCCTTTAGTGCAAATTTCCATTTTTTTCTCATTGGTAATCAAGCTTCTTCTGAATCAATAGAAGTTTGGTTTGAAAAACCATAAGTGGTATATCACTGGCTTAGTAGTGACAAAGAGCGGACCCATCACATCTACTTGTGTATACATCACTATCACCTCCAAGTTTGTACAAACCCCGGGTTGATAAAGTAAAGTTGGTAGCCCCAAGAGTTGCAACATTCTTGTTGCAATACTGGTGCTCATCAGGGTCTAGAAAAAATTCTAAGTTGGATAATCAAATGGTGGGATGAACACCAAGGGGTGTTCCAGATCAGGGATCATGAGCTCTCAGTCAATAGAGATGATATGTATTTTCTGATGGGTTTGTCATGCAGAGGCACACGAGAAATCTTGACCGGGGGTAGGATAGATCAACAGTCCACCCTTAAGTTGGTCCAAACTCACTGTAGGCCTGACAATGGTTTAGTGAGAAATAGGGTCCCCATTGAGTGGATCAGGTCAAGGTCCATGAGGGCCATTTTGTGGATGATCGTACGCTTGTCGAGGTCCAAGAGTCCTCAAATATTCAACTGGTGTGAGATAGTTCTTCATCAACTGAAGGCATTTTTGATAGCTTGCAAGGCTTGTACCCAAATGAAATTTGGTTATGGTACTCTCATTGTGTCTTTATTTCTTGAGAGAGTGCCTGTGATGAGGCCATGGATGAGTGTGGGTTAGGTTGATCACAGGGAGCCAAGGCAAGGGCGATGGGCTTCACTAGATCCTCGTACTGGATTCTTCGAGTTGCTTAGCAGCTAAATCCTGATGATTGATGACTATGCCTATGAAGGCATGGAATTTACAAGAGATCCAGACTTGATGCTGCCACCTAACACACCTTGGGGGCCTCAAGGTAAGAAGGTTTTTTTACAGTACTTAAAGAATTTTTTATCTTTTGAATAGTTGTGTAATGTTTTTTGTTTTTATGGGTGAAAAAGTACTGACATGAAGTGTTTGCTTGACACAGATGTGGCACTAGTGCGACCTACAGGCATGCCCCGCCAATAGAGGCAGGGGGATTGACTACCTGGAGTTGGTGTGGGAGAAGTAGCTGCTGAAGATGGAGATGATGCACAGAGTCTCCGCGAGAACCTGAGGAACCTCAAAGGCCTGAACTTGGGCATTCCTCCTCTTCCCATGAGGGAGATTGTCGCTCATATGCAACGACACACTGTCGATGTGCCTGAGCGGTTTTTGGTTCCTCTTCGGAGGATAGCTAGAGCTATTATAAGTTTTCATGAGCTATAGACTCTTTAGCAGTAGCTTGGTGTAGCTAGCAGGTGTTATAGCGAGGCTTAGTAGAGCCATTTTGTACCTAAAAAACCTAAGTTCTAGGAATTTTTAGATGTAAAAGAATGGATTCGATATATATATATATATATATATATATATATACATATATTTTTGCGATTTTATGATGTAATTTTTTTTAATGTTTTTGTAAATTTTTACCTATGTAAATCTTTAATTTCATGCATGAATCTATATTAAATGAGACTGATGCCAATGTTGAAATATGGCAACAAGAATATTCCAATTTAATTTGTCCTTGAATTAAATTGTGAATTAAAATCGAATTTAGTCTTAACAGCTACTTGGAATTAATTAATTAATTTATTTTAAATTAATTAGTTGGAGAAATTCAAGTTAGAAGTCTTTCTAAAGTCATGCAAGAGTTATCCCTTAAATTAAGGAGATAAGATTGAGTTATATTTGAGTTGTAATTAGTTAACTCAGTTTACTGAGTTAAGTCTAGTTAAATTAGTTCCAAACTGTTTGAGGAACTAATAGTGAGTTAACAGTCAGTTGATGCATTAATGTACTCAACTAGTGCTACTCCAGTTAACTGAAGATTCCCTCATCAGAAACTCATGCATGTCTATTATGAGAAAGACCTAGTTGAGATTAATGTTCAAGGACAGTGTACTATCAGTTGCATGTGTTTTCTCATGGAGAAAACTCATGCATGTAGTCAAGGATTCATCCTTGAGGGTTGCATAGTTTTGAAGGTTTGTTTTTCCACTTGGTAATAGGCTAATCATCCACAAGGAATAGTGCATGGAAATAGGAGCTTGGAGGGCAGAGAGGAAGGATGGAGAGAAGCCAAGATTTCCTGTGAGCATCTATGAGGATTGTACTGAGAGATGGCTAGCTGTGAGAGCTAAGGCTTTGTATAATTCCTATGTATTTCCACCATTTATGGTAATACAATAGTGTTGGGTTTTTATCTGAGACTTTCCCCAAAGTATTTTCACGTGTATCGTGCCATTGATTCTTCTTCTTCTGGTTATATTGTTCAGCTTGATCTTTAAGCTTATGCAAATTGATAGTAGAAGTAGGTTATAATATTCTGCTTTAATTTATATTGCATTATTGGGTTAACCTATCACAAATTTTCTACATGGTATCAGAGCTGTGAACAGTATACTGAGAAGAGAATTCGAAGTTTGAAGTTTGGGATTGCAGGTGAAAATCGAATTCATATCATACTTCAAGGTTGGCCAATGGCGTTCTATGGCTTGAGACTGGAGTATGCCTTGGAAGGTAACTCAAATTACATAGCATGGAAAGATAGAATGGAGGCTGTATTAGAAGACAATGGCTTGAAGGAATTCATTGATCAAGAAATCCTAAAGCCAACGTCAACTAATGCACAAGAGTTGGCTGAGTGGAAGAAGTGTGTGGGGAAGGCGAGATGGATCATCCTTGAGGGAGTTCGAGACCATATTGTCTCGAGTCTCCATGGGAAGGATACTCCATTTTCAATGTGGAAGACACTGAAGGATCTCTACTAGAACAGTAGCGACTAGAGGAAATTGGAGCTCAAGGATAAGCTTCGAAGAATCAAGATGGAGAAGGGAAATACTATTTCCACATATCTGAACAAGCTCACCACCTACAGAGATGAGCTTGGCAGTGTGGGAATAACTACTGCTGATGATGATATGGTGAGCTTCGCTCTCCTTGGCCTTCCAAAGAGTTGGAACAACTACTAGGACTCTATGAATGGAAGGGAGAAATTGGTCGGATCTTATGCAGGAGGAGATCAGGAAAAGCATATGAGATGGTTCTTCATCCAAGAATGATGATGAAGAAAATCTAGCCTTAGCAAGTAAGGCAAGGAAAGGGAAGGGGAAGGCTTCCCATTTCAAATCGAATTCTTCTTATGGAGGGAAGAAGGGTGACATGTCTAAAGTAAGATGCTTTAATTGTCATAAGATGGGACATTATGTGATTAATTTCCCATCGAAGAAGTCCAAGAAGGGATCCTCAGAAGGATCGAAAGGTGAGGCATTAGCCTCTCAGTTCGACATGGACTTTACCCTCATCACATGCATGGTGTCATCGATGATGGGTTGTGTCTGGTATCTTAACAGTGGAGCCTCATTCCACATGACCCCGATAAAAATTTATTCAATGCCTTGGACAAGAAATACCTCAAGATGCGCACAAAGATGGGCGACGATGAAAGGTATAGTGTTTCAGGAGTGGGCACGGTTGTTTTTCAGAGGGAGAATGGAGCTCCTCTCACCTTGAATGATGAGATGTATGTGCCTGGATTGAAGTAGAACTTGGTATCGGTCGCGATGTTGGAGGACTGATCTGAAAATGGGGCTCTTAGGCTTCTTGTCTAGCTTACAAGAACCTCTCCCACTTAAAAATATTGAATTTTACCAAGTCTTAATGATTAACCAATGCAGAATTAAGAAATGTTTGAAAATATGGGTGTATGCTTGTATTTGTTTTAAACTAATTATGTGTTGTAAATTAATGTGCTGATATTGATATATTAATGCATATAACAGTGAATAATGCAACAGTAAAAACAAACACATAAGACAACAAATTAATTAGGAGTTCACCCACAACTCTTGGGCTACATCTCCGTGAGCTCTAGTCAATTCAACTAGGCTCTCTGGGATTATGGTGTAAGTCTTTTTACAAGCTCTTTGGCTCAACTCCTGCTGTTCTACACATAAATAGTGGGTTCAGACACCATCTTATCCCTTATGGCTCTGGAAGCTCTAGCTCTTGGCTCTTGGCTCTTGGCTCTGGCTCTTTGGCTCTTGGTTCTGGCTCTTGGCTCTAACTCTGGCTCTTTGGCTCTGGTTCGGGCTCTTGGCTCTGACTTTGGCTCTTAGCTCTGGCTCTAGCTCTCTGGCTCTTCAGCTCTGGATTCTTGGTCCTCTAGCTGTTTACAACTCTCTTTGGGCTTTTCACTTGAACTCCAAGTGACTCCCTTGGCTTCGGCGCTGTCCCTTTGGCTTTTGCACTGCCTCTTTTCGCCTTGGCTTCCTCACTAGATTCTGCTTCCGCAAAAAACCCCTCAAGGATTAAAAACAACAACCATCCACAACCCAACAACCCCTGTTATCTGTTGTTCTATCACTTTTAAGCCAAATTGTGCTGTCTGTTGTTTTTCCCTTTTAGGCTCTCTGTCTTCCTGCACAGTTCATTCAAATCCTGTCTCTGGGTGTTAGCAATCATTGCTAAATGCCCTCAGGGATGAATTCCACCTATTTGGTAACGAAAGGGGCAATTGGCACTTTGAATCCTTCAAAAATGGTCGCTCTATGTTTACACAGAGAATTCTGCAATACATGGAAAAATCCGCAGAACATTGTTCATCCGGACTCGAAACATTCATAACTGTGATTTACAGCGCCATCGGGTTTGCTTGGGAATTGCTATCGCATATCGCAATTGGCTTGCTCCATGGTTTCCCCTTTGTATTTTAAAATACATTGAAACGGTGAAAATAACACAAACATGGCTTTGGCGGATTTCAAATGTTATACATTTTCATTTCGGAACCCTTTCGGGTCTGGTTTACATTGCATATCGCTTCCTCTTTGTATTTTCGTTTAATAGCAAAATATACGAAAATGCATTTGAAATGCCTTTCGAATGGATTTCAAAATATATTAAATTTGGCTTATCTCCGCATCGGGTTCGACCATCGCATCGCAGATATAATATATGACATATCGACCCCGCTCCACTGTAATGTGCCGACGCAATATTGCAATGCAACTTGTCGCAATCGCATATCGCATAAGCCCACGACCTTCCCATATCATATGGTTTATGCCAACGCTGATTGCGATTGCGAATCCGCCTGTCACCACCGATGCGATATGCTGATCGGATATGGATTGTTGATCGGCCAGATCTGATGGTCCCTGTTCACTGTTCCTTCGACCTCCGATAAGCTAATTTTTCGCTGTTTTCTCAGGTTTTCAAGACCCGATAGTGTAATCCGATATTTCTAAAGGTCCTCCTTTTGTGCTTGTTTTTCCCTTTTGGAAGATTTGGAATACTTAGAGGGTTTTTAGACCGATTATTCAAGGGATTTTGCCTCTTTTTCCTTTGAAAAATGGTAGCTTCATTTTATGATAGCTTTCCCATCTGTAGTCCGTTTTCACCCATTTTGGATTCAGAATGGAGGGATCCCTGCAATGAGACTATTTCTGAGAGCAGCCTCTGACTTTCATTTTCCTCTGATTTACATGAAGTCTTTTAGAATTAGAGGTTTATCCAGGATCCATTTTTGGATCACGCCTTCCCACTAAAATAACTTTTGGTCTCCAAAAGACTGATATACTAATCTGAATAGTAAATGAGAGTGACTCACCCTCTTCTTTCAGCCTCCCTACACTTGCCTTTGCATAGTGCCTTTGAGCCAAAGTTTCTGACCACTTCCCTTCTCTGGATGGGTTGGTCTTCTTGAGAAGAATTGTCTTCCTCCTTGCCTTCCTGCAGAACTTCTACTGAAATGGTCATAGAAGGTAGTTTGAGCTTCTTTGCCTTGATCATTGATCCAAGGTGACTCAACAAATGTGAACTACATCTGCTCCACAAAACTTTCATTTGTACCTATTTGACACGCTGCCAACAACAACTGTTAACAACAACGAGCATATAGACAACAACTGGATGGACTAACTCCTGCTTCAACAAAAGAAACAGATTTCACATCTTGTGAACACCTACATGTATTACATCTGCATACAAATGATGGACTAGATACAAGCCCACAAAACATGCCTTTAAAATGATGAGCCTTAAGTCAAGCATGTAGAAAAAGACCATTAGGAATCTTTTTCCAAAAGATGAAACTTTCATCATTATCTCCATTTAGAGACCAAGTTAACTTCTTTCAAGTCAACATGGCATCACATGCAATGCATGCATTTCATCCCTTAACTTTCACTTAAGCACACTGTACTTTCGAAGCTGAAATGAAATATAATATAGATGCATCAATAGACATGAAATCTTAATTGGATAAGAACTCTAACTGTTCCTTACCAATACCTTTCAAAGGTACTACCCTTGTTTGCACATCAGCATCATCATGTGAATCATTTTGAGACACATCATTCATGGAATCTTTACTTCCATTTTTGCCATCTTCTCTTTCCACTTTCTTCAGCTTTGGTGGAAGCATTGCTGGATTCAGAGTCCAAAATTTTGCAGCAAGATGTCCTTGCTTATGGCAATAAGTGCACTGCATGTGCATCATCTTGAGAGCATGATTTGCCTTGTCCAATGGACCTTTGGCTTCTTGCTTCTTTTCCTTCTTCTGCTTCCTGTATGCAGCCATTCTCTTCCAACATCTAGAAACATCATGGTTATCCAAACCACAAAAGGAACATGCAACTCTTTCCCCATACTTATGTGGAAATTTATCATGCTTTGCAAAATCAAAAGGAATATAATTAGAACCAGATTTATACCTGCCTCTTTCACCTTTATTGCCTTCATGAGGAGGTGAAGCAAATGAAGAAGTGGCTCCCTTTGGAACACCATCAAACTCTTCAAGGCTGTTAGAGTCTCCCCAATTCTCTGGTTCAAGTGTGTGCTTCTAAACACTTGCATCCTACAATTGATGTTTCAAGCTATTGTATTCCTCTTGGATACAACCTTCACACTTTTGAGGTAGAGGACATGAAATGAAACTCGGGACTGTTTCAATGGCTTTCATGGCAGCTTTGGAATTCTCTCCACAAGACTGTCCATAGCCAAGATCCAAATATTTAGGCCTTTCCTCAACCATTATTGGTTCAACAATACCTTGTGCATGCATTCCCAAGCCCTTTCCTTCATAACCCATCTTGGAAATTAGCTGGGAAACTATGCCTTTAGTATGTTTCTCAAAAGAACCAATACAAGCATTCTCAAAAGAATTTGAAGACAAATTGGAATGGCTTACCTCTTCTTCAAGCTGGTACTTGACTAAGGCTTCTTGGGAAACAAAGAGCTATGTTTCCAACTCATGCATCCTCTTCAGTTCATATTTGCAATATGAAGTTTCCTCTCCATTTCCTGCAATTTGTCGGCAAGCAACTGCTTCTCTTCCTTCATGGAATTCAGCTGCTTTCTTAGCATGCTGCTCTTCCTTCCATCCTCATACATTTCTCTCACCATATCCATCATGGTGGACAATTATTTCTTCATGTCTTCATCAAAGAGTCTTGTGAAGAGAGCAAAAGTTGAGGACCCACTTGTAGAAGTTGTCATTATGCCAATGAACAAAAAAAACTTCAACAAGATAAATAAAGAGCTTATTTAAGCAACCTCTTACAACAAACCTCTTATGCTTTGGATTGCCTTGAGGTCCTTTGGGATAGAAGGATGCCTTCAGCCCTTCTCCTTCTTGTCCTTCTTGGACTGTGCTATCTATATAATTCCCTTCACCTCTGCAAACTTAGCAAATAATCAGTCTGCAAACAAGCATACAATCAGCCTCTTGTTGTTCAAACACCTTTTAGACAAGCAATATTTGCCCTGTCACTCAAGCATTCTGATATAATCCTTCCTTGAATGTGTGGTTAATCAATCTTAAGCTCTGATACCACCTGATCTGAAAATGGGTCTCTTAGGCTTCCTGTCTAGCTTACAAGAACCTCTCCCACTTCCAAAGCTTGAATTTTCCCAAGTCTTAATGATTAACCAATGCAGAATTAAGAAATGCTTGAAAATATGGGTGTATGCTTGTATTTGTTTTAAACTAATTATGTTTTGTAAATTAATGTGTTGAAATTGATATATTAATGCATATAATAGTGAATAATGCAATAGTAAAAACAAACACATAAGGCATCAAATTAATTAGGAGTTCACCCACAACTCTTGGGCTACATCTCCGTGAGCTCTAGTTAATTCAACTAGGCTCTCTGGGATTATGGTGTAAGTCTTTTTACAAGCTCTTTGGCTTAACTCCTGCTGTTCTACACATAAACAGTGGGTTCAGACACCATTTTATCCCTTTTGGCTCTGGCTCTTTGGCTCTTGGCTTTGACTCTGGCTCTTTGGCTCTAGTTTGGGCTCTTGGCTCTGGCTCTGGCTCTCTGGCTCTTTGGCTCTGGCTTCTTGGCCCTTTGGCAATTTACAACTCTCTTTGGGCTTTTCACTTGAACTCCAAGTGACTTCCTTGGCTTCGGTGCTATCCCTTTGGCTTCTGCATTGCCTCTTTTTGCCTTGGCTTCCTCTCTGGCTTCTGCTTCCACAGCAAACCCCTCAAGGATTAACGACAGCAACCATCCATAACCTAGCAACCCTTGTTATCTATCGTTCTGTGGCTTTTAAGCCAGATCGCACTGTCTATTGGTTTTCCCTTTCAGGCTCTCTGTCTTCCTACCACAGTCTGTTCAGATCCCATCTCTGGGCATTAGCAATCATTGCTAAATGCCCTCAGGGATGAATGCCACCTATTTAGTAATGGAAGGGGCAATCAGTGCTTTGAATCCTTCAAAAATGGTCACTCTATGTTTACACAGAGAATGCTGCAATACACGGAAAAATCCACAGAACATTGTTCATCCGGACTTGAAACATTCATAATTGTGATTTATAGCGCCATCGGGTCCGCTTGGGAATCGCTATTGCATATCGCAATTGGCCTTCTCCATGGTTTCCCCTTTGTATTTTAAAATACATTGAAACGGTGAAAATAACGCAAACATGGCTTTGGCGGATTTCAAATGTTATACATTTTCATTCCGGAACCCTTTTGGGTCCGGTTTACATCGCATATTGCTTCCCCTTTGTATTTTTGTTTAATAGCGAAATATACAAAAATGCATTAGAAATGCCTTTCGAACGGATTTCAAAATATATTAAATCTGGCTTAGCGCCCCATGGGGTCCGACCATCGCATCGCAGATATAATATATAACATATCGACCCCGCTCCACTGTAATGTGCCGACGCGATATTGCGATGCGACTTGTCGCAATCACATATCGCATATGTCCGCAGCCTTCCCATATCATATGGTTTATGCAAACGACAATTGCGATTTCCGATCCGCTTGTCACCACCGATGCGATATGCCAATTGGATCTGGACTGTTGATCAACCAGATCCGACAATCCCTGTTCACTATTCCTTCGACCTCCGATAGGCTCATTTTTGGTTGTTTTCTCAGGTTTTCAAGGCCCGATAGTGTAATCCGATATTTCTAAAGGTCCTCCTTTTGTGCTTGTTTTTCCCTTTTGGGAGATTTGGAAGACTTAGAGGGTTTTTAGACCCATTATTCAAGGGATTTTTCCTCTTTTTCCTTTGAAAAAGGCAGCTTCATGTTATGATAGCTTTTCCATCTGAAGTCCATTTTTTCCCATTTAAGTTGCGTTGGATTCAAAATGGAGGGATCCCTACAATGAGACTATTTCTGAGAGTAGCCTGCGACTTTCATTTTCCTCTGATTTACAAAGGATGTGTGCCAATTGGCACCTTTTACCTCTTACATGAAGTCTTTTAGACTTAGAGGTTTATCCAGGATCCATTTTTGGATCAAGGACAAAGGCTACGATGTTGTCTTCAGTAAAGGAAAGGTGTTCCTAAGACACATAGCCACAAGTTAGACCAAGAGGATAGGGATTCGAGTGAAGAATCTCTATAAACTAGAAGTAGATGATTGTGCAACATTGAGTACAAAAGCAGAATTGGTGCAAAGCCAAGACACTAGTGAGTTGTGGCACAGGCGGTTGGGCCATTTGCATCATGGGGATTTGAAGATAATGCAACAGATATCTAGAGGACTTCCCAAAGGTAAAATTGAGTAGTTTGACACATGCAAAGGATGTACCTTGGGAAAGTACACCAAGTCTTCCTTTCATGATTGAGACAGTCGAGCAGAGGCTATATTAGAGTGAGTTCATATTGATTTGTGTGGACCATTCTCAAAGACATCCACAGTGAAGCAAAGGTATTATGTGATTTTCATTGATGACTATTCTCGTAAATGCTGGATTTATTTCATACAGAAGAAGGACCAAACTTTCACAAAGTTTTGTGAGTTCAAAGCTTTGGTCGAGAAAGAGTCAGGGAACATGATCAAGGCCTTAAGAAGCGAAAACGATGGAGAATATGTCTCTCAAGAGTTTAAGGACTTCTGTGCAGTGGAAGTAATTAAACGAGAGTTGACGACACCTCATAACTCACAATAGAATGGGGTTGCCGAGAGGAAGAACAAAAATATTGTAGGGGAAACACAGGAAATGCTGCATGACCAAGGCCTACCACTTCACTTGTGGGCTAAGGCATGCAACACAATGGTCTATTTGCAGAATAGAAGCCCGCATCGGATACTTGGGATGAAGACACTAGAGGAAGCTTTCTCCAGTAAGCGACCAGATGTGGGTCACTTCAAGATCATTGGCTTATCAGTATATTTCCATGTGACAAAGGATGCATTGAAGAAGCTTGTGCCAACAACAGAGTTTGGGATATTTGTGGGGTACACTTATACACCTCACAACTATCAGGTGTACTTGCCTACCAGTTGGAGGACAGTGGTTTACAGAGATCTCAAGTTTGATGAGCAGAAGGCCATGCAAGTTTCCCTTGAGAGGGAGCTCCAACTATAGGCTATGGAAGAACTGTTGGTTCCTAAGGAGGAGGAGCCTCAAATTGATGCGGGGCAGCCACATGCAGAGGTTCAAGAGTCTTACAGAGATGGACAGAAGCGCAAAAGAGAAGCTGATAGATTGTTGAAGGATGTGAGAGAGAATGTGGGAGCACCATCTTCTTAGTGCAGACAGAGGAGGTCACCTAAGAGGTACACTGGATACATGGCCCTTGCTGGGGAATGTGCTAAGACTGAGCCATCTTCTTTTGAGGAAGCAGTGCAATAGCCAATTTGGGTTGATGCTATGGTGGAGGAGTATGACTCCATAGTTCGTAACAGTGTTTGGGATGTGGTTCTAAGACCGGAGAACAAGTCAGTTGTGAGTTCTCATTGGCTTTACAAGGTAAAGCAAGCTGCTGATGGTAGTGTGGAGAAGCATAAGGTAAGATTTGTTTCCCGTGGATTTTCATAGGTCGAGGGGATTGACTATGATGACACTTTTTCTCTTGTCACAAGGTACCCATCTATCAGATCTATGTTGGCACCATCAGCACAGATGGGTTGGAAGATTCATCAGATGGATGTGAAGACTGCATTCCTCAATGGTTAGAATGAGGAAGAGGTGTACATAGAGTAGCCGGAAGGTTTTGAGACCTTCGATCGTGAGTCGCATGTGTGCTGACTCAAGAGAGCGTTGTACGGGCTGAAGCAAGCACCTCATGCTTAGTACACCAGGATAAACAACTACTTCATTGGGTTGGGCTTCACAAAGAGTGAAGCAGATGTGAACCTGTACCACATCGTGGTGAAAGGTAAGTTGTTGATCATCGTACTTTATGTTGATGATCTCATATTGGCTGGTGATTATCAGTTGATCATGTCTTACAAGGAGGACCTTGCAAGAGAATTCGAGATGAAAGACATGGGTCTCATGCATTACTTCCTTGGCATGGAAGTGTGGCAGAAGGATGGGGAGTTGTTTGTGTCTCAGGGCAAGTATGCCAACAAGATACTCAGGAGATTCCACATGGAGAAGTGTAAGCCCATGCAGACTCCTCTAGCAGGTAACTGGAGGAAGGAGGTTGCTACTTCAAGAGAAGTGGTAGAGGCTACTGTGTATAGGTAGCTTGTGGGTTCACTGATGTACTTAATGAAAACATGACCAAATTTGTGCTACGCGCTGAACCATCTGAGTCAAGTGATGGTTCAGCCTACTAAGATGTTTTGGAAGGCGGCAAATCATGTATTGAGATACCTTAGAGGCACATCTCAGTATGGATTATGGTACAAACGGACAGAGGGAGTGAAGCTACAGGGCTTCACTGATGCAGATTGGGTAGGGAGCCCCTAGGAAGAGCACATTAGGAGGGATTTTCAACCTTGGCTTAACAACAGTTTCTTGGTACAACAGGAAATAGAGGTCGGTTTCACTCAGCTCGGCAGAGGTAGAATACATGGCTGTAAGTCAGGCAGCATGTGAGGCCATCTGGATGCAGAAAATCCTAGTTGGTTTGTTTGATCAGAGGATGGATCCAACTGTGATCTATTGTGATAATCAGAGTTGTATCAAAATATCTGAGAATCCAGTATTTTATGATAGGTCCAAGCACATCGACATCCGGTATCATCATCTCAGAGAATGTGTAGCGAGGAGGATCATGTTGCTGTAGTATATTTCAACAGAGGAGCAAGATGCTAACATTTTGACAAAGGCACTGTCAAAGTGTAAATTTGAGTTCCATAGAGACAGGATTAGGGTGGCACATAATCCCTTTCTTGTTGAGAGGGAGTATTGAAATATGGCAACAAGAATATTCCAATTTAATTTGTCCTTGAATTAAATTGTGAATTAAAATCGAATTTAGTCTTACAGCTACTTGGAAATAATTAATTAATTTATTTTAAATTAATTAGTTGGAGAAATTCAAGTTAGAAATATTTTTGAAGTCATGCAAGATTTATCCCTTAAATTAAGGAGATAAGATTGAGTTATATTTGAGTTGTAATTAGTTAACTCAGTTTACTAAGTTAAGTCTAGTTAAATTAGTTCCAAATTGTTTGAGGAACTAATAGTGAGTTAACAGTCAGTTGATGCATTAATGCATTCAACTAGTGCTACTTCAGTTAAATGAAGATTCCCTCATCAGAAACTCATGCATGTCTATTCTTAGAAATACCCAGTTGAGATTAATGTTCAAGGACAATGTACTATCAGTGGCATGTCTTTTCTCATGGAGAAACTCATGCATGCAGTCAAGGATTCATCCTTGAGGATTGCATAGTTTTGAAGGTTTGTTTTTCCACTTGGTAATAGGCTAATCATCCACAAGGAACATCGAAAGGAAATAGGAGCTTGGAGGGCAGAGAGGAAGGTTGGAGAGAAGCCAAGATTTCCTGTGAGCATCTGTGAGGATTGTACTGAGAGCTAGCTAGCTATGAGAGGTAAGGCTTTGTATAATTCCCATGTATTTCCACCATGTATGATAATACAATAGTGTGGGGTTTTTATCTGAGACTTTCCCCAAAGTATTGTCATGTGTATTGTGACATTTATTCTTCTTCTTCTGGTTATATTGTTCAACTCGATCTTTAAGCTTCTGCAAATTGATAATAGAAGTAGGTTATAGTATTCTGCATTGATTTATATTGCATTATTGGGTTAACCTATCACATATTTTCTATAGCCAATATAATAAATATTTTGCTAATGAATCAACAACTACATTAAATTCTCGAGGAATGTGTTCATATGTAATAAACTCGAATTGACGTTCCAAGAGTCGTACCCTTAAATAATGACATAATAAGAATGGATTGCGAATGTGATAATGATTTGTCAATTTCATAACAACAAGTTGAGAGTCTAACTTGACCACCAGATTGGAGATGCCCCGTGATGACGCTTTAGTGAGAAGTGAAATTACAAACATATACTCAGCAATATTGTTGGTGGAAGTTCCAAGAAAGACTCTCTCGGATCAAAGTAGTTTCGACTCAGGTGTGTAAATGACCCAAGCAGCTCATGCAATGTGCCGTGTGTGACGACTATCACCATATGCATATCTTATGTATGGTAAGGGTGATGAAGACATTTTCTCAACGAGAAACATGCATGAGACAAATACTAAAAAAATTCTAAAAATCCAGTCATAGCAAAAAGAAGAAAAACTTATAAATACATAAAATTACAAAGCAAATGCCTAGTGCAATAATAGGCATAATACTTTTTCAGAGAGAGCCCATTTCAGGGCTCCACGAGCCAGATTCTTTCACAGTCCTGAAGTTCATAAACCTATGTTGAGAGGGCCTTGGTGATGACATATGGACTGATCCATAATGGTTGAAGCATTCCTGCCCCCAAGAGGTTTTGTTTTTGATCATAGAGTAAAACAAGATCGCCTTCTTGGTAAGAATGATTCTTGACCTTTTTGTCATCTTGGGCTTTGACTCGATGCTTGTAAGCTTCGAGTGCAAGTGTAACATCTCAACGGGTCTCATCTAGCTGATTTAGATATAGCAAATGCTCTTCTTCAGCAGTGGTGTTGGACAAGAGTTCAACAATAAGTTTTAGGGAAGGAATTTGCCACTCGATAGGTAATACTACTTCCAGACCATAAGCGAGTTGGAATGGTATAAAGCCTGTAGCAGTTTTGACTGAAGTTCATGCCCACAATGCAAGATATAACATGTGGTGCTAGTGGGTTTTGTGATTACCTACTGACCTACGGATCATGGTTTTTAAGATGCCATTAACGACTTCCACTTGGCCATTAGCCTGGGGGTAGTAAGAGGAATATTGTTCATGATGAAAACTAAGCAATGATGTTAAGTCATACATCATGTGGTTTTAAAAGTAGGACTCATGGTCTATAATGATCATGCGGGGCACACCGAAATTACAGATTACCTGATTGAACATGAATAACGCCGCAGTTTCTCCATCAGCTCAGAAAGTGGGAATGGCTTCGACCCATTTCGTAAAGTAGTCCACAACGACAATAATGTAGTTGTGTCCATCATAGGAAGTGGGGTTGCATGTGACGAAGTCAATACCCAATTTGGTAAAGGGGCCGACAGAGATAACTGGGAGGGGGGCCGGGGGTGCATGCATTTTCTTTGTAAATACTTGACAAGAGTGACACTGTTGGATTGAATCTTTGAACAAGGTTGGGCAGTTGTATCTTGCGTGTGAAATTTTTTGGATGGTAGATATGCCAAAAAGATGACCGCCACATGCCCCAGCATGACAGTCATCTAAAATGTGTCCCTCCTCTTCATGAGTGAGGCAATGCCGAAGAAATGTATCAGTGCCATGACAATATAAAGTATCATTCAACACTAAATAGTGTTGAGCTTGGTGGTGGATGCAACGACGATCACCTCACGATAGTTCAGGGCGGAATCATTGCGCTTGGAGGTAGACAAGAATGTCACCATACCAAGGGTCAGTTGAGTTGATCAAATAGACAAATTCATCTGGAAGAGGGTCCTGGGCTATCTCATTGGGATAATGGGAATATCCGACAGTAGTTCTGCGAAGACTAAGGATTTTTTCGCCTTGGCAGTGGAGAAAACCAAATCAAATTTCTAGAGGATAACAATCCATCTAGAATATTTTCCTCCAATGAATTGACGAGACAAAATGTGTCTCGTGGGATTCTCAAAAGTGATGATGGTAGTTTGTCATAGCAATATATAGTGTCCAAAACGATTGATAGCAAAGACAATTGCCAAGGACAACTTTTCTACATGTGAATATTGGAGTTCGGGCCCAGCCAAGCCTTTCGAGAGATAATAGATCACATGCTCACTAAGATAATCATGAGTTTGAACCAACACCATTCCAATAGAGGATGGTGAGGCTGCCAGATAGAGGAGAAAGTTGCGCGCATAGTTGGGAGCACTAAGTAGTGGGGAAGATATAAGTGCTTATTTCAAGGCATCGAATGATTGTTGGGATTGATCATCCCACAAGTATGGTACTCCCTTCTTTAGTAGGTGCATAAAGCCTTTCATCAACTCGGCATAGTTTACGATTAATCATCATAAGCATTTTTCCCTTGCAAACGTTGGAGCTGTAGAATGGATTGTGGTTTGGGTAATTGAGTAATTGACTTTACCTTATCGGGATCAACCCTAATCCCATGTTTGGAGACAATGAAACCAAGTAGGTGTCCAGATTCGAAAAAGAAAATGAATTTGTGCAGATTCAGACGTATGTTGTAGAACCTTCACCTAAGAAAAATTGCTTGTAGATGAACTAGGTGTTAGGTTCGATTCTTGGAATGGGCTGGAAGTTCATCCAAGTAAGCTTGAGAAATGTGTCTGATATCATGGAATGCGTGGTCCATGACCCGTTGAAATGTTTCTCCAACATTCTTTAAACCGAATGGGAGTTTTTTATATGAAAATATTCCCCAAGGGAAAATGAAGGCGGTTTTGTGCTGGTCTGCGAGTTTTATAGCGATCTAGTTATAGCCTGAGAAACCATCCATAAATGAGAAGGATTTGCAACTGGCGTAATCGTCGATTATTTTTTCGATGAACGGTGTCGGATAATTATCTTTTGGGCACGTAGTGTGCAAATCCCAGCAGTTGACACAGATGTGGACGGTACCTTGTTTTTTATCTACAGGAACCATATTGGAAACCCATTCCGTTAAGGGAATGGGGTAAACGAAACCAGCACGTAACAATTTTTCCACCTCAGTCTTGATGGCTGAAGTTTTGTGGGGGTGGGCTGGTTGAAGTATTTGGTGGATAAGCTTGGCATTCTCATAAACCTTGACTTCATGCTCGAAAATATATGGAACTATGCTGGGCATTTCCTCGTAAGACCAAGCAAATATATCACGGAATTCCTTGAAAAGGTAGGTGAAGCTTGCAATTTCCTCACGAGTGCAATCGGCTCCAATCTACATGTTTTCCACGATGCATGTCTTGACTGAAATGTCGATTAGAAATGTCTTTGAAAGGTTGCCTATGTTCCCCTCTAAATCCAAATTTTGGATAGTTGTATAACACAACAGAACGATCTCAAGTGTTTTAAAGGGAAGGATTTGTATAGGTATCGCATCCGAATCAAATATTGAAATGCGATGGTGAGAGTTTTCCCAAGGTTTCTCTTCTAAACACATGATCTCTCGAATAGCTTTGTCCATATGTTGGGCATGGGATCCTCTCAAGGCAAGTTTTGGGGCTTAAAGCCCAAGTTTTGACTAAGTCTGATGTAAAGACTCCACGATTTGTGGGCGCAGAGCGCGAAGATGGTAAATGAGTCAAAGGGTTGTCTGCCCTCATTTTCGTAATGTAATGTCGATTTGAGAGATCTACCCATGGTCCGCGGACCATGGGATTGTATAGATAGAGGGAGGCTCTAAGTGTAAAGAGATCTAAGGAATCGAAGGAAATCAAGCCATGAAGCATTGAATTGAAGTGTAGAGTCATGTCTTTGGGTCATAGAGTAGGAGAAGGCTCTGCAGCTAAGTGCACAAAGGCCTAGTAGTCTGTAGCTAAGTGCGCGGACCCCTGCAGCTGAGTGTGCAGGGAAGGTCAAGTCTGTAACATTGGAAGCATTAATAAAGAGAAGTTTTACCATATTTTTGTGTATCTTTTCCTGTTTTATGCATTGAAGTATATTGGGTATGAATTGTAAGTTTACTATTTATTTACTACACGAACTTATATGAATGTGCTAAATAAGTAAATCTAATAGAAGGTATCTGTTTACATGAAGATAACTAATTGTTATAAGAAGATAAGTAAGATCCACGGTGTGACTTGGGGAAATAGTGCAGATCACTGCCCTAGCAGCGTGAAAGCCCTACAACCCCTGGTTAGGGCTGTGCCAAGGCGAATTTAATAGGGTGTGAAGGCTTCGCAGGTCAGGGAAGTACACGAAGTAACCTGCGTGAAGGTATTCATAGTTGGACTAAATCAATCCCTAAGACATCTCAAGGGTGCAAAAACCTGGTTCTAACATCCCCCCATACTGCTTCAGATGAGACCTCAGTCCGCGCTGCGCAGACTGTTGCCGAAAGGGCCAGTAGTACAGGAATTTGTTTTGCTAATTAACTTTGAACCTGGTTTAGGCCCCAACAATCCAACAAATGGTTTCGTTGTTGGGACCGGAATCTACATAGAGATGTTTGATGTCATATCATTGGAATCCAACTAAGAAAGAAATTGAAGATTGGTTGGAAAGGAAAATTCACGAGTTCGCGGCACAAGAGAATAGGAATCCATGACTATCAAAGGAAAAGTGGTTAGACTGCTACCTATACACAAAAATCCACGAAATTTTCTTCGCATCTTTCCCTACTGAGCTATACGAGTGGATCACAAAGCTAGTAGATAGCCAAGGGAGGTGGAAACTTGATAAATCTATTGTGTGGACTCCAGAGTTGTGTTGTGCTATACAACAACCCCCCCATTTCAAATTTTTCTTAATCTTATTCTACTATGCTAAATAGGAAATAGGGTCCCTTTAGTTTGTAAAAAGCAATAAAACCTTTACATAGAAATCAATTTCTTTGTTTCTTGCTTTTTAAATAAAAATTCTTCAAAAAACCCTCTAAAAACAACACACATCACAAATCGCAATCGCTTAAGGTTAAGGGACATATAATCTGAATAATCGTGTTGCGATGTGAAAGTCTCAATCGTAGAGCTTCTTAATCAAACCATTGACAAACATGTGATGGAATAAAGCGATCGCATATCGCCTATCACATTGCAGATTCCAAATGATAGGTTTTACATTCGGTTGAAGCTTTGCGATGCGATTTGATTCTCGCATTTCACATATCGCTGATAACCAAAAGAAGATAGCCCCGAAAACTTGTGATGTAATATACATCTATCACATATCTCAAATCTAGTGGAAACAAGTAATACTTAACTCAGGGATGCGCGATGCGATGAGAAAATATAATAAAGTGGTTTTAAAGGGAAAACACCATTAGGGTGAGTTAAATGAGGAATTTCTCAACTATATATGCCAAGTCATTACTTATCGCAATCATGGAAATTAAAAATACTCTTGTAACATGACATCTATAACTCTCGACTTGTTATGTGTGATCATTTTTACATATTAGAATAATATATTGAAATCGCTCATCACAAAACTGGAAAGTTCATGGCACACATTTTAATAAGACCTTTGGAAATCTGTGATGCGAACTATTCATTGAGCATTAAAGTTTCACGTCGCCAGGTTATGGAAAAACATTAAAAAATAGTTATGACTGCGGTCCTTTGAAGATTTCATCCTTCGTGTTAATATTAAGTTATAATACGAAATCTCTCGCATCAAATTCTCCTGTTCCTATTTTCGTCTGTACTTATTTCAATACTATATTTACAAGCATTTAGATGCTCTGAAAGTTTTTAGCCTATTACTGTCCTCTGCTTCATTTTTACAACTTGAATTTGGAAGTATGAAGCTAGCCAAAATGTCAAAGAAAGCTCGAAAGACGAAAGCCCCCTTGCAGCGGCGGAAGGACAGGAAAAAATTGTATTGATCTCGGATACCACATGTCAAGATTGTGGGAAAATTGCATGGGAAGGCATATATGATATGTTGGAAAAGGAAAAGCCGAAGGTAACTGAGGGACATGCTACAGCTGATGGACCTGCAGAGTCAGAGAACACACTTGGTGATTTAGCCGACTCTTTTCTTCATCGAATAACGGTCCGCCCAAAGATTTTTCCATATAATGACATGGTAAAATGGGTAGTTGAAGGCGTCAATATAATGGATAGGACGCTCTTCACAGTTGACAAAAGAATATTTGGATCCTTCAAGCCTGAAGACTTGAAGAAAATGTATCATTTGCTAGAGCCTCAAAAGTACTAAAATAAATCATTCCTTGAAGTTTTTTCGAAGGAAAATGAAATAGAGTTGGACCCCATCAAACAATGGAGGCACTTCCCTAACAAACACAAGCACGAGTCATCCAATATGTATTTTTTGTACTCTCTAGCATCTCCATATTGTTATGCTACCACAATGATGTGTAGATTATTTGGAAGCCCCAATTCTGCTAAGTTTTCCATTGAAATGGTTCTGTTAATAGAAGCAACATTGAATTCTTTTGTGATGGATTGGGCTACTATCCTATCAGACAAAATGGTCGTCCAAATACTTGATTATAGGAAAAATAGGTTTGTGACCACTTGAGTTGTTCCCCATTCTATATGAGTGCCTATATAGTCGATAACATTTGTTTCAATTCCGATTTTCCCATCATGGGATGGAAATGAACTATTCAGGACCTAACCCCTATCCATATTTACCATAAATACCTGTGGCAGAAGCAATATAAGATGCATTTCTACAAAATTTGTCATGGCTTCATCCTACCCATTCATGAGGCCATTTTTAATAGACCAGCCCCTCGGCTGTCTAAGGAAGCTAGCATCGATTTAACTTCAATTGGCAGTTGGTTTGGGGAAGAGATGTTTACATACATTAGGGTCTTTGGTAGCATTACTGACCCACATGTACTTTCTCTATATGTCCTAGATAAATTATTGGCTAGGGAAATAGCCTGTCAGACGGTTGAAAAAGGGCTTACCAAAAATCTGAAAGATGCCAAGAAACAATTATGACATGCCTTTCCGGTTCGTTGCCGCATCTATTCATTGCATGACTATAAGCACGCCCAAATTGAAGCTAACGAAATAAGGGGTTTGAACCTAGTTGTTATTCCCAAAAGACAGTATGACCCAAATACAATTGCTTATAATTTTACCACTCAGGTAAAGGTCAAAAAATTTGTCCATGAAAAAGATGAATTCGATGACTTCTTTAGATCAGCAGAGACGTTCTCACAAGTGAGTCACCTGGAAAATATCAAGCTAGAACCAAAGAAAATGGATCAATTCATCCAATACAGGATGCAAAGGCTTTAGACAGTGCCACTGGACTTATTGAATATTGCACCAGTCATCCAGCAAATAGAGCAAATCACAGAGCAGGACATAGAGAGAACTTCTGGTGCAGCCGAGACAAGCGAGAAGGCTAGTGAACAGTTGGACACAGATGTTCACATTGATCTGATATTGATTAAAGAATGGGAACAATTTGATCAACAGATTAAAGGTCAAAGTGATACCCAAAATGTTATCGCAACAGGATCCCCTTTAAGACAACAACCCATAATTCATGATCCTGTGATTGAAACACCATCCAACAAGGACTCAGCTCCAAAAGAAATTGAGGTAATCCCTGAGTATCCTTCATTAGAGATTACACTGAGCATAGAGGAAATTCCACCATTAGATGTGTTTTATAGCCCTAAACACAAAGCTGTAGTTAAAAGGCAACGAAAAAAGAGAAAGATAGACCAAGTATCAGCAACAGTGCCTCAAGGAGAATCCATGAATGTAATTTGGAGAGACTTAGAAGTTAATCCCTTTAAGGACCTGACCAAATTATCTCAGTTTGCAGGGGTGTACATAGTTGCCACGATAGAAAAAGCAACTGACGTTAATCAATTGATCAAGGATTAAGATCAAAAGATTAAACAGATTGAAGAATAGGTAAGGGTAGAAAAACGAAGGATTGATCAGTAGGCTATTGATAGACAACAACGGTTATCTCAGGAGTTCAAACAGTTAAAATTGGCACATCATGAAGAGATTAAATCTAAGGACGAGCAAATAAAGTAGCTACAACTCTCAATAGAACAATTTAAAGACAATCCCAAAGTTGAAGAGTTTGTAAAGGAAGCCTTAGAAATAAATAATTTCCTATCTCAACAGCTAACCCAACTCTGCCAAAATATATCTCTTATTCGTCCACTATGTATCAAAACCAACGCACTGATAGATCAAGTGGTCAATTCCAGGTTGGAATTCGAGGATGTAGATGAAAAAATCACAGGTTATATCTCTTGGCAAAGCACAGAAAAGGGAAGGGCTACTAAATTTCCAGTAATTGAAGAATCTCATAAAGAGATACTATTTTCAGAATGGGAGACACAACTGATCAAAGCAGAAAGAGAAACTTCAAGGGCTAGGGCAGTGAGGAATAATATCATTGAGCTGATAAATGATAACTTACACAACGCCAATTTAATTTTTGAGTGTTCCCCAAAAAACCTTCCAAAAGCAAAAGTATTGGAAAAACAATGGAAGCAAGATTTGAATACCAGAGAGGAGCAACTCAAAAAATTAGAAAGCCTCAATTGGGACACATATTGCTTCCATTTAGCCAAACAACATAGCCAACAAATTACAATCAAATGCCTTGCTAATGCAGTAGATCGCATGATGCCAGAATTCTCAGATGTGGTATACATAGGTTAGCTGCATGCCAGGATGAGTCATCCACCAAAGATCCAAACTATGCTCGAGATTTGTAACTTGAAGCCGCAGGAGGAATAATAGATGCAATGCATCTTTTAAAGAGCTATCACAATTCTATTTTTAACATGAAATCCCATCTTTTGGGAAAGGCTATTCCAACCACTTTAAGCACTTTTTACGAATAATTTGTTTTTATTTTTACTATAAAGACCCTTTCATGTCATTTCAGAAGGGGTCCTAAAATTGTATTAAATTAGATTTAAGAAGAAAGCGTTTTTTCACTTCTAAGTTTATTTTTGTAGAAGTTAAGGATCAAGGTTCAAACTTGTTATAAAGGGGATTTCAAGAGGACTTGCATTTCTATATCTTTTTGGAGTTTTTAGAAATAAGAAGAGCGAACCAGACTGTTATTTTCGTAAGAGGATTCAAATACATATGGTACTTTTATCAATGTCTTTTTGTTTCATGTTATGCAAATAAACAGTCTTTTGATTCAATATTGTTGTCATATGTGAATGTTCATACAATTCTGCATTATATCACTATTGAGTAACTCAGAATTGATATTCTTAGACACATTTGCCAACAATTGATGTTATTATGATATGCGATATGTTTTATATCACTTTGTTTAAAGTGATCACCATTTATGCTTAACTTTCTGTAGTCAAGTGATTAATCTTTATTAGCATTTGATTACCAAAAATCATTAATTGCATTTGGTATGGAATTACCCCAGGTTATATATATATATATATATATATATATATATATATATATATATATATATATATATATATATATATATAGATATATTTGTATATTTTCGTAAGTTTACAACTCAAACCATCTATCATCTTGTCATATATATTAAACACCCATTCATCAAAACACATTTTATTGGGAAACTGGTCCCATATTATCCAGTCGGAGCCACCATCCCAAACGGAAAAGGAACTGCATTAAGGGTTGGACTGGGTGGTTATCCCCAATGTTGGTGCAATGATTTTAGAGGCATCAACAAGTTGGTCCATAGATTGGAAGCATCGGAGGATAAGATCGCGCACATTGTTGATAACTGGCTTGATTGAATTATAGGAGGATTCATTACTGAGTTCGCAGTAGACACTTCAGTTAGCTATAGCGAGGCAGAGCGACAATTTCTCAAAGGACCGTGAGGTAAGCATGTTAAGTCTCTGAACACTTGGATTAAAATGCTACTATGTGAAAAGTGGATTATGCAAATATATTGATGTTCAGGGCTACGCGGAGTGGGAGAATTTACAAAAACAAAGGTAGTGCAGAACTAGAAACTAGCCCCTTGATTTCACCTCTGCGAGGGGACAAGGAAGAGCTCACGAAGGTATCACCAGGGAGTGTGATCAATTTGATAAGGTAGAGGACTCCATGCATACCACCCCCACCTACATGACCACCAGCTTCACTGCCTTCACCCCCATCTTCTCCCATACCACCTCTGCCACCACCGCGAAGCAATATGGCAAGTGCGATAAAGTTGTCGGTGTTCAAGGGAGTAGGAAATGAAGATCCAGATTAGTTTTGGTTCGTGATAAAAGCTGTATGGGAAATACAGGGAGTTACAGATCATAACATAAATAAAGAAATGTTGGTCATTGCTCTGTAGGATCTCGCGTTGACCAGGTATATTAAGCATTCTAATGACAATCCGAATGTGGGGATCACAGATATCCAAATTGCGTTGAAAAAAGAATTTAGTAGGCCGAAGTTAGAGGCGCAGTCGATCATTGGGTTCAAGGAGATCACAATGCTTCCAGGCGAGACTCCTTGGGAGTTGGATCAGAGACTGAAGTGCACAATTCGCGAAACTAATATGACTTTGACATATGGACAACACCGCGAATGTTTTGTAGCATTGTTAACGTTGCATTTGAGGAATTCGCTATCACAATAGAGGTTAACGACTCAGGCAGAGGCCTTGGAGATTTCTATGAGACTGCATGAGACCTCGATACAGGATCCCAACCTAGGACTTCAGTAGATCCACACGTAGTTGAAAAACTTATGCCTTGAGATAAAGAGTCTGAAACAAGATAGGACAGCTCGCTCAGAAGTGCACGAAGAAGTATGGTGCGTAAAGTGCAAGGGTCATGGACATGACAAGGACCACTGCTCGATGTTCACCAATTACCTCACGGGAGGAGGAATAATGCCATTAAGATCCGAGGCACAAGCATGACCGAGCACGGTGCTTGCTTTGTGGTGCGCGATTTGTCAAATAGGAGGAAATCATATTATGGACAACTGTCATCTGTTGCATAAGTACACGTAGAATTCACAACAGTTGTTTTGTAATTTTTGTAGATCGGTTGGACACGATGAGCACACCTGTAGAAGCTATGAGCTGATGATGGATAGGACTCCCACCTACATAGTTTAGGCCGAAACGTGGCCCCTTGACTAGAACGCAAGAATAGCGCGAACCAGATTTTAGGGGTGCGGACTAGGCCGAGGTGGAGGAGGACCTGGAAGAGGTTGCGGATAGCTAATTTGTTACAATTGTGGGGGGCCAGGACATTATGCCCGTGATTGTACGAATCCAACACATCCATCATGTCTGTATTGTACCTTGTTTGATCATGAGACGGAGGATTGTCCCACACTGATAGCTAGGCTACGCGACAAGGGAGCGATCCAACCTCCCTCGACTCAGAACCTGTAGATCATGAGGTCTGAGCCAAATGAGGAAGACCCCAACGCGAACATTGTGCTCCGAAGTGGAATTATGACAAGTGATGATAAAGACAAGCAATCTGAAGATAGTACTTGGGTTCATAAGGCTCCAATGAAAGAACCAGAGTTTGATTTGGAGCGTGCAAAGGAAACCTTCATGGAAGCTAGGAAGAGCTTCGCTGATGCCTCCACTTTAGGAAGCAAAGTCAGACCAGAGCCAGAAATGGACCCATCAATTCTCATGACGTTCCTAGAAACATGCATGAAGCTACTGCGCGATAGCAAGGCTATAAAGGGACTGCAAGAACTCATTAATAGATGCGCTAGGACCGTGCCAGGAGAACCGCACATAGTTCAAAAGATTGGAAAGCATGCGACAAGGATGGGAAGAGAAATGAGGTTGACCACGCAGATTGGGGAATATGAGATGGACCAAGTGATTCTGGACCTAGGATCAGACGTGAACATTCTGCTGAAGCAGACATGGGAGCACATGGGAAGGCCTACACTACAATGGTCTCCTATTCAGTTGAGAATGGTGAACCAACAAAAGATCATGCCCATGGGAATATTGCAGGGAATCACCATGGATATTGAAGGGGCAAGCGCACTAGCAAACTTTGAAGTGATAGAGATTGTTGATGACAATAATCCTACCCCATGCTCTTAGGAATCAATTGGACCACTGACATGAATGGGGTGATAAACTTGAAGAAGTGCAAAATGAATTTTGAGAAAACATCTCTGCGTGTAGTCGTACCTTTGGACCCTGCTGAGGGATTGCACTACATGGCGCTGGTGCGCGACTATGAAAGCAATGACGACTTGGACTACATCTAAAAGATAACCGCGTGAGAGAAAGACTGGGTAAATATCACCGTGGATGGACGAATCTCATGGGAGCGCGAAAGATCCTGTACATCAGATTCGGACAAGGAAATAGAGCAATGGCAGAACCAGTTACACGAGGTAACCACGTTGAACTATAACATGATGACGAGATCGTTGCACTGCGTATCAACAAAGGTAACGGATCTGCCTACTTATGATGGGTTAAGTGAGGTAGATGCTTTCTTGAACATATTTGAAAGAGAGGTGTTGGAATAGCAATGTTTCGAGGCTTTGAAATGGGTACTATGCACTACACCCATGAGGTGGTGGGGCATGCACCAAGGAAGCTTTGAGGACTGGCATGAATGCAGGAGAATGATGTGCATGCATTTTGGGAAGCCTCATATGTGATTAAAATACAAGTATGATAGACAGGATGATCCACGCATGCACCTCACCAAGTGGACAAAGGTCTATGGGGAAGAGCCATAACATGAGTGGGTGCACTTGTTCTATCATGCCCTAGATGTTATACCCATGAACTGGAATATAGAGACGGAGCTCCACCATGGGATGAGTGAATGGGATATCTTGTGCAAAGGGTTCCTGTTAACCTTCACATTTGAGGATCATTGGTGGGACACTATTGATTACATGCTACAAGTAGTGAAATCAACTATCTTTAAGATACCCCAAGAGCCAATAGAATTGATTTAGCCTGAATGGGCTACTCAACCGAGCTGTGCGTTGGAGTGTTATAATGTAAATACTGAAGAAGATGATGAGGATCTACGAAGAGTTAACATTACAGAAATTGAATGCCATCGTGAGGTTCAAGGACCACTGATTGAAGACCCTGACATAACCGCGCCAGTAAAGAAAAAGCAGGTGAACATTGGTACGGAAGCCGAACCTAAGTATGCAACACTCGGTGACTACTGGGATGACGCGACGGTGGATAAGGTCACTGAGTTACTCTGCGAGTACCAGGACTTATTCCTGACCAAGATCATGGACTTGAAAGGAATCATCGGAGATTTAGGAATGATGCACATCACATTAAATCCTGATGCAAAGCCAGTTAAGCAGAGGCCTTACCACTTGAATTCGAAATACAAGGAAAAGGTCTGCGTAGAACTCGACAAAATGCTCACAGTAGGAATCATTGAGCTGGTGGAAGAATCTGATTGGTTAAGCCCTATGGTGGTGTAGGAAAAGAAGCAGAAGGGAGAGATAAGAATATGCGTGGACCTCAAAAAATTGAATGACGCATGTGTGCATGACCCATTCCCAACTCCGTCACAGATGAAGTATTGGAAAATTTCAATGGGCAGGAAGCATATTCTTTCACTGACGGATTCTCAGGGTACCACCAGATCAAAATCATCTTGGAAGATAGGAGTAAGACAACCTTCGTGACTGAGTGGGGTTGCTTTCAATACACTGTCATGCCGTTTGGATTAAAGAACGCGCCAACCATCTTTTCGTGCATAGTTGTTGCAGCATTCAAGGAATATATCCACAATTTCTTGGAGGTTTATCTGGATGATTGAACTGTATTTGGATTGGTTAAGCACCATATAGCAAGCTTACGCTTGATTTTGGATACCTACCGAAGACACAAAATCGTGTTGAACCTCAAGAAGTGTATGTTCCTCATTCCCTTTGGGAACCTGTTGGGACATGTGGTTTGCAAACAGGAGTTGATGGTAGACCCCACGAAAATTGCGGTGATTTTGAATTTGGAAGCACCGTAAAGTGTCAAATAGCTGCATGCTACCCTGAGACATATGGGGTACTACAGGAAGTTCATCAAAAGCTATGCCCAGATCATCATGTCGATGGAGAAGCTGTTGAAAAAAGATGTCATGTTCTGCTGGAACAATGACTGTAAGAAAAGCCTGGATGTACTAAAAGAAAAAATGGCCTCTGCACCGATCCTGGTCTTCCCAAAATGGGACGAGGAGTTTCATGTCCATGTTGATGCGTTGTGTATAGCATTGGGAGCAGTACTAACACAGGAGGGTGGAGAGGGCTTGGATCACCCTATCACATTCGCGAGTCACAGGTTGTCTAAAGCAGAAAAGAACTATTCCACAACTGAACGCGAGGGATTGGCTATGGTGTATGTGCTCCAAAAATATCAACACTATTTGCTAAGGGGACACTTCAAGATGTATACAGATCATTCTGCGCTGAAATAATTGGTCAATAAGCCTGTGTTGGGGGGGCACATATGCAGGTGGCTTTTATTGTTCCAAGAATATGATTTTGAGGCCGTTGTAAAGCATGGGCGCCTGAACATGAGACCAGATCACCTATCTAGCATTGAGACAGGAGAGGGACCTACTAGTCTAGAGGAAGGACTACCTGATGCATAGCTCTTTGTTGTGCGCATAGCGGATGGAAACTTTGAAGACATAATCCAATTTCTCGTGACTGGAACTGCGCCAAAAGAGTACTCCGTCTAATAGAAGAAGGAACTGGTGGTGCGCACAGTTGATTTTTCTATCATCGCGGGGCACCTATATAAGATGGGAAATGATGAGATACTGTGAAGGTATGTACCTGAATTTGAACGAAGTCATATCCTTATGGATGCACATGGGGGTGCTGAGGGAGGACATTATGTAGGGTGAGCGACCACGCAAAAGATTCTCCACGTAGGGTTGTGGTGGCCAACCCTTTATCAGTATTCAAAAGCATATTGCAAGGCCTGTGATGTATGTCAAAGAACAGGTAAACCATCGCGAAGGGATGAGATGCCTTTGAATCCGCAAATGACGCTGCAGCCCTTTGAAAAGTGTGTGATTGGCTTTGTAGGAATTATCAAACCTCAGGGAAAGACGGGTGCGTGATACGACAGAGTACCTAACTCGCTGGGCAGAAGTGCAGCTGGTAAAATATTGCATGGCCACCATGGCCGCGAAGTTTATATTTGAACACATAGTGACATGATTTGGATGTTCGAATATTTTTATGAGTGATTGCGGTACACATTTCTTGAACGAAATAATCAGCGCGCTAACATAAGAGTTTCAGGTGTATCATCATAAAAGCACACTATATCACCCACAAGCCAATGGGATAGTAGAAGAATTTAACAAAATACTAGAGACTGCGCTGACCAAAGTATGCAATGCGTAGCGAAGTGATTGGGACCTGTGCGTACCTGCAGTATTATGGGCTTATAGGACAACATGCAAAAAACTGATGGGATAAACACTTTCCAGTTGGTCTATGGAGTGGAAGCCGTAATGCCCATGGAGTATATTGTGCCTAGTCTGTGCATGGTAGCACTCACAAGTATGATGGACCACGAAGCCCTGGAGGAAAGGCTCGCATAGTTGAAGGAACTTGAAGAGGAATGGTTTTTGGCTAGATTCCATCAGCAGGTACAAAAGCAGTGTGAAAAGGCTTGGCATGATCGACATATTAAGTTGCACACCTTCAAGGTAAATGATCTGGTGTTACTATATGAAAGTAAGTTTGATAAATTCCTAGGAAAGTTCAGAATGCATTGGCTGGGACCGTACATTGTTAAGGAGGTCATAGACGGAGGCGTGGTGTAGCTGGTAAAGCTAAATGGAGAATCTTTCCCATGCAAAGTGAATGGCAGTCGATTGAAGCCATACACGGGTGGCCCGACTATCTGACTAGCTGATAGAAGCATAGTCTTCGCGCTCCAGATAGCTGAAAGAAGGCGCAGGACTATAAATAGATGCAGGGGACGCAAGAATAGATACAGGGGAGCAGTTCTGATACTGCGGCCTTGGAAAAATGCGTACAAGAGATATAGTAGGAAACCACTTAGTGTGTTACCGACCTTGCAGCCATCCAAGTAGAGTTGGGAGGTCTCATGCGAAGATCTCTGCACTGACAAAGTGACTCAAGGACGAGTCACAATTTTTGTGTTGGGGGCTTGTTGGGTGTGGGATCCCCCCAAGGCAGGTTTTGGGGCTTAAAGACCAAGTTCTGACTAAGTTTGATTTAAAGACTCCGCGATTTGTGGGTATAGTGTTGTTGGGAAAAGTATCCATTCGGAATGCCCCTATCCTACTCTAAGGTGTGATAGTGCCTTAGCAACAAACAAGGAAAGCTATTTTCATATTCTTCTTTATGAAATGTAAATGGAGAAGAAGGATGTAACTAACCTGTGTCTTCCGCTAGTTTGTCGATCCAATCGTTCTCTCTTTTGTTCGCTTCCCACTGCCTGCTCCCTTACTGGTCCAGCTTCACCAAGTTCCTGCAAGATCACAGAAGAGAGAAACTACACAAAAGACATAGATTTACATTCATAACTAGTTTAGGATCAGATTTAAACTAAACATGCAAATATAACAAAGCATCATTGATATACAAGCATATAGGAGAAACTCAAATAGTTTTATTGATATGATAAGAAAGTCCAAGAGGAGATACAACCAAGTGAGTCCCGATCCAGCATCTACCTCCCAGCAAAGGAATCCCTTCCTCTCCTCCAACAAAGCATAAATCACCCAATGCACTAATCTCAATCTCAAACCAACAACAATTCTCTGCAAAGTACAAAATTCCAGCCTCCTGGATCTCTGGGATGAGGGATCCATATATAGATGTAAGCAGAGAGGATGAGTCAGCTTATGTTTTGACTTGTGGCTTCTCTCTGTCAGTTCTTGCTTCCACTTGGAGGCTGAGAGCCTCTTACTCATCACTGGTCGAATTCATTGAGGCAAGTGTCATTGAGGAAGATTCTGGAAGCTTCCAATGTCTGTACACCTCGCGGAATGACACTGCCATTTGGAATTTCTCGCTCAGCGCACCCTGGTAGTGCATTTAGGTGCGTTGCAACACACCTAGCTAGTGTACTGGGGTGCATTGCAACGCAGGCAGCTAGTAGAGCATCTGAATTGATCCTGATTTGACTAGTTCTGATTGGTTTTTGGTGGAGAACTTCTGGGAGAAGCTGTCATTGGTTGACCTTGTTCGTTTAGGGGTAGGAACAACACTTTTAGGGACTTTGGATCCCTTGGATTATGGACATTTCATGCTCAAAGCTGTAAGGCACAAAAATGTCTATAACAGTTGCCCCCTAAAGTATGAGGCCGTTTATCAGGCGAAATGCTTTATTAGGAGGATCCGAAGTTCTTTCAATGCTGGGAGGAGACCTGTAATAAGATACAATACAATACATTATTTTTCATACTGTTTTCATGATCTAGATGAGGCGGGCATTCCCATGCTCAGCTTTATAAATTCATTTTTCTGTACATAGGGCAGACAATCGTCTGATGGTAGACTGATGATTCTGATGAAATCATCATTCTTTTGGTAGGATGATTATCTGCATTGCAATGCTGTACATGTCAATGTCTTTATTTCCTGAATATATATCGCAGCCTGGATGGATGAAACTAGATCCGGGGTCTTCAATCTCGTCTGATCTTCACTCTAAGTACAAGTCGATCCATGTGAGAAATGTTCTGAAGTCGAACATGGAAAGACATCGCTTGATTACCAGTCAATGATGTAAACTGTTAACAAGCGCGAGAGGAATCACCGATAATGAAAATAACCCTCAAGGTACTGCAGTACAATTCACGTGGTGTCAATAAAGGACTTGGCGTTGAACACCACGCAAAATCTTTCGGTCGAAGGTCATTGATGTATACCTGTCGCCAGAAGTGAGAAACTTGCCATTGAGGCATGCAAGCTTCAAAGTACTGAAGGGGGTGTTCCTAGATCAACTTCTTGGATAATGAGCTGATGTCGACAAGAAGTGATCCGTAAAAGGAGGGCCTTAATGCATCCCACATCAGTGACACGGAACGGAGCAAATGATTTTTATGGAGGTGAAAACGATCTGATGACATATGGTTCAGGGTGGCGGTCATGAAAGAATGAAGGATAATGTATGGTAGTGGATGGGACACGGTTAACTTCTCTGGATGACTTCTCTTGAACATATCGGTGACACTTATATGATGGATTGGTAGCATTTACCCCAAAGATGGATGGTATGGCGAGACCATGGTGATGTGACCGGTGAATGAAACAACCCAACCCGACTCAGGCACGGAGTGGAAGTGTCATGTTCAAGAGCGACTTGCTACCAATAAAATTTCTTTGAGTTTCTTCCCAATTTTTCCCCAGTCATTGCTGACCAGTACCTCTTTATTTTTGTCAAGCTTGAGGAGGATAACATATGCTTGTTCTATAATTTTCCCTTCGGGCAAACCCATTGCTATGTTTTAACGAGCCTAGCGATAGTGAAACTCGTTCTCGTCTAAAGACGAGTTTGTCGCTATTAATATTTTTAACGAGTCTAACGACAAAGATAACTCGGTCCTTTTCATTTTTAGAGAGTCTGAAAAGGTACATAAAGATAACTCCAAAGTTCCTTTTTCATCATCTAATCCCTTAAGTCCGAAAAAGTATAAAACAATACAGAAGGGATGAATTTTCGATAGTTTTAACGAGCCGAACAAAACAAGCGCTCGATCTTTTTGTGCAATAATCCCTAAGGTCCAAAAAGATTAAAATCTAGAGGAGGGATAGCACTTCCGGTCGCTTTAACGAGCTGGAAGGCCAAAACTCGACAATCTTTTCATATTTTATGAGTCAGATGAAAAGAGCTTAAAGAAGACTCGTCTTTTGAGGAACGAGTGATAAAACAGGTAGCAGCTGATTCCAGGTAAGGGTTGGAATTTTCCAATCACGGCAGTGTCACAAGGATGGCTAGTGAAATCACTCTTCGCAGCTGTTCCTCAAAATGGGTAAACAATCAAATGGAGGTGAATGATCGGCCAATGGAAAAGTGGAGGTGACGGTGCAAACACGACCAAGGCTTTAATGGCTGATAAATTTACATTCACGGTGGTTATTTACCGGAGGATAGTTCATTTTTTAACGAGCTTAAACGCGGGTTGAAACACTTGCTCGATCTTATGTTTATTTTTTAACGAGCATGAACTATGTGCTAAAACTGCTCGATCTTATGTTTATTTTTTAACGAGCATGAACTATGTGCTAAAACTGCTCGATTAATCCAGTCATATGATAAGAATGTCTCATTTAAGATGCCATTTTTTATGGAGCTTGCGCCTTACAAAGCTTTGCTCCGGAATCCTTTCTTTATGCAAGTTCGGAAACGACTAATCCTACGAGTTTAAAGGGTTAGACCTACAGGTTTAAAGGGAGGACCTAAAAATTTAAAAAATAAATAGCCGCCCCTTACTTGCACTCCAAAAGGTTTGCATGCCCCCAGGTATAAAATATGATTTCAAGGTTACCCCTACTTCACTTCCGCCAAAACATTTGTTTTACCGAGAGAGGCCTACCTCTTTCAGGTTACCAAAGATTGTCTCATTCGCACAACAAACAAAACATTTCTTCGGCAATGTCCACCGAGATGAACAAAGGTGAGCGACGACGCCCGCCGACCCACATAACTTTGACAAGAGAATCTTATTCTAGAACAACCCCTCTTCCAATCACGGACGGGGTACGGACTAGTCATATTCTCCCGCGGAAACCTACCCTATACCCAAAGTTTTCCTGCCAAAGCAGACTAGGACGCATGCCCCCTGGGTTCCAGTCATATCCCTCCGAATTACTCGCGCTCATCGGGAGGACGGACCGTGGGTTGAGACATTTCTTGCATGAAGAGACCATTTAGGGATGGTATATGACTATTTGCGATGCGTGATCCGGGAAATGAAAGCTGGTCCACGAGCTTGACCACTCTTCCTTCGTGCGGAAAACACATTACTCTAAAGAGTGAGGAGACGATGGCTCCCATGCAATATATATAGTCTCGTCCAAGGAGTAGGTTATAATCCAAGGGTCCTTGAATGACCATCATGTTCATTTGAACGGTCTTCCCTTTCAATGTGATAGGTACATTGGGGAGGATCCCTAAAGGTCGACTGGTTCCTTTATCGAAGCCTGTCAGATTTCTCATCTCAGGCAAAAGTGATGGCGAACCAAGCGCTTTCCAAGCAATAGAGGAAAGGATACTCACAGATGCCCCCTCATCAATGATGGTGCCAGCCATGACCATTATGTATATTTGAACGATAATTCGGAATGGTATGCTTGCTGGAAAACGGGGTCTGCCTAGTTGGTTCCAGTCGAAGGATACAACTAGGTTGCTTGGTGGTGGGACCGAGTAGACGGTCGGATATCGCTTTGACGAACTTCCTTCCTGCAATAAAGGAATGGGTGGATTACCCCCGTGTTCGTCGGAGTCTGTGTTGATGAAAAGAATCTGGATGGTGTCATCCTTATCCTCTTCAGTGACTGTATCATTCGAAGATAAAACCTCTGAAGGCAAGACCGGGTCAACTGCCGCCTCGACCTTTTGACTTTCATCTGGTATGGATTCAGTTGGTTTATCTTCAATGATAGACGCTTCAGCTGACCACTTGAGTGGGCCAGCTGGATTCTCAACTAACGAAGGACTCGGCAAGAGTTTTTTATATCCAGGAGGGAGTCGTAACGGTGAAACCGGATGATCATCCAAAACTCTTTTAGCTTCGTCTAAGAAGGGATAACGGTGGAGGGAATGGTTTCCTTCGCACAGTCTACAGGGAGGTCTAGCCCTCCCTTTTTGTCCTGGGACTTCACTTTAGCTAGTTGACGGTGTGCTTTCAACATGGCTATCAGAGGTTGACGACACCGGATTGTGCAAACGAGGAGACCGGTCCCTTAGTATCCAAGGGATACAAGGACAATCTCTGTGAAAGTGGTCTCCTCTACAAATGACACATGGAGATTTAGGCCTGGTCAGTGCTGTGTGTGGATTTTCATTAGACAACACTTGTTTTCCCTTATTTGCCTTTGGCTCCTTCTTCTTTTTCTCTTTCTTCTTCTTTTCCTCTTTCTCCTTGGGAACTTGGTTTTTAGCTTTACCAGTCCCGTCACGCGAAGAGGAAGGAAGAGAAGAAGAATTAGAGGAAGTAGAAGGTTGATGGGAAATTCTGGACTCGTCTAACTGCTGATTTGACTGTTTAGGAATAGTGGTGTTCTGAACGACATTGGTTGAGAAGAGCCAGACCGGCAAGCCAATTTTCAGTCCTGGAAGCGACAATGTGGCCATATGGGGCGCACCAACATCTCCCCAAGAGGAGAAGGGACTAGGATTTCCACCAAGGGGAATTCCTTGGTTGGTAGGCTCCATTTTCTCAACCTAAAGATCAACGCGGGAAAAAGGGTGTGAATATTTCGTTTAAAATAAATTTTAACGACGCTTGGACACAACTTGCTTTTTCAATTTTAAAGAGTCGAGAAAAAGCAAAAGATGACTCTAGTCTCCTTCGATTTTTAATGAGCCTGAAGTGACAAGTGCTCAGATGGACCTTTTCCGTTAAGGAGTTTGAAAAGGAATGAAAGGGACTACTCTAGAGTCCTAGGTAGAGGGTGTGCCAAACTTTTTGCAAAACCGCAGAATACTTTTTAGGGTACGGGCGGTCAATCTTCCTGAATGCTGTGTTCAGTGCATTGTGATCAGTAGGGCGGCCGACACGGCTTCCTATGGATAAAGGTTTTATGCCTATAGGGGTCTCCCAATATATACTCGACGGTACGTGGGAGCACAATCCGTACTGGCACTTGTCGTCTCTCAGGAGGAATCACCCAACCATCAGTGAGGCAACAGTTACTACGTTTTACGACGCCGGAACACGTCTCTAGCCTAGACCTCTATGTTGTGCGTTAAGTTACAAAGCGTTGTTAAGTTCATTCAATTTATTTTAGGTTGATCTTTCTTAGAAGTTTGCCTTTTTGGATCACCACGAGATGTAGATACAATTCCTAAATGCAGTCTAAAGATGATAAGCAAGCTTTTATCTCTTTTCAACAATGAAAATCCTAGCTACAAGGGGAAAAGAAAGACACAATCTTTTCTCAAAGAGCATGGAGCACACTGTAAATGCACTTTTCCTAAATCAATCTATACAAACTGTCAAAATGCAAATGCACATATGCATGCATTTGTTTTCACTTTCTTAATATTGATGCCTAAAAAGAAAGTTGTTGTACAAATTTGAATTCGATTTCAAGTGAAAACACAAACAAGCTTCTTTCGAAATAAAAAAAGACGATTACGACACTTTATGATTTTGAAGTAAACACTTGTTTCGACACTAGAAATTCATAAATTCAAACCAAAAAACAAAAGTAAAAGCGTAATCAACTGTCAACAGCAAACAAACTTACTCCTAAGATCAAAACGACACTTACGACAGGTCTAGATCTAAGGGCGACAGTATGACTAGTTTACTTTTGTAATGGGAAACTGCAAATGATGTAACAAATACACAAAAACAAATACAGTTTCTTTTATACAACTGAGGTGGAATTAAGGCAAAGAAAAGGGGTTTTCAGATAGGTACACTTACTGATAACAGGCTGCAAAAATCAGAGATAAAACTGAACAAAAAGAAGCAAAGAACCACAGCTGCACAGGGCAAAGGCTGATCAGCGCACCTGTTGCACAGAGAAACTGAATTGCAGCGCAGGTAGCCCTCTCGGGACCTGCGTTGAAATGCAGAACCTCTTCACAGAGCCTGCGCTGAAGCAGAAACGAGAATTGTCTCTGGGTTCTGGGTCACGGTTTGCAGTTTAATCTACGGTTTTTGGCCGGATAAAAGCTATCAATAAGGTACAATTAGAGGGATGATTTAAAGGAGGACTAAGAGCTATCACAAAGGGCTGTTAGAGCATTTGTGGATCAGCTGTTCAGATCATAAACAGGCCCAACGAATGGACTAGAGTAGCAGATCTCTACTTTGCATTTGAAAATGGCAAATGCAGTTCGATTCGACACTCCTGAGTTTATGAGAAGAACAACAATAGAAACACAAATAAACTAACTAGATACGATCCCCAGCGGAGTCGCCAATTTGTTGTTGGGAAAAGTATCCATTCGGAATGCCCCTATCCCACTCTAAGGTGTGATAGTGCCTTAGCAACAAACAAGGAAAACTATTTTCGTATTCTTCTTTATGAAATGTAAATGGAGAAGAAGGATGTAACTAACCTGTGTCTTCCGCTAGTTTGTCGATCCAATCGCTCTCTCTTTTGTTCGCTTCCCGCTGCCTGCTCCCTTACTGGTCCAGCTTCACCAAGTTCCTGCAAGATCACAGAAGAGAGAAACTACACAAAAGACATAGATTTACATTCATAACTAGTTTAGGATCAGATTTAAACTAAACATGCAAATATAACAAAGCATCATTGATATACAAGCATATAGGAGAAACTCAAATAGTTTTATTGATATGATAAGAAAGTCCAAGAGGAGATACAACCAAGTGAGTCCCGATCCAACATCTACCTCCCAGCAAAGGAATCCCTTCCTCTCCTCCAACAAAGCATAAATCACCCAATGCACTAATCTCAATCTCAAACCAACAGCAATTCTCTGCAAAGTACAAAATTCCAGCCTCCTGGATCTCTGGGATGAGGGATCCATATATAGATGTAAGCAGAGAGGATGAGTCAGCTTATGTTTTGACTTGTGGCTTCTCTCTGTCAGTTCTTGCTTCCACTTGGAGGCTGAGAGCCTCTTACTCATCACTGGTCGAATTCATTGAGGCAAGTGTCATTGAGGAAGATTCTGGAAGCTTCCAGTGTCTGTACACCTCACGGAATGACACTGCCATTTGGCATTTCTCGCTCAGCGCACCCTGGTAGTGCATTTAGGTGCGTTGCAATGCACCTAGCTAGTGTACTGGGGTGCATTGCAACGCAGGCAGCTAGTAGAGCATCTAAATTGATCTTGATTTGACTAGTTCTGAGTGGTTTTTGGTGGAGAACTTCTGGGAGAAGCTGTCATTGGTTGACCTTGTTCCTTTAGGGGCAGGAACAACACTTTTAGGGACTCTGGATCCCTTGGATTATGGACATTTCATTCTCAAAGCTGTAAGGCACAAAAATGTCTATAACACACAGAGTGCGAAGATGGTAAATGAGTCAGAGGGTTGTCTGCCCTCATTTTTGTAATGTAATGTCGGTTTGAGAGATCTACCCATGGTCCACGGACCATGGGATTGTATAAATAGAGCAAGGCTCTAAGTGTAAAGAGATCTAAGGAATCGAAGGAAATCAAGCCATGAAGCATTGAATCAAATTGTAGAGTCGTGTCTTTGGGTCGTAGAGTAGGAGAAGGCTCTGCAGCTGAGTGCGCCGAGGCCTAGTAGTCTGCAGGTGAGTGCGCGAACCCTTCCAGCTAAGTGCACAAGGTAGGTCAAGTCTGTAACCATTGGAAGCATTAATAAAGAGAAGTTTTACCATATTTCTTTGTATCTTTTCCTGTTTTATGCATTGAAGTATATTGGGTATGAATTGTAAGTTTACTATTTATTTACTGCGCGAAATTATATGAATGTGCTGAATAAGTAAATCTAATAGAAGGCATCTGTTTATGCGAAGATAATGAATTGTTATAATAAGATAAGTAAGATCTATGGTGTGACTTAGGGAAATAGTGCAGATTTCTACCTTAATAGTGTGAAAGCTACAATGCTTAGTTAGGGCCGCGCAAAGGAAAATTTAATAGGGTGTGAAGGCTTCGCATGTCAGGGAAGTACGCGAAGTAGCCTGCATGAAGGTATTCACAGTTGGAATAAATCAACCCCTCAAACATCTCAAGGGTGCGAAAACTTGGTTTTAGTATCCCCCCATACTGCTTTAGGTGAGACCTCAGTCCGCACTCTGTGGACTATTGCTGAAAGGGCCAGTATTACAGGGATTTGTTTAGCTAATTAAATCCGAACCTAGGTCAGGTCCCAACAAGCCAACACCGTAGGTAGGACTTGAATGAGGAGATTGTTAGAGGGAGCAGTTGGGGGAGAGGAGGTGGTATTGTTGGTCATGACCAGAGTGACTGGAGACTTGGATGCAGATTGAATGGCTTGATAGGCCCAATTTGGCTAGTGATATTGGAATTTGTTCTCCATAAGAGTCAATGTCTGAAGGGGTCGGGAGGATATAAGGATCGGTTGGGTCATGAGGAATTGATGAGACCATAGAAGCCATCTATGGAACCGCGGGTAGTGAGAAAGGAAAACAACCTATTAGGGAAGAACCCTTCAAAAGACCGGCGCCGATATTGACATAAGAGTTAAGTGTGCCACCCACTAAAGGTATAGAGGTGCTAGGTAAGGGGGAGTAATCTGGGGTGCAAAAGGAAAGTTGTTCCAATGTGACTATCCTTCCATCCAATGGAAATAGGATGATACGAAAGATAGTATACACAATGGCATTCATGGCATAAGTTCAACTATGACCCAACAACAGATTGTAGTCGAGTTTTCGATCCATGACTTCAATGTCAACCATTATTGTTTTCCCACTCAAAGTGATGGGGTAGCTGGCAAGGTAAGCTTTGGGATGAAGGTGTGGCCGTCAAATTTTTTAAGGGAGTTCAATGCCAAAGAGAGGGTTGGAGAACCCAAGGCGAGCTAACATGAAGCCGACATGATGCCAGTCGAAGCACCTTTGACAATGACAATTCTATGTACCCCACGTCCTTTCAAAAAAAAGTTCACTTGAAATGCAAGCTAGTGTGAAAGGGGAGGCTTACATTTTTCCATGTCGAATATTGCTAACATGGAATCCTAAGGGTCAATTGCACCAATAGCCGAAAGCATAGTTTTCCTTTGTGTTGGATAATTTTGTAATACTTCGAGCACCGACAAAGCTGATGATGCTTGCACCAATTCTTCTACAATATTATAGTTCTTGGCAACACGTGTAGATCTATTATGTGTTATGCGACGAAGTGCCCCTTTTGGGGGGCGAATCACAAGATCAACAATCGGTCATTCGATGTGAAGATCATTGGGCGGCGGTGGGTTTGAACTCTAGGAAGCTGCCTCAGTGTTAGTGATTGGAGCTCCATAAGTTTTGTCTCTTGTTTGAAGATCGATCATTTCAAAGGTGTAAATGGTGGATGGTCCTTCACCAGCTAAAGGATGATGTGAACCGTCGTTGCCCCCTTGCATGGGTTGAGGCTGGTTTGCAATAAGATGCTACTATTGTTGAGGAGGGAAAGGGTTGTTTAGGACCGCAGGGGTTCGACCATTGCCCTTTTGAGCAAGGAGATCTGTGCATTCTTGGAGGCATGGACAACGATGTGTCATATGGTCTTCCACATAGACCTTGCAAGGGAGCTTGATGACTTTGTCCTTTCCGCTGTCAGGTGGCGCAGTAGCTTTCTAATTTGGATTGGATTGCTTGGCTGACTGCTCTTCAGAAGGAGCAATCTTTTTATTATTCTTACCGTTGGGTTTTTGTGTAGACTGCACAGAGTTTATTACTGTGGTAGGAAGAGAATTCTATTGGGCAGTGGGATCAACATACAATTGGGAAATGTGTATGCTAAGTTGTTTTATAGTAGCCTTGGATGTAGCACCAATAATTCCATCAGTGTGCGCACCATGTTGCTGATTAGCGGGAGCATTGGAAGTTTTGGGGGCATTGGGGATGATGTCTTATAAGGTGCCAGACTGTGAATAAATCAAATATAAGTGTTGGGCACGATGAATGGATTGGTATTCAGTGACACACCATCTAAGGAAACATCTTTAGCAATTTGGAGGAGAAGAGATTTGCAGAACCAATCTGCTAATAGATAATCTGGAAGGGGCGCTTTGGCTAGCCTCTTCCTATGTCTGCATTCATGAATGTGATTGGAGATGTGGGTGGTGGTGTCTTGGCATAAATTTGCAAGGAGTTTCATTCTGGTTTCATAGCAGATGGGTAGTTGAAAGTTCTTTAAATATTCCATCGGTAAGGCGCCAAAGGTATTGAATGACGCATGTGGTAACTCAATGTACCACTTGGCTGCATTGCCAGTAAGGGTGCGGGGGAAGATCCGGAGCCATATACCATCATCCGTCATGGAGTTGGACACACACCATAGATGATAGGTTGTGATATGTGTACTCGGATCCTCCCCTTATTTCCGTTCGAACTTTGGGATGTCGGTAGGAATTTTGTGCTGGATGGGGTCATTTGTGAGTTTGTATAAATTGGGAATGTCAAGTGTTGCCAAAAAAGGCAAAGTATTTGATGCCCTCGATTCAGACCAAGTGATGACTAATGACTTGAGGGTCCTTACGGTCCTCCCATCATATTGTTCCCAACATTATACATAGGATTTGCGAAATAATAATTTCCTTGTGGCACAATCATATATTGTGGCTATCCATAGGGTTTATTAGGTAGGGGGATATAAGCTTGATTTTGCCTAGGATAAGAAGTGCTCCCTTGACTCATTTGATGTTGATAATGGGGCGCCTAAATGGATTAAGTGAGACCCGGTTGAGAGATCCCACCAGCTACGTAGTTGGCTGTTGGCACTTGACTGACATATGGAGGATTCATGTCAATCAATGACTGCCTAGTTTGTCCTATAAACGGAGGGGGAATTGTAATGTTCTCGACAAGTATGTGCATGTTGGGAACGGTGCCCCCAAGCATTTGAACCTTGGGGTTGGAACTAAACAAAGGATTCCAACCAAAGGTGTCGCTGAAGGGACCCGTGCTAATTGCGATATAAGGAGCACTACATGGAGCACTTACCGAAGGTCTAGAAGCAAAAGCAAAAGGGGCAGAAATCAATATGTACTGGGTTTCGCTTGTGTTGGGTGTAACTAAGGTGATTGGACCTGGCACAGTTGGGATAACTAGGTTTTCCATGAGCGGTGTAGTACTGACTGTCAATTGGGGAAGTGAGGGTGGACCAAAAGTGTCGACAAAATCCCAATCCCACAACCCGTTAGTCATTGATGGGATGGTGGGTATAGGTACAGTGGAAGACATAGGAGGTACAGGTGCAACTTGAATCAATAGCAGTCCCAATGGATTAGTGATTGGAGGATTATAAGGAGGGATGAAACCTTCAGTAAATAAATCTTCCGGTAGACTTGAGTCATGGGATGTATAGATTGATTCAATGTTAGATACTAGAGAATGGTCACCTGAAGATGGGTAATCCAATTCACTGGGGCTCAGTAGATCCTCCACAGTTAGTAGAGGATGACCTTGTATTCATCTAGATTGACGATGAGGGTCATATGTAGCCACTGTGACCAATATATTTTATCAAAATATTTTTGTAGTGATATTTATTATAGTCTTAGTGATAACAAACGGACACCTAAAAAATAAAAAATACTCTAAACAAGTCAATCAACAAGTAGAGGGTATGACTCTGTTTGATAACCACCGTTTGCTAGAGATGGAACCCAATATCAAAATGGATAAAAGAGAGATTTGGCCAAATTTACAGTTACGATTACTCTTGAGCTTCACCCAAATGTCAGATTAAGGGGCCAAGTACTCTTGTGAAGATGAGAACCCTCCCAAAAACTGAAGACAGAGTAGGTTCGTCTGTTTAGGTACTAGGGCATCCCACCCCAATCACCTTGTGTTTGTCCTTAAAAAGTATGACCACTATGGCTACCTCAAATCATAGACACTACCGGGGGGGGACATGGTCATAGATAGTATGCTATGTGGGCAGGATACATGAGTCCCCGACTCAGCTCTTATATCCCTGAAGGGATCCCCGATACACAGAATACCCAAAGGAGATGTAATAGAAGGCATGCTACCTTCTTTCACAGTCCAATGTTGTCTCGCATTTAGCTTTGCTTTTACTAGAGTGGTCCCAGATAGTATGAGTGCAGAAGGATTTCCCTTGTTAATGACACTTGTCTCGATTTATGATCTTAGGTAGTTAACTCACAACTGCCTAACCCAATATCTTAGCCTATACTAATATGTGTGTTTACTCATAAAAGAGTTGATGATTGATTTTATTACGAGGTAAATTTTAAATGTACTTTGTTAATGTCTTCATTGGGGGTCTTGACGTATGGAGTTATGTGGGACTCTGACATAAACCATGTAGAAAAAATGCTTTTAATTTCACTTCAATGAATGAGTTACTTCAACAAGGAGAGGGTAATTTATACATCAATATGTACCATGCATCCAGTACAGTAAAACACAAGCACAACATACACACATGCAATGCTCTCTAACAAATTTTAAAACCAAATAAATGCGTAATCTAACCAGCTAAGCAGAAAAACTGTACAAATTTTGTATTTTCATTTTTATGAAAAACATAAGCAGTAAAGCTATTTTATTAAAAAGAAAAAATTGTTCAGGAAACAGACAACGAAACAAACATGCACAACTACAAATCCTTGATCATCCTACAAGTAGCTTCCCCAACCCAGAACTGTCTGTTTATCAAGATTTGGTTGGCTAACAAACTTCGGAAGAGGACACAGAGAGTTAGTGGCTGCACTAATGCTCTGTTTGAAAGGCAATGGAGCTTTATAAAGCACTAATTTCACTTTTGGGGTGCATTAGTGTGGCAGAGGCTCTAAAACAAGGTTGTTGGGATCAGGTCAAAAGCTGAGCACTGTGAGAAGGGTGTTGTATAGTCCTGAGTGGTCAGAAAGGGAATCAAGAAGTATAAGAGGGCCTGGAAGAAAGAGAGATCTAGGAAATTTCAAGGAGAAAACTGGGAACTAAGTATAGTCCCCAGTGGAGTCACTAATTTTTCTATAGGGATTAATGCATAGGTGATTGTGGTGGAATTCCCTCAAGGATCTTCCTGGGATCCTTGGCAGATAGATCAGATTAGCTGCAGCTGGCACAAAGATACATGCACATATTTGTATTAATGAAATGATAATCAAAGTAATAAGGAAGATTATTACCTTAGATCTTGGTGTGGTGTTGCTAGAGAACTCAAAGTAGTGGAGTGGAAGACCCCTCAACTAGCTCCTAGATCAATACTTGCACATAGACAAGACGAGGTGTAATATCACAACATATAAACTTGATAATCAATACAAGAATACATAAGGATATCTAACTACACATACGTAATCTACTCATAATCAATAGTGTTGCATAAACATGTAAATAAATCACAATACCAATGCCATGGAGTAGACAACACAACTACAGGTCTATATTAGTTATAGGAAAGCGTGATTACAACCATCAATTGCATCAAGCCTCCCTTACTCCTCCATCTCGTCTCTCTCTCTCCCTTCTTAAACTCTTGATGAGCCATTGTCTAATGCAAAGCTTCAACAATCAATAGGAAATCCTTTCAATACTTTCGACCCCTTTCACAATGCCCGAAGCCTCAAATATATAGCATGAGAGGATAAGCCTTGCCAATTCTTTCATGAGTTCTTTTGGTCAACAGCTGGGATGTTTCCATTCTTTGTCACCCATTCCTTGTTTGTTAGACCCCATTAGGAATAGTAATTCCTCAAATAGGTTGAATATGGATGTTTCCCTGCTTTATGGGACGACATATGAGTGAATATCAAGATATTATTTAGTTAACTCGCTCCTTTGACCTCTAGAAACTCACTAAAGTTTATTAATGTTTCCCCCAAGGCAACACAGAGAGCTACCCTAGGGACTAACGCACCTGATTCATGGTTAGGAAGCTTTATAAATCACCTTGCTAGTTCCTGGGGAGTGTTAGCTTGGAAAATAGGCTTGTGAACTTGGTCAATATTTTAGTCATCTTGCCTTTCTCCTCTGAGCTGGTGAGGAGGTCATTTTTCTATATAACATGGCCTTTTTCTTTTGTTAAAGCTATGAGCCCTTGGCTTCTTGTGTGTTCCAAAACCAAGCACTAACACCATCAGAGCCCCCTTATCGATGTTTTTCACTTGTTTCCCATATGCCAGCAACCATAAATCACGGATTTCAAATTGCCGATAGGTCCCTTTATTCAACCCTAGCCTTTGGTTCTATAACACTTTGCGACTGTGTGATATCCTACACCCCACATCCCAGTGATTTCCAAATGTGGCCAATGTGCTAACCACCACAAACCTATAATTGTTGACCAATGACACATCGCATCTTTTGACCAATGACACATGTCACTCAGATATGGCCCATTACGCCATTCAAAACAACAAAACTGCCTCCCACATGTTCCTCTGTACCTTCACGTCATGCTAATGACAGCAGCCATTCTGTCCCTTATCAGAACCAATCAAATCCTTCCACATGTCCTCATCAGAGCTTACCGAACGCTACCAGCTGTCCTTATTAGAGCCTATCAAACACTGCCATGTGTCCTCATCAGAACCAATCAGATGCTCCATGTGTCCTCCTAAAGGAGAGAGAAAGAGGCCTACCTATCCTTATTTTGCATCAAATTCCTTTGTATTTTTCCTTTTGGCCTTCCCGATGATTTAACAAAGGATGCCTCAATTCTCAGTGTTCTTCTGTTTGTTGCACCGATGCCATCCAACAAGTATCACTGATTGCAATTCATCGAGACCTCCAATGTGTAGGATAGCTAATCGCTAATCAACGATTCACAATGTTGTGCACTTCTCCTTAGGATCCTCCAATAGCTGATTGTTAGGATGGCTTGGCCTCTGATCTCTGACTACTGATATGTCTTGGCCTCCAGTCTCTGATGCACCACTATGCACCGACTGTCGGGACCTCTGATTCACCTAGACTTGCAATATGCGAGATTCTTCCTTGCTTAAGGCTTTAACACCCTGAACTTCAGCAGGTCATAAATTTTGACCCACAAGTCCATTTATGGACTTTCTCATATCATTGGAAATATCTTCCAGAGAAATTTCCAATGCAAGGGGTTCAATTAGCCATTAAGCCCATCTAATACCTCAAAATATGTATCCAAACTCACTACCAATATTCTTCTCCTGAACTCTCCAAACAACTAGGAATCACATCCACAATGTGTCGTTAACATGAGACCTGTAACAAACATGAACTTCCTTCCTAGTCCATCACTGTAATCATCATTTTATGGCATCTCTAATAAGCCTGGTACTATGTTGATTTTCTACATGAAGCCCACAACTACCTTAAGGTTCCTCCTCGTCCATCACTACCAACATCTTCTACAACAAGCAACCAAACTTGCCTGGTTGACATCAATACCAACACTCTTGCCTACTATTAGGCACTTCCAACTGCCCAACACATCTCTTGAGCATGACTGTTGACATAAAATACCAACACACTTTCATATGCCCTCACTAGGCCATTGGTAATCCACACAATGCCAACTGTCCAACAATCTCCCCCTTTGGCATTGATGGCAAAAGACCATCCTCTTCTCTTCCAAGTGATGGCCAAACCTCAGGATGCTTCTAGACATCTCATGGCATGAGACCCTAATGACCTTTCCATCACAACTTCTCCACAACTTTTCTCCCCCTTTGACATCAATGGCAAGGGGCTACAAGCTTCCTTTCTCTCCCTAGACTCTCACTGACTATGAGGACCAGAGTCTAGTTGTTAGGATGTGCTTTCTATCTTGTAGACCTCTCTTCCAGGGCTATTGCTACTGCTGCTCCATAAACTGGGAAAATGTGACATGCTCCCCTTGAACATATACTGCCTCTGATTTGTCCTTCCAATTTTAGACACCTTATGGTTGCTCGTTGAGCACTATTGTCCACCAATTCATATTTTCTATTAAAAAGATTGATACCCATTAAACTGCGCATGTTATTACTGTTGCTACAAATACCAATTTATAATGATGCATTTAGGCTATCCCTTCTTCATTGTTGCTACTGCTTTCAAGATTTCTCTCATTCTTGAGCATCTCTGTTTCTCCCCTTGAGATAATTCTCATACTATGGGGACTGCTTCATAGCTCATACCAATTGCATCAAAATAAATGATACAAGTGGAACACTCTACCAAGAAAAATTTTCTATTTCTTTTCTATAAAAACATGTACATTTGTACACATGGTTACTCAAAATGAGCCCATTACAACCAATTGACATAGCTATACCAATTGAGGGTTAAGGGACATGAAAAATCATACGCAAATTGTGTTTCATGAACACAAGAATGTTATACATTATACGCTTACAACTTAAATTAAATAAGTGTGTTTCATCAAAGATGCAAACCTTTCCTTTGCTCAACAATCTTCCTTTCTAAGGCTGCCCATTGTTGCCTGCTACTGCTTTGTCAAAGTAGCCCCCCCTGGGCCAATGTTCCTTGATCTCCTACAAATATTCCTTGCCTTTGCGTGGGGACTAATATTTTTTACCTAACATGAATGTGAGCTTCCTGTCATTCCACACTTCCGTTGCAGCCCATATTCTTCTCACAAAAAAAAATATTGGTGTATACTCCTTATGTTGGTTGTGCTCCTCTTTCATCCCTTAGATGCGGCATTCTGATTATACTTCTTGGCCTCCTGCATCTGACTTACACGACCTCCCTTTAGGCCCTTCTCTTCCTTTACTGAAGACAAATAGAGGATCTACTCTCCCTTAGAAGATCATCCTCCTCCTTCCTCCAGACCTTTAAAGGTCGAGTTATGTCAGAAGCATTCCCTTCTTGCTTCTTCTTTACCCTTGTTTGGGTCTTCTCTCAGCTACACTTGGGTAGAGAAATTTTTCATTCAACTCCTCTTTCTTCACCCAAATCCACTTGGAGCCTCTCTTCCTTTCAAAAGGGTAAGCTACAAGAGTAAGAGGATTACTCTTTTGACTTCTTCCTCCCTTATGCACCTTTCTCTGTTGACACGGAGCATTGAAGACATATGAGTATGTTTCTACTCTATTCTTTCTCCTTGTCTTCAAATTCCAAGCTGCTGCATTCACATGCATATACTGAGAAGCATTTCATCTATTCTCAATTTTACAGTCATCTGTCTTGTGCCAGATATTTCCACAATCATAGCATCTAATTTTGCTTAAGACCAGTATAGAGGAGTTACCCTTTTTGACATCCCTTTTGTCAAAACTCCTCTCTAGGTCATCTTGCCTACTTCTAGCCTTATTGTGCAATCTTGGGTTGCTACTACCCAGCACACATTTTTTTCTTGCATGCCATTTATAATCTATGTCTTTATGTCCAAACTTATTGCAAGAAAAAATATATCTATGAAAAGCCTTTTGTTGATAGATATTACCTTTTCTTTGTAGGATTTGTTCTTGAGGAGGAGGGATTTTCTACCAGCTCTTCTTATGCGTTCTATGACAACAATCATTGCTATCATGCACTCTCCCTTGCATCTGCTATGCATTCTTCTATTGGACTTGTTGGTGTTGTTGCTTGGGCTTATGCTTCTTAGCCTTCTACTACACTACATGTTGTTTCTGTTTAGCCTTCTCCTATTGTTGTTTATTTCCTTGTTACTATTGTTGTCCAACAACCTGTCTTTTGTTTTTGTTGGAACCTTCGAGCTCCTAATATTGAGACAACTCTTTATTTGACTTCTCTAAGTCATGTATCAATGAGATTACCTCATCTTGTAGTCTCTCACAGCAAGCCTCCTTTATACTCAGCTGATGGGTTAACCTCCCAGTTAGACTACTAGCCTCTTCTTGTTGAGAAATTAGTTCAACTATTGTTTTTCTCAACTTCTCATTCTCAAGCTCATAAACTTCTAGTTGCTCCTCTTGCTTGAGATTTTCCTCTAATAGGTCCTTGATCTCTTTTAGAGCAGAGATCAACTTATTTATAGAAAATATCCTTTCATTTAGATCCTTCTCTTCTCTATCAGAGGTGCTATATGAGTTATCACAAAGATATAATCCCATCTCTATGTTCATGGAGTCTTCCATAGGTCTAAGGGTTATTCCTTCTTCTTCATTTGAGGATCCCTTATTTTCTATTTTTACTAGACCGGGTCTATCTTCATTACATCTACTAGATGCATGCTTGTCTCTATACATCTAGATAATGAATGACCTACTTCTTTACATTTATCACAAGGAAATAGCATACCTTCTGAGCAGCATGGTCTCTCCTCTGAGACTTCTACCTCATCAATGAAAGTGTGATGAGAAACAACTTCTCCACTTTCTGGTTTGTTGCTAGAGCAGCAGGGCTCCTCAACCTCTTCTCAATCCACATGGCTATCTACAATATGCAGACATTGCAGATTGTCTAGCACATCTGTTGTTGACTTACAATGCCTCACTTTGTCAACATCCAGCTTAGATATCCCTCTCATGATGACCTCCTTGGATTTTACATTTTGCTCATTCTTCTCTCTATACTGAACAGAGCACCACATGTCAACATTCAAGGCTAGTAAACATTCCATCATTAAAACCTCCCAGAATTCATAATCAAGCCCATGGTTTGATTCATTTAAAGATGGAACTCATGCTACCATTAGCCAAACTTCCTTAGCCATTATTTCTCTTTGATCTACCTTCTAGTGATTAAGCTATTTATGAAGGAACTTGGCTCTGATACCAATTGTTGGGAAACAATGATAATACTGAGAGGGGGGGTGAATCAGTATTAAGGCTAATTTTTACTTCTTTATGCCAGTTTAATTTTCTTATTTAAACTTGGCATCCAACCATATAACCAAAAACAATATATAATATGGAAACAACATAAAATCAACACACAAGCAAACAAACCATAAGCATCATACACATAGACACAAGGTTTTTCACGTGGAAACCATTTCGAGGAAAACACCACAAGGTTTTTGTTGTTATTGATGTAAATTAAGAGCACCCACTCTATTACATCAATATATTTTGTGAGCACCCCCTCACAGGAAGCACCAACTCCTCTTAATTGTTTGTAAGCACCAAATAGCAGAAATCATAAACTCCTTATGTTTGTAGACACCTATCTAGCTTACCAGAAGAACCATATGAGGCACCGACCTCATGGATTTGTTGCAAGAACCAACTTGCAAGAGGCACTGCTCCCCAAGCCTTCCCAAGCTCCACTAGAGATGGAAGCACCAACTTCCTTTCTGTAGGCACCAACCCACCCTCAAATAAAAACTGGTTGTTCTCTGTATTTTTCCAGCAACTCTGCCTAATAAAAAAAATTTGATTCCAGCTCACTCTGATACACTTTGTAGCTCTTTGCAACAATATTCAACAACCCTTTGATTGGATTGTCATTAGTAGTCTCTTAGTTCTCAACCTCTCTGCTCTTCATAACACACAGTCTTCTCTCGGCCTTGCTTCACACAACACAGGCTCAGCTCTCGAACTTCTACTCTCTAAGGCACACACACAATCTTATTCACACAACTCAAGAAACATCCACCTTTAACACAGAGCATAGGAACTTATGACTTATCTCATAGCTCACATGCAACTCTTGGCCTAACGCATAGAACACATGTGACTATCGGCCTTTACACGCAAAGCACACAAGCACCTGTGGCCTAACACACAAAATTATACTCTCAGGGTCTCTTTTCTTATGCTAAGACATTGTCAACCTTTACATGAAGAACTGATTCTCACTTAGCCTCTCACAATAGTGCTCACACTCAGAGAGTTTTCCTCTTAGTCTCTCAGACAACAATGTTACATTCCCCCACATGCTCAATCAAGCTCCTAGGTTTTGTTCCTATGTTGTATCCTCGATCGATGTTGTCACACTGCTCTCATTCGACACTACACGCCATACCTAGGCATGGCCTCTCCATGTTGTCTGCTTCAGACTTGGTTTCTGCAACTGCATTCACAAGAGAATAGGAACCTGACTGTCCTTACTGTCTTCTTCATATTGAGAATTAATTCTCAGTCGACCTTCTTACTCAAACCAGGGACAATCCACTCTATGTTGCAGCTCTCTCATCATTGAGGCTATCCATGCTGAGAGTTTAATCTTACTCCACCTACACACTCCACTCAGACTCTCCATGCCTCTTCATGGATTACAGTACTTCAACATGGATTTTTTTTTTTTTTTGCATTTATTTCTATAATGTGTGCATGGGATATCTCCAGTGACTAACTACACTTCCTCTACATTTACTCTTTAGTTTCCGACCCATCTAGCCTTCACAATAATGTACTATGCTATCAGATAATTCACACCATAGTGCTATATCATAACTTCCACATCGCAGCTTTACAGTGGTGCAATGTTACACATTGTCGATTGCCAATCTCTGATATTCAAGCCCCTTTCAATTAGCTCCCTAATGTATCTCAGCCATAGGACTAGGTGTTGTGACCAAGCACCAACCATATCAAAACTCTCTTATCGACAATTTTCATTTGTGCCATTATGCCAATAACAACAAACTATCAATCGTTGATATTTGATTTCCTATCTCCCTATTGTTTATCCCTTGCCACACATTTCTCACCACAGGATCGAAGGCAGTGACTAGGGGCTCAACCTTAAGGCCCTAAGTCTTTCAGTGCTTTGTCGGGGGCCTTTTTCTTTTGTTAAAGCTCTAAGCCCTTGGTTTCTTGTGTGTTCCACAACCAAGTGCTAACACCATCAGAGCCCCCTTATCTTATTGATGTTTTTCACTTATTTCCCATATGGCAACAACCACAAATCACCGATTTCCAATTGCTAAGAGGCCCCTCTGTTCAGCCCTAGCCTTTGGTTTCGTAACACTTCACGACCGCGTGCTATCTTGCATCCCACATCTTAGAAATTTCCAAATGTGGCCAATGTTCCAACCATCGCAAACCTCTAATCATCGATTGTCAAAGTGACGTCATCTCATGCCACATGGAATCTTCTGACCAGTGACATGTGTCACTCAGATATGGCCCATTAGGCCATTCAAAACACCAAAAATTCCTACCACGTGTCCCTCTGTACTGTCACATCATGCTAACATCAGCAGCCACATGTCCCTTATTGGAACCAGTCAAATCCTGCCACATGTCCTCATCGGAGCTTACCAGACTCTACATTTTTCCTTATTGGAGCCTACTAGACATTGCCATGTTTCTTCATCGGAACCAATCGAATGCCTCCTCGTGTCCTCCTATAGGAGATAGAAAGAGGCCCACCTATCCTTGTTTTGCATCAATTCCTTTGTATTTTTCATTTTGGCCTTCCCGCTAATTTTGTTAGTCCTTACAATCTCCTAGGCTGAAAAGGAAATCGACAAGGGTAACCTCAAACCACTTCAGCTCAGTAGCTAGCCCTGCTGAGCATGAGAGGGATCTCTCTAAGTCTCTTATCAGTGATACGTCTTTAAATCAAATGAATCTTAGGCTAGATATGTGTATTTGTTTGTGAAAATTTGGTATTTTTTAAGGATTTGCTGAACTTAGGGTTTGGAGCCACAAGTAGGTCTAGGCTATGGGAATACAGGAGAAAACATAAGGAGCTAGATGTCAGAAGCCATGGTGTAATTTGAGTATTTTTTAGTGTAGTATAGAGGATATAATGTGGAAGAAACTAATGAGCATAAATAAACATGATTTCATTAGCTTAGGAAGACAAAACACATAACTATGAAAACCAGATAACAGAGCTTGAAAAATAAGAATTCTGAGTATTTTATCACAAGGCATTCATAGAAAGAAGAGATATAATGTAGATAAAGATGTTTATACCATGATAAAACAAAAATAATGAAGTACAAGCACCATGAACTCACTGGGCTAGAGTTCCTTGAAAATAGCTGCAACCTGTATCTGTATTAGTTGAAAGATGATTACAATGCAAGCCTCCTTCACAAAAAGTTCAACCCTCTTCTCCTGAAGTGAAATGATACTTATAGACTCTCCTAGACCACTTTCCCACCTTCAGGAGTCGAATTCCTTGGTGGAGGAACTGACTCCAAGATTCTCTCAACCAACAGGTGAGAGTGAGAAGGTGCAACTCAAACACTTCATGAAGAGTTTGTTTCTTTTATGAGGCCTAATAAACATCAAAAACAACCTATGATGTACATTTATTCATTCCTACATCACCTCGCCTTGTAACTAGTGCCATTGCATAGAGATTCTTGACTTTGACCAAGTCAGATTGAAAACTAGAAATTTTACATAGTGAAAATTTTCAAATAAAAACATAGAAAGTGTAGAAGCACAACGCCGACTTTGAGCTGAGTTTTAGGTGCCTTTGAGGAATCAAAATAAAAATCGGAGAGAATGGTCAACTATCCCTTCAAGTCCAATTTCCAGAACAGTTTTAATTTCTGAATTTGGAGCATGGGAAGACCTCAAAAAATCCATTCTCCCAAGGTCACTCCAGAAGCGCCGCTTGTCAAAAAATGGTCCAGAATGCTAATTTTTTGCCTTTTTTTGCATTTTTCTCCAAACTAAGCCACCTCTGCAAAATATGGGCAAATGGGTTTTTATAGGATGTCAATATCTTTCCAAAAATGTAGATCTTTCCTCAAATGCAGGCCTGAGGAAAAAGCGCAGCGCCAAAGTGCTATGCTTCTAGAGCAGTTGAATTTCTGAACTTAGACCAAAAATTCTCAAAAAACTCAAAATGCTCAGAATTTTCTCAAAATTGGAGGGAAGGTGTAAAAATATGTTTTTTATAGCTTCATGGATGCTTCAGAAAGCATCTCCAAGTTTCCCTCATCCTTTTGGTCTTTTTTGGCCTCCTTGAGCTTATTTGCAAGTTGCTTTACCTTGACATTGGCGATCATGTTTTGAGCTTGATAATGATGCACCATGTGTCTGAGCAATTGATTGTCTCTATTTTCCTTCTCAAGGAGCTTCTCCAAGTGTTCATTCACCCTATTAAGCCAATATTATTTATCTTGATGAACCTCTAGGGCAATCCTTTCTTCTAGGTCAAGGTCTTCATTAAGAAAAATTTGTTCTTGTTCCTCTTGCAAAGCTTTCTTGAGGCCTCTTGTCCTTGGTCTTTTCCTTTTTCCTCTCACCTCTGATGCTTCAAGCTTGCTTGATGTCACGATCTCCTTACCTTTTCCAATTTTCTGCATTAACTTTGTTTTTAAATAGTGGAGTCGCCATGAAAATTCTAAACCTTTGGATTCAGGTGATTGTGAGAAGGTGAAACTCAAACACTTCATCAAGAGTTTGTTTAGGAGTTTGCTACTTTTATGAGGCCTAATAAACATAAAAAACAACCTATGATGTACATTGATTCATGCCTACATCACCTAGTCTCGTAATTAGTGCCATTACATAGAGAATCTTGACTTTGACCAAGTTAGACTAGAAACTAGAAATTTTACACAGTGAAATTTTCCAAATAAAAACACAGAAAGTGCAAAAGCACAGTGCCGACTTTGCGCTGATTTTTAGGTGCCTTCCAAGGGTCAAAATCCAAATCTGAGAGAACGGTCAACTAGTCCTTCAAGTATAGTTTCTAGAATAGTTTGAATTTGTGTATTTAGAGCATGAGAAGACCTTCAAAAATCTATTCTCCCAAGGTCACTCCAAAAGCGCAGCGCCTGTCAAAAAATGGTCCAGAATGCTAGTTTTTTGCCACTTTTTTGCATTTTTCTCCAAAACTAAGCCACCTCTGCAAAATATGGGAAAATGGGTTTTTAGAGGATGTCAATACCTTTCCAAAAATGTATATCTTTCCTCAAATGGGGGCCTGAGGAAAAAGCCAATTTAATTTCTAAACTTAGACCAAAATTTGTCAAAAAACTCAAAATGCTCAGAATTTTCTCAAAATTGGAGGGAAGGTGTGAAAATAGGTTTGTTATAGCTTCATGGAGGATTCATCAAGCATCTCAAATTTTCCATCATCCTTCTAGTCCTTTGTTGGCCTCCTTGAGCTTGTTTTCATGTTTTTTTACCTTGACATTGGCGATCATGTTTTGAGCTTGATAGTGATGTGCCATGTGTCTGAGAAATTGATTGTTTCTATTTGCCTTCTCAAGGAGATTCTCCAAGTGTTCATTCACCCTATTAAGCCAATATTCCTTATGTTGATGAACCTCTAGGGCAATCCCATCTTCTAGGTCAAGGTATTTATTCAACAAAATGTGCTCTTCCTCTTCTTGCAATGCCTTCTTTAGGCCCCTTGTTCTTGGCATTTTCCTCTTTCCTGTACCTTTTGATCCTTCAGGCTCACTTGATTTCATCATCTCCTTACCTTTGCCAAGTTGCTGCATTAACTTGGCTTTTTCCTTTTCTAGGTCAACTCATTTGATTTAAGTTGACTATTTTCCCATTCAAGGAATGATATAACATACTTTTCCCTTTCCAAATTGATTGCTAGCTCCTTGATTTGATAGTCTTTCTCTCTGATTGTCTGTCGCATGTTTGAAGTCTGATCTTTCACCTCTAAATCAACTAGTTCAAACTCATGCTCAACTGTTTCTTTCTCTTTTGATGTTGTTTCCTACTTTGTCGATGAAGAAGGCTTGGACCCTTTCTATCCATGAGAAGAAAACACAAGCCTCTGTCCTCTCTTGTACACTTTAGTCACCTCCAGCTTAGGTACTTTAGTTTTCTCCACTGATTTCCTGGAGGACCACACCTCCATTTGAATGAAAAGTAAACTATGAGGTATGAATGGGAATGAAGTGAAGTGAAGGTGGATTTTAAAAAAATGATAGAGGAGGTTTGAAAAAGGTGGATATGAACTTTGGAAGCTGATGAAAATAAGTGAAGAAATTGTGGAAGAGTGATCTGCTTGGAAGGAGGAAAAACATGGGTTGTAATGAAAAATGTCCAAAAACCTCTAGGAATGAGGTAGGGTTTTAGTTTTTGAGGGGTAAAACTTTGTTTTGAGGTGAATTGAAGGGTTAAAATGGTTTATTAAATATGTATGCAGGTGTAGGAAACCATTTTACATGTTTTAGAAACCAAAAATAAAGATGGCCATTTTCACCCTATCATTTCCCATGCAAATTTCACTACAAACCCTAACTTGAAGAATCATTGACATGAGATGAATTTGGAAAAGCAAAAGAGGGATAATGATGGTGTACTTACTTTTTCCTTGGCTTAGAAGTCAATAAAATCAAGCTTGCAAGTGAAAAATTGAGATTTGGGAGAGTTTTGAAGGATTTCTGGGCACTTTGTCCTGCGTGCAGCGCAATGTTCCTATGCGCAGCGCCAAAGCACAGTGTAGTTCACGAAAGCGTAGCACAATCTTCCAAACCACTTTTGGAGGCCTTAAACTTCTCCAAATTGAGAGCGTGATAGCTTGTTGGAAATATATTGAAGTCTGATATACGATAGACACCTCAAGCACGTAATTTGGACACTCCATGAGGGAGAAAAATTGATTATCCCAAGGTCACTCCAAAAAATCAAGGTTTCTCTGACAAAAGAGAATCTCCAACTTGCAGAGCACTTTGGGATGCCTTCCACTAATCCAAATCATGATTTGAAGGTACCATTGGAAATCTTAGGATGTATGATACACAATAGAGTCCTTAAGAATTGCCAACACCTGCTCCAAACCCCTGAAAAACTATCTTGAAGTCAAGCTGTCCATAAGTGCATTAACTCTCCCGTAGCAAGTGTATTTTGGGAATTTCTTTAAAATCATAACACCTGTACATAAACGGAAGGAGGTTTTTGTTCCTTGGACTATAATGGATAAAAACCTCTTTCACTTTTGTAAAATTATTCTCCATTTTTTCAAAAACATATTTTGAAGCAAACATGTCCCTATGAGAAATGATGAGGCGAGGTAGTGTATTGCAACATTGTCTTATTTGAAATAAAACATTACCTTTACCTTTATTTTTCTTTCCCTAAGCTGCTAACTCCCTTTACCCATTGAATTACATGATGGACATGTTTTGTTTTGACATATGGTATCATGACGACACATGGAGTGAAACCCTAGACCATGACCTAAAATGAGGAATTTAACCATTTCATGACCCAAGACATTTAAATGAAGATATGATACCACGAAGAAGATAATTACCACGATGAGTGATGAAGACCATGAGTAAGTGAAGGGAGCAGTAGTGACCTAGACACAACAACCAGTGACCAAATTTTTATTTCAAGACTGACTGAAATGACAAAAATTTGACTTCACACCCTAACAACAACTTGTAAGAGCATATTTGATCACTGGTGACAGGCTAAATTTACTGACACTAATAGATTTAATAAAGGATGCCTCAATTCCTGACATTTTTCTGTTTGTTGCACCAATGCCAACCACCAAGGATCACCAATTTCGATTCATTGGGACCTCCCATATGCAGGATCGCTAATCACTAATCGACGATTCATAATGTTGTGCACTGCTCCTTAGGATCCTCTGATAACTGATTGTCATGATGGCTTGCCCTATGATCTCTAATTTCCGATATCACTTGGTCTCTAATCTCCAATGCACCACTATGCACTGACTTCCAAGACCTCCAATATGTGATTTTTCGAGACCTCCGATTCATTGGGACTTGCCATATGCAAGATTCTTCCCTGTGTGAGGCTTTAACACCCTGAAATTCAGCAGGTCTTAATGTTTGACCCACAAGTCCATTTCTAGACTTCCCCATAACGTTGGAAATCTATTCCATAGCACTTTCCAATGGAAGTGGTTTGATTAACCATTGAGCCCATCTGATAACTCAAAATATGGCTCCAACCGCACCACCAATCTTCTACTCCTGAATTCTTCAAACAACTAGAAATCACATCCACAATGTGTCCTTAGCATGAGACTTGTAGCAACCATGAAATTCCTTCCTAGTCCATCACTGTAATCATTATTTTATGGCTTCTCCAGTGAATCCCTTAGCTACCTTGATATTCCTACTGGGCCATCACTACTAGCATCTGTTGCAACAAGAAACCAATCTTGTTTGGTTGACATCAATTCCAACCTGCCTATTGTTAGGCACTGACAACTCCCCAAAACATCTCCCCAGCATGACTGTTGACATCAAATGCCAACACACTTGCAGATGCCCTCACTAGGCCACTGGACATCCACACGATGCCAACTATCCAACAATGTCAAAATTCATGTGCTTTCATTGTCACGAGACGGGACATTTATCTACAAATTATCTGCTCAAGAATTCCAAGAGGTCCCCAGGAGGAGCGACAAGTGAGGCTACTGATTCATAATTTGAAATGGAATTTAGCCTCTTCGCATGCATGGTGTCATCAATGATGGGTAGTGTATGATACCTAGACAGTGTAGCTTCTTTCCACATGACTAGTAACAAGGAGCTCTTCAGTGACTTGGAGGAGAAGGATCTCCAGATTCATATCGAGATGGGTGATGACAAGAAGTATAGTGCTACCGGGTTGGGTACAGTTACCTTTCAAAGGGAGTCGGGTACTGCCCTCACTTTGCGAGATGTTATGTATGTTACTGGTTTGAAGAAGAACTTGGTATCTGTTGCCGTGTTGGAGGATAGAGGCTATGATGTGATATTTAGTAAGGGAAAAGCATTGCTTCTTCACATAGCCACGGGACAGGTAAGGAGGATAGGGATTCAAGTGAAGAATCTCTACAAGTTTGAGGTAGAAGATTGTGTTGCCTTAAGCATGAAAGTAGAGAAGGTGCAGAGCGGAGACATTGGTGATTTGTGGCACAGGTGGTTGAGTCACTTGCATCATGTCACTTTGAAAATCATGAAACAAATTTCTACTAGTCTTCCCAAAGGCACACTAGAGAAAGTTGACACATGCAAAGGGTGTACTTTAGGAAACTTCACCAAAGCTTCCTTTCACAAAAAAGACAATTGAGCACAAGCAATCTTCGATCAATTCCATTCAAATGTGTGTGGACTGTTATCACACAGATTTTCCTTGAAGTTGTTAGAAGAGGAAAGGGGTCCGAGGTAACCACAAACCAACTTTTAGGTACAAAATCTAGCCAATCTGTACCTAGAGAGGGCTCTCTCTTTATGATTTAGCTTGGTTTTGAAAGATATTAGGCTAGTTGTGAAGTTTAGGAGTTTTGTTTGACTTTGGGTGGTGAGATTCAATAGAAAAGGAGTAAAACCGAGTAGCTTAGTCCATTGGGCTAATGGAGTCAAAGAAGATGGCTTAACTGGACTTGGTTTCTTAACAAAAAATGGTTTCATAGGGCAAGATGGTCAAACAGGGAACAAATGGCAACTTGAGATAAATGGAATGGGTTTAAAATGGGTGAAGGGTAGTTAAGAATCCTTCAACACATTTACAGAGGGAACTTGAATGATTATTACTAAAGAGCAGTTAAGAATTCTTTAATAAATAATCAAAATGAATGAACTAGAAAACATGAGCAATCAAGATTTCACTGTTTATACTAATTCAGAATAAAACATGGAGAATAATAATGATTGAAAACAGAGTGCAATTAAGCATGTTCTGGATTATTCTTTTTTGCTTATCATTCAGATGTGAAACATAGATGATATAATAAACAAGGAAAACATTAAAACAGAAAGTATAGAGGACTTATTGATCTAGTGTTTGCTTCAAGAAATCTGTGAAAAGTCCTTTGCTTCATTTCTTTATACAGCAAGACATACAAAATTTGGTTCAATCAGCACTTTATTCCAAAATAGTCAATGTTACAGCAATGTCTACGAATCCACCCTCAATACTCCAATTGAGGGGGTATTTGTACAAAAAATCTTTGCAAAAAATATCTCATAAAAAAGTGAGATATATTCTAGGGTGACTAAGAGTAGGTTACAAGAAAATAGAGACAACTAGTCTCAAAGATAGGAGAAAGGCAAATTGATGTTGTGCTGTTCCTTTTCTTGCTGAGTGTGTTGGAGGCAGGCCTTATGATTTGGTTTGTTTCTATCTTCTTTAGTAACTTTGTTCTGGCTACCATGTTTTGACTGATACTCTTTACCTGTTCTGATACACTTCGACCTGTTTGACCTTTGTTCATCTCTGTTCACCTTTATTCATTTTACCATAGTAAATAGCTCAAAATTTACATTTTACCAGAGATAAATTTACAAAATTTCCAACATGTCTTCCCACCATTTTTGCTCTGGCAATTTTTGTTTCTGAAGTTTCCTCAGAGTTTCATCCGTCTCTGTATATCTGAAAAAGTTAGGCTGGATTGGGAACAAGTGCTTTATCTCATGCTCAACATAGAATAAGTTCTCTAAGCTGTCATAGAGAACTCAGCCTGTGGGGAGTGCTTTTATTCCTGATGCACTTGTTGATGAACTAGCTTGACTGCCAGCATACTTATTCAATTTGCTTACATAATCTACATGCTTCATTAATCTATCATTAATCACTAAAGGACTTGGTAGCCCTTTATTCTGCAAAATAGTGAACTTGTCCATAAAAGAATTAATTTCCACCTGCATATCTTGACATCTTCTCTCCAAATTCTGCATCAAAGTTTTCTTGGTTAGCACCCTTTTGATTTCCAAAATAGTGTCTGTCCTATCTACAATGCCAAGTTGCTCCAGTTGTTCCTTAGTTTTGTTATTCAAAAGATGTATGAGCTGGTTGGCTTGATCAGACATTTATCCTAACAGAGCTTTTGTCTTTTGAATTTCTCCCTGTGATGCTTTAACTAGATCAACCTGTTCATAGATTACTTGGATGGATAGCCAAATATCATTTATGGACTGTGTGATGTTGGCCCAAAGAATGTTCTTGATTTCTGCAAGAGGTTTGTCAAAAGTGAGATCTTTTTCTAATATTTTCACAACATTTATTTTGGAGACATCATAATTTCTTTCTACCTTAGCTAATTGTTCTTTTACTTGTTTAAAATTTGAGACTTGTAATCTCATTTCTTCCATTGCCTTTATCAATTCTTCAGTTCTCAAATTAGCACTGCCACCTTGTCCTGTTCCTGCTGTTGCTGTACCTGTGACCACCTCTGTTGTGGCTGCTGGGATGTTTGGAGCTAATGCTGTTCCAAGTGTAGAAGGGACTGCTGTTGAGACTATGGGGATTACATCAGGAGGCTGAGAGGTCGACTCTCCCTGCTTGTCCTTTAGTGCTTTTTCTAATGCCTGCTCTGTGTCATTCAATCTTTCATTGAGTTTCAAGAGGAGATCCATCATCTCTTCTTCAGATTTTTGCTGTATAACCTCAGCAGTCTGTGGATGCCTTGAAGGAGGCAGCTTTAGCTGTTTCCTCAAGGCAGCAATGTCTTCTTCTTTCTTCTTGATTAGAGCTTCTACACCTTTTACATCTTTGGGATCATGTCCCAATCCAATGATGATTTCTTCTAATGATTTTATTCTGTTATCCTTAGCCAGGGAGGAGGCTTTTTCTAAGTTCAGCTGGGTAGTTGTATTATCCAAATAATTTTGTAGCCTGTGAGCCATCAATGCTTTACTGGTTAATGTAGAATAGTCCATTTCTCCAGTTTTCTTGTGAAGTTCAATCTGATCCAAAGGATTAATATCCTTAGCCAAGATGTCCAGATTTGTTCTAATATAATCTGATTCTGTTTGAGGTTGCTGAACCTTTGGCTTGAAGTAGCTCATTATCATCTTGCCTTCTTGAATGTCATAGGTTGACATCAATCTCTGCTGGTTTGTGGGGGCCATTCTCAAATACTGATTGTAAATTTGAAGTCTTATTGGATCATTTTTTTCTTTTATTTTTGTGAATGTCTTCTTGATATCCAAGGCCTCTTTACTTTGTGGCCTAGTGGATGACACTTCTGCACTGTGTTGTCTTTCTAGCTACTGCCTCTGTGAGCTGGTGGATGTTCCCCCCAATGGGGAGGTTTGCTGGCTAACTATCCTTTCAACTCCTTGACTGTCTATAGTTTCTTCAATAATTTCCTCTTCTGAAAGAGGATTCAGTCTTTGCCTCTTTGTCCCAAATTGTCCTGTAGGTCCACTGATGGGGGTAGTGGTTTCCCTGTCCCTCTTTTTATTTCTTTCCTCATTTAGAGGAGTTTGCAAAATTGGACTTTCTGCTACTTTAGTTTGAGTTGGAGGAGTTGGTACTCGACCCTGTTCTTTGGAAATTCCAGGCTGATCTGTCATTGTAGGCTGTTCTGTGGTCACTACTTCCTTTCCTTTGGATGTTCCTGTGGCTGGTATGTTGACTTCCTGTGGAGGCTGTTGAGAAGTTCCAGCAGTGGATGTACTAATTGCTGATTTTTGAGACAACTTGAATGGTACCTGCCCAAAAGAATCCAAGTCAAGGGTTTTCCTAAGATCTCTCATAGCATTTTCCATATTGACCTGTTCACTATCATGCTCTACTAGGGTACCTTCCCTCCAGTCATCCATATTTGCATATTTTTCAATTTCTAGAATTCTATGATGAATATAAGGGGACAACCTGTTCTTCATTCTCCTATCACATATAAAACTGTTGGGATCATATGGTTTCCATTCAAAACTCTTTTGTAACTTAAGTTGTTCTTCTAGAATTTTTTCTGCTTCTTTCCATGCTTCCCTAGTGTTGCAGACAAAAGGGCCTAGCTGGTTCTTTATTCTAAGCTGAGCTTTCTTCTTGACATTACAAAAATGGATTAGGTCGGCATTTATCATTTGTCTGAAATATTCCAATGCAAAGAGTCTCATTGGGACATATTTTGGCAGCTTAAATGGGCAGAGTTCACATCCATAGATTCTGATTTCTGTGTGATTCTTATATAGGTACCAGTCACCTATCCTATACTGCTTGGAGAGCTGGAGGATTTTCTTCATGTCACCATTGATCCTGGGAGGGGAAAATCCTATTAACAAAGTGGTTGCTGGATGTACAAATAGGTCAATGAACTCATTATAAGTGTAATGGGTCTCAAGGGATCTATGGAAAATGGGGCTCCAGAAAATGAAAGACCTTGGATTGCCTCTAGTATCAAGTTTCTTGACAGGGAAAGGGAAGCTATCTGACTGGTAATACAACATAAGATGGTATATGAAAGTAGTGTATTTGAAAACTCCTTCATTGTCCAGTCTTATGAATTGGTCATGAATTTTATTGGTAATATATGAAGCATAATCATATTTAACAGTAGGGGGTTGTCCAGGAGTAAAAATAGACAATAATACCAAGGTTATTTCATCAACATACTCTCCGGAGTTGAACTCCATGATTAAGGCTATCATATCAATAATGATATTTCCTGTATTTGTAAAGAGAACCTGTAGGTAAGGAGGTGGGCCTTTAGGCTGATATTTAGGGTCCATGAACATTTGATAGATGCGAGTAAGTTTAGCTTGAGACAATTGGGGAACTTTTTCAAGTAAGTATCCCATAGAGAGGGGAGTAAGAGCATGAATGGAATGGAATTACAGCATTTGATTGATGGACTGAGCAGTTATGGAAAAAAAGACTTCTTGGCTTGGGGATAGGACTAGTCTTTGAGTAGGGTCATAATTAGCACAGTAGTGATGAATGATATCTGGGAAAACATGAACTGCAGGGATGAAGTACACGAGAATATTGGATTCCCACAGTCCTAAGATGTCAGACCCATTAAAATAGCTGTCCCTAGCTTGGCAAAATATCTTAAGGTGGTTTTCATTATCTGATAAGTCTTTTATCTGAAAATATTTATCGGCCAGGGGCAGATAATCCAAATCTTTGTGAGGAGCGTTCATGGGTGCTACATTCAGGGCTATAGGGGTTTCCATATTTGGTTCTTGTGGATTCAAAATGGAATTCAGGATTTCTGTGGGAAAATAGACCAAACAGCAGGTTTGGGGACTTTTATAACAACACAGACTGTTTTTAGACTTGAATTTGGCCCTCTCTGGTAGAATTTTCAGTAGAAAACTGAAATTATAGGGTTGCAGGGTAAACTGGATAAATACATGTGTTTAGGAGGTAAACTGTACACTGGCAGGTTGGATGATAGGTTGCAGAGTACGTTGCTATAAATTTTCTGGTCAGGTGGCGGCTGGGAAACTAGAACAGTTGACTCAGACGTTGTTTTGCATGGGAGCATGGGTTGCAGCGTATTACAGTGGAAATGACACTTTGTTTGTTTATTTAACAAAACTGAGGTTGGCGGGTTTTTTTTTGGTTTTATCAGGCGTATGACGTAAGCAGGATGTGATGTTTTGTCACTTGCAGAGGGTGGTAAGCGGTTTGTATCGCACCGCTTTTGAGGCTGGGCAGTTTTGGGCCGAGGGTGAGCGAGCATATGGACAGCGCAACGCGTGGCGGGAGTATGGGTGGAAAACTGCCTGGTGATCACGAGTTAAAGCACGGTCACTAGGGGGCGTGATATCATCGTCAACCATTGGATGCAAAGGGGATTGATCGAACGACGGACGGGCATGGGACATGGCAGAGCATTAACTATAGCGGGCCTGACTGAATTAAACGTTTATTAATTGTATTGGGGGGATTGTGTTTGGATGAGGGTAGGTTATTAGTTAACCAAGAGGGTTAACTAATCCCGTTGTCGTGTGGCAGGGAGGGTTCTTAATGAATTACAAATTAATTCATTAATTCCTTTTAAATGATGTTTATGGTTGTATACAACCAGGGCGGGACATATTATTCTTGGGGATTTTATATAGTTAAATAATATGGGAAGGGTAAATGTTTATTCGGGAGTTATATACTATTAGTTAAAGTTAATATGACAATGAAACGGAAAGCGCCAAGTTAAACATTTCATGTATATATTCTAACTTAGGCTAAAGTGAAAGGGGGTTTATGAAGTATTGTGCATTATTCCTAAGCAAAATAGGATTTTACTTAGGAAACTTTATGAAATGAAATGAATGGTTTATGGATGAGTCTAAGTACTTAGGCTTTTAAATCATTGGGCCGAGGGTCCAGTCCCTCCAAAAGTCAGAGAAATGCTCTGAGCCCCTTTGATTTTCAAAGACTTTAATACTTTAGGGGGAATTAGTGAAATCTTTAGGGAAAAATGTGATGGGAAGTTAATAATTTAACCTTGTTTTGCTTGTACTGCATCAAGTAAAATGTCTGCCTTGTACTTGTGATAAAAGAGGAAATTAACACATTTCAGAGACATTATCCATCACAAGTAATTCTGCAACACCATCTACCTACCCTACCTACTTTAACCTGGCATTTTTTCTTCTTTATTTGGGTGCACTTGGACTGGCAAACCCTTATCACACTTTTTCTTTTACATATGGAAGTCTATCTAAATCTAACCTTATTACATCCAAGGGCTCAGTTTAAACTGTTGAGCTCCTTTTATTTACTCTACCTATCTACTTATCTGCCAAGATTAAATAGTTTGGTCAGATTTTATTCTCTATCTCTATAGCATGAAATTGAAAAATGAATGAGCCAAGTTTAAACAGTTTGACTCTTCATCAATTGTGGCATAAGATTAACAAGCTGCACACAATTTCTTATTACAGAAAATTAAATAGTAGTGGCATTTAGACTTGCACACTTTCCTGGTCTGTTTTTGTTTGGGGTTCATTTCTTCTCATTTTTTGACCATTTTATTCTTTTCACCCTTTGATTTTTCTTTTAGGGTATACCCTCTTTACATTTTTTAATTTTTTTTATTTTTCGACAATATGGAAACCTTTGCAACAAGAAAAGGTATGAACATATTATAGAGCTCATCAAGTCAATCATGAAATATGACACCTATTGGTGTAGGAGCATAACATGGATCATTCTCGACAGCATCCACTACCAAATATAGGTATTATGTTATATTTGTTGATGATTTTTCTCATAAATGCTGGATCTTTTTTCATGCAAAAGAAAGATCAAACTTTTGCAAACTTTTGTGAATTTAAAGCATTGATCAAGAAAGATACTGGAAAGAAAGTTAAAGATATCACGAGTGATAATGGTGGAGAGTATGTGTCAAATGAGTTTTAAAACGTTTGTGTACCAGAAGTGATTAAACAGGATTTGACAACACCCGATAACCCACAACAAAATGGGGTGGCTGAAGGAAGAATAGAAGCATTGTAGGGGCAGCATGGATGATGTTTCATGATCAAGGCCAACTAGTAGACTTGTGGCCGAGGCATGCAACAAAACTATTTATTTTTAGAAAAAAATCCCTCATCAAAGTTTTGGGATGAGTACACTAGAGGAGGCTTTCTTAGGGAAGAGACGAGATGTGGGTCACTTCAAGATTTTTGGCTCATTGGTATATTTCCATGTGACAAAAGATGCATGGAAGAACCTTGAGTTGACAGAAAAGTTGGGGATATTTTTGGGGTACACTAATACACATCACAACTGTCAGGTGTATCTACCGACCAATAGGATGATAGTCGTTCTCAAATTTGATGAAGCGAAGGCCATGCGATGTTCCCTTAAGAGGGAGCTTCAACTACATGTTGTTGAGGAGATTTTGGCTCCTAAGGAGGAACCTCAGATTTATGTGGAGCAATCACATACAGAGGATTCAGAAGTGGAGACAACCACTCAGGAAGAGTCTTCCAGAGATGGGGGAAAGTGCACCAAAGAGGTACACTGTGCAGGATGCGAGAGAGAATGTGGGAGCACCCACATCATTGCGTAGGAAGAGGAGGTCACCTGAGAGGTACGCTAGGTACATTGCTCTTATGAGTGGATGTGTTGAGACAAATCCATATTCCTTTAAGGAGGCAATGCAACAAATGGTTTGGGTTGAATCCATGGTGGAGGAGTATGACTCCATTTCTCGTAATAGTGTTTGGGATGTGGTCACAAGACCGATAGATAATGTAGAAATTCCCACTGTAGATCACCTGATAATGCAACATACTAAAGCAATATACTAGATCTACTTCTACAATCAAACTTTGTGGAAGCTTAATCAATTTGAGCTAGATCAATCAGAACACATATAACAGAGAAGAAGAAATCATACACATGAAACACAGAAGAATACTCTGGGGAAAGCCTCAGCCTAAAACCCCAATCTATGTATTATCATACAAGTGGAAATATGTTTTGGTTACACAAAGCCTTAGCTCGGAAGCTATCTAGCTCTCAGTACAATCCCTCTGCTGCTCATAGACAGTTAAAGGCTTCTCAAAAACCTTCTCCTCTTCCCTCCAAGCCTCCTATTCCCTTGCACAGTTTCTCCTGGGGTCCAATGTTGCCACCTGTGTGAATTCCCACCTCACACTGTTCACTTGGCTCAGAAATAACTGCACAAACCTAAAGGAGATAATTCCTTTTGGATGGATGAATTTCCTATATAGGAAAAATCCTCCAACTGATAGTACACTGTCCCTTCCTCTGATCTCAACTGGGTCTCTAACTAAACTGACATGCATGAGTTATTTTTGAGAGAATATTCAGTTATTTGAAGTGCAACAGTTACATGCATGCATGCATTAACTAACTGAACTCACAATTAATTCCACAAACTGTTGGAATTAATCTAATTGGACTTAACTCATATAACTGAGCTAACTAATTACAACTCAAATACAACTCATCCTAATCTCCTTAACTAAGGGATAAATTCCTCAATCAATGGAGAAACTATTACATGTCTTCACATATACTTCATGTTTGATTTCCTACAACTAATTAACTCAAGATGAATTAATTAGTTATTTTACAAACAATTGTTAAGATCAAATTAGAATTTAACTTCTCAAGTTTAGTTCAGGGACTAACTAAAATTGGAATCTAACCTGAAATGCTATTTATAGCAATGCTATTTTTAGCACTTCCATTTTTCATTCCTTGTTGCTATGTCCAACACTGGTACCCAAACTGCTATTTACAGTAATGCTATTTTTAGCATTTCTTGTTGCCATTTTCAACACTCCCTCTCAACAAGAAAGGAATTCAACTCGAACCCAATCCTGAACCTTTGGAATGTTCAGCATGCAACACTTCTCCCAAGTGTTGTTACTCTAGCAACTCTTGAAACAAAAGAAAAGAAAACTCCCAACTGGCCTCGCTATTGGGCTAGAAACACCCTATAATGATGAAGCTCCATCTGTCGCTGACAAGTGCTCCCTCTCTGACCTCTGCGCTGCTGCAACACTCCATGCATCTGGCACCATTGCACACCTCTCTTTGCCATCCTACACTGGTGCAACACTCCTATGCTTCTCGCATTGCTGCAGCCTGCTAGCTCTGCACTGTCTTGGGATTCCTACACTGTAGCTCTCTCTGCCACTCCATCTGCATCTGTCTCTACCCACTCAGCTAGTCCTGCTACTCCTCGTTGGGGCTCCCGTAGCAAGGTCTAATCAAAGAGGTTGGGTACCTCAATGATCTTGCCCCTATTCCAGCCTTCCTGGGACTATCACTCCACATCGCCCCACCTTCGACCTGGAGGTATGGATGCATGTGATCCTTTTTTCCACTTGGCTCGAAATTTCCCCCTAATGGAGGTCTCTACATGAGTGGATTCCTCCACTTGGTCTCCTCTCGGCTTCTATAGTTGTGGCTGCTCCACAACCTCCTGACGCTACTTCACCAATTGTGGCTCCTCCACAATTGTTTGAGACTTCTTCTGGCACTGCATGTTGAGAGATAATGTACTCTCCCTCTCAACCACCAAGTCTCCAACAGTAGCCTTGCTCCTCAAGGCTTTGCATGCATCTTGAACCTCAAGAGCATACAGGTTCTTGACTGATGAGCCGATCTACTTCACCTGTCTCATGGTGATGTGTCTAAGGAAAACCTTTCCCTTACTGAAGACTACATCATAGCCTTTGTCTTCCAGCATTGCGATTGATACAAATTTTTTCTTCAATATTGGCACATACTTCAAAGTAATGCGAGCTCCATGCTCCCTCTGAAAATCAACTGTGCCTACTCCTGAGACACTATACTTTTCATCATTACCCATCGCTATGAGTATCTGGAGATCTTTCTCCTCCAAGGTACTGAACAAACTCTTATCGTTGGTCATGTGGAATGAAGCTCCACTGTCAAGAAACCAACCACATCCCACCATGGATGAAACCATGCATGCGAAGAGGGTGAAATCCAAGGCCAATGCCTCACCTTCAGATCTTTACTTGGATCCCATCTTGGATTTCTTCAGTGGATAATTTGTAGCAAAATGGCCCACCTCTTGACAACGAAAGCATCGCACTTTCGATTTGTCAAACTTCTTCCCACCATAGGAAGAACTCAATTTGGAATGAGAATCCTTCTCCTTCCCTTTCTTTGCCTTACTCACTAAGGCACAGTTTTCTTCATCCTCCTTGGATAAAGAACCATCTCTGGTGCTTCTTCTTATCTCCTCCTGCATCAGATCCGACCAAAGTCGTTCCCAATCTAGCAGTTTCTCTCTTCCATTAACTGAGTCTTGGTAGCTATGCCAGCTCTTAGGAAGACCGAAGAGTGCAAGACTCATCATGTCATCATCGGTTGTCGTGATCCCTACACTTCCAAGCTCATCCCTGCAGGTGGTGAGATTGTTCAGATATGTAGAGATCATGTCGCCCTTTTCACACTTGATTTTTCAAAGCTTGTCTTTCAGTGCCAACCTCCTCTGATCACTGTTGTTCTGATATAGATCTTTCAATGTTTTCCACATCGAAAACGATGTCTCCTTCCCATGGAGACTCGAGATTATGTGGTCTCAAACTCCCTCTAGAAGGATTCTCCTTGCTCTAGCCACATATTTCTTCCATTCTGCCAATTCTATAGCATCAGCCGCTGCCGGCTTGGGAACTTCTTGATCAATGAAGTCCTTTAGACCATTATCCTCTAATATTGCTTCCATGCAATCCTTCCAGGCTATATAATTCGAGTTGCCATCAAGGGCATACTAGAGTCTTAAACCATTGAATGCCATTGGTGAAATTGAGATGTGATAAGAACTCGATTTCTATATTCAGAAACCTCAAACTTCGAACTTATCCCTTCTTGTATACTGTTGTCTTCTTTGATAACCTGGCTCTAATACCATGTAGAAATTCCCACTATAGATCACCTGATAATGTAATATACTAAAGCAAAATACTAGATCTACTTCTACAATCAAACTTTGCGGAAGCTTAATCAATTTTAGCTAGATCAATCAAAATACATATAACAAAGAATAAGAAATCATACACATGAAACATAGAAGAATACTCTGGGGAAAGCCTCAGCCTAAAACCCCAATCTCTGTATTATCATACAAGTGGAAATATGTCTCGATTACACAAAGCCTTAGCTCAGAAGCTATCTGACTCTCAGTACAATCCCTCTGCTGCTCATAGACAGTCAAAGGCTTCTCACAAGCCTTCTCCTCTACCCTCCAAGCCTCCTATTTCCTTGTACAGTTTATCCTGGGGTCCAATGCTGCCACTTGTGTGAATTCCCACCTCACATTGCTCACTTGGCTCAGAAATAACTGCACAATATTGAAGGAGAAAATTCCTTCTGCATGGATGACTTTCCTATATAGCAAAAATCCTCCAACTGATAGTACATTGTCCCTTCCTCTGATCTAAACTGGGTCTCTGATTGAACTGACATGCATGAGTTATTTTTGAGAGAATATTCAGTTATCTGAAGTGCAGCAGTTACATGCATGCATGGATTAACTAACTGAACTCACAATTAATTCCACAAACTGTTGGAATTAATCTAATTGGACTTAACTCAGATAACTGAGCTAACTAATTACAACTCAAATACAACTAATCCTGATCTCCTTAACTAAGGGATAAATTCCTCAATCAATGGAGAAACTGTTGCATGTCTTCACATAGACTTCATATTTGATTTCCTACAACTAATTAACTCAAGATGAATTAATTCATTATTTTAAAAATAGCTGTTAAGATCAAATTCCAATTTTACTTCTCAATTTTAGTTTAGGGACTAACTAAAACTGGAATCTAACCCAAAATGCTATTTATAGAAATGCTATTTTTAGCACTTCCATTTTTCATTCCTTGTTGCTATGTCCAACACTGGTACCCGAACTGTTATTTATAACAATGTTATTTTTAGCATTTCTTGTTGCCATTTTCAACAGATAAGTCAGTGGTGAGATCCCGATGGCTTTACAAGGTAAAGAAAGTAGTGGGTGGTATTGTGGAGAAAAATAAGGCAAGGTTTGTGGCCCAAGGATTTTATCAGGTAGAGGGGATTGATTACGATGATATCTTTGCTCCTATTACAAGGTACTCATCAATCATATCAATTTTGGCACTATCAACGCAGATGGGTTGGAAGATACATCTGATGGATGTAAAGACAACCTTCCTTAATGGCATGATTGAGGAAGACGTGTATATTGAGTAGCTTGAAGGTTTTGAGTCCTTTGGTCGAGAGTCGCATGTGTGATGACTTAAGTGAGCATTGTATGAGCTCAAGCAAGGACCCCGTGATTGGTACACCAAGATCGATAGCTACTTCATCGGGTTGGGCTTCACCAAAAGTGAAGTTGATGCAAACCTGTACCATATTGTGGTGGAAGGATAATTGTTGATTATTGTTTTACATGTCGACTATTGGGCATGGAATCCCCCCGAGTCATGTTTTGGGGCTCAAAGCCCATGTTTTGAAAGAATAATGTTGTAAAGCTCCGCGAATTGTGGGTGCGAAATTATGGTAGAGTCATAGGGTTGTCCGCCCTAGTTTGTAATGTAATGCCAGCCTACCCATGGTTTGTGGACCATGGCATTGTATAAATAGAGTGAGGCTCCAAGTGTAAAAGTGAAGGAAAAGGGAAAGATGAGATGGAGAAGTAGAAGCATAGAGAAAGAAGTGTATCTTGGGTCATAGAATAGGAGAAGGCTCTGCAGCTGAGTGCGCAAAGGCCTAGTTGTTTGCAGCTGAGTGCGTGGACCCTTGCAACTGAGTGCGCAGGGTGGAGTCGAGTCTGTAATCGAGAAATAGAATAATAAAGATAAGTTTTATCCAAATTCTGTGTATCTATTCTTGAGTTATTACATGTTTGATATCAATTGCAAATACATAGTTTATTTACTGCGCACACTTGCATGAATGATTTATATTGCTAAGTATACTTTACACATGCAAATAAGCTAAGTTAATCAACTAGTGGTGAAATACTAGTAAGGACTTGAGTAATAATAACATTCGGCCCTCGAGTAGGGCTGCGCGAATGCAACATCTCAAGCTGCGAGGTACAAGTAAGTGCGCATAGCGACATGTGTGTAGGGTCAAACCGCAAACCACTTGAAACCATCCAACATCTCTAGGGCACAGAAACCTGGTTCTAGCACCCTCCCATACTACTTCGGGTGAGACCTCAGTCCGCGCTCCGTGGACTGTTGCCGAAAGGGCCAGTAGTACCGGGATTTGTTTAGCTAAATAATGTCTAAACCTGGGTCAGGCCCTAATAAGCCAACAAATGGTTCTGTTGCCGGGACCAAGATCTACATAAGAGATGTCTAATGTCGTGTCATTGGAATCCAACAAAGAAAGAGCTTGAAGGGTGGTTGGATAGAAAAATTCATGAGTTCACGACGCAGGAAAATAGGAATCTACAAGTATCGAAGGAACAATGGTTACAACGTTACTTATATACGGAAATCCATGAAATTTTCTTTGCATCCTTCCCCTCTGAGTTGTATGAGTGGATCGCGAAGCTAGCAGATAGTCAGGGAAGGTGTAGGCTCGAAAAACTGATTGTGTGGACTCCAGAGTTGGTGCGTAGACTAGAAGCATCAAAAGATAAGATTGCACGCACTGTGGACCATTGACTTGATCGAATTATAAGAGGGTTTATCACTGAGTTCACAGTCAATACGGCAGTCAGCTACAGCGAGGCGGAATGACGCTTCCTCAAAGGACCACGAGGTAAGTACATTAAATATTTGAACACTTGGATTAAAATGCTATTGTGTGAAAAACATGTTATGTGAATAAATTGATGTTTGGGGCCACACAAAGTGGGAGGATCTATAGAAACAGAAGTAGTGAAGAATTAGAGACTATTCCCTTGATTTCACCTTCGTGGAAAAGCGAGGAGGAGCTCGTGAAAGTTTCACCCTAAAGTGTGATCAGTCTGATAAGACAGTGAATTCTGCGCATACCACCTCCACCTACACCACCACCAATTTCACCATCTTCACCCCCATATTCACCCACACCACATCCGCCACCACCACAGTTTAATATGGTGAGCGCAATAAAGCTTCCGGTGTTCAAAGGAGTAGGGAATGAAGATCCGGACCAATTTTGATTCATGGTAAACGCCATATGGGAAGCGTAAGGAGTGACGGATGACAACATAAAGAAGGCAATGCTAGCAAGCGCATTGCAATATCATGCACTAACATGGTACATTAAGCATTCTAATGACCATCCAAACGCAGGGATCATAGATATACAGGCTGCGTTAAACAGGGAATTTAGCAGGCCAAAATCAGAGACACAGTTGATTATCAGGTTTAAGGAAATTGTGATGCTTCCAGGCAAGACTCCCTGGGAGCTGGGATCAAAGACTGAAGAGTATGATTCGTGAAGCCAACATGGCCTTGATAGATGGACAACACTGCGCAAGGTTTGTAGTGTCACTCACGCCGCATCTAAGGACTGCGTTGTCACAGCAAAAGTTATCCACCCAGGCTGAAGCTTTGGAGATTGCAATGAGCCTACACGAGACCCCAATACAAGATCCTGGCCTAGGAGTCCAAAAAATTCACGTGCAACTAAAAAATTTGTGTTTGGAAATATAGAGTTTGAAACAAGACAGGAAAACTCACCCAGAAGCATGCGAGGAAGTATGGTGCATAATATGCAAAGGTCAGGGACATGACAAGGACCATTGTCCAGTCTTCGCGAACTACCTAGTGTGAGGAGGACCAATGCCACTAAAACCAGAGGTACAAGCGAGACTAAGTGCGGCACTTGCCTTATGGTGTGCGATTTTTCAGATAGGGGGGAAGCATGCTACAAATAATCGCCACCTATTACAGAAGCATATGTAGACATCCCAGCAATTGTTCTGTAACTTTTGTAGGTCGGTAGGCCATGATGAGTGCACTTGTAGAAGTTATGAACTGATGATGGATCAGACTCCTACCTACAGAGTTCAGGCTGAAACACGAGCCCTCGATCAAAATACGGGGATGGCGCACACTGGATTTCAAGGGCGCGGATGAGGTCGAGGTGGAATGGGACCAGGAAGGGGTTGTAGACAACTGATTTGTTACAATTGCGGAGGGCCAGGGCATTATGCCCGCGATTGTACAAATATGATGAGAGCATCATGTTTATATTGTACCCAGTTTGATCATGAGACAGAGGACTGCCCCACACTGATAGCAAGGTTGTGCGATAAAGGAATACTCCAGCCTCCCCCGACTTAGATACTGCAAATGATGAGGTCTGAGCGCAGGAGGAGGACCCGAATGTAAACATCATGCTTTGAAGTGGTATCACGACAGTAGATGACAAAGGCAAGTAGCCAGAAGAAAGTGCCTGGGTTCGCAAGGCGGAAACAAAGGAACCAAAGTTCTATTGGGAGCACGCGAAGGAGACATTCATGGAAGCTAAGAAGAGCTTCATAGAGGCCGCCACTTCAGGTAGTAAGGATAAACTAGAATCGAAGATGGACCCATCAATGCATACTACCTTTCTGGAGACATGCGTGAAGTTGCTGCATGACAACAAGGCTGTGAAGGGACTACAAGAACTCATCACTAGATGTGCTGGATCAGGGGAACCACGCGTAGTCAGAAAGCTCGGGAAGCACACAACGTGAATAGGAAGGGGGATGATATTGATTGCGTAAATCGGGGAATATGAAATGCATCAAGTAATTTTGGATCTAGGATCAGATGTGAATGTTCTTCCAAAGTAGATATGGGAATGCATGGGCAAGCCTGCTTTGTAATGGTATCCTATTCAATTGAGAATGGTGAATCAACAAAAGATCCTACCGATGGGAAGATTGCAGGAAATAACAATAGATATCGAAGGTGTGAGCGTGCTTGCAGATTTCGAAGTAATAGAGATTTTTGATGACAATAATCCCTATTTTGCGCTACTGGGAATAGATTGGGCCACTGATATGAATGGAGTGATAAATCTAAAGAAGCGCAAGATGATTTTTGAGAAAAGATCTCTACGCGTAGTGGTACCTTTAGACCCTGCAGAAGGATCACGCTACATAGAGCTAGTGCGCGACAATGATCTCAACTGTATTTACAAGATAACCACGTGAGAGCATGATTGGGTGAATCTGACAGCAGATGGCAAGATTTCATGGGAGTGCGAAAGCTCCTACACCTTAGATTCATACGAGGAGATAGAAAGATGGCAGAATCGGTTGCATGAGGTAACCACGCTTAATTGCAACATGATGATAAGGTCATTACGCTATGTAGCAACAGAGGCAAGAGATCTACCTATGTATAATGGGTTGAGTGAGGTAGATGTTTTCCTGAACAAATTTGAAAAATAAGTACCAGAATAACAGCGTTTTGACAGTCTGAAATGGGCACTGTGCGCTACGCCCGCAAGGTGGTGGGGTACGCATCAAAGAAGTTTTGAGGATTGGCACGAGTGTAGAAGGATGATGCTCACCTGATTTGGAAAGCCTTAGATGTGGATAAAAGCTAGATATGATGGATGATACAGCCTGCACGCCCACCTCTCCAGATGGGTACAACCATATGGTACGCAACCTGTACAAATGCACATCGTCCTCACAATAGGAAACAAGAATGACAAACCAGAGTGGGCATGACAAGGGCGTGAATGACGAAGTACGATAATACCAAGCATGCTGAAGATTATACACGGAGAAACCTTTGATAAGATGTGTGAAGTGCTAAACACGGTCCACCATGTGAGACGCATTGATTGGGAACTATGCATACTAGCGGTTTTATTGGCTGATAGGACCATGTGCAAAACCCTGACTGCGTGAGCAATTCTGAAGCTGAAGTATGAAGCAGGGGACGTAATCCCCCTGGAGCATGCGAAACCTAGTCTGTGCATAGCAACACCCGTAGATATGATGGCCCATGAAGCTCGGAACGAAGGAACCCTACGGTCGCACATAACATAACACATAGAACTTGAGGAAGAAATCTGACGGGGAAACTTTAGACTCCGCGAACTTGAAAAAGAAAGGGTATGATTACAGAGGAAAATCACTATGATGGACGTGGAGGTCAAGAAGCTAGACGATGAGATAAAGGAAGCATTTTTTGAAGAACCTAGGATGGTAAGGCAAGGTGCGTACGATCATACTGACGAGTTTGAGAACTATTGTTGTGAACTAGTTAGTCTGTTGCCTTGGCTAGGATTGCATAACACCAAACGCAGTGACTAGGGTAGCGCGTTACAAGTGGTAAAGTGCGCGATTCCAACCATGACAATGGAAGGTGGGGATTCTCTGTGAAGCATGGTAGAGGATGGGATGAAGCCCCACATGGGTGGTGTGACCACCTGACTAGCCACGGGAAGGATAGTCTTAGCACTCCAGGCAGTTGGAAGGAAGTGTGGGACTATAAACTATTCTACCAGGGAGCTGCACGATATTGGGGATGCACGCAGCACCAGAGCGTCATAGGGTCTGCGACTGCGCACGGAGGGCTACGCTGCCGCGTGGGTTAGGCGAAAAGTGACCGTTGAAGTCACTATTCACGATGGGATGCTTGACTTGAGGCCAAATGGAGCGGGCATCAGGAATTTAAGACACGATTTATGGGCAAGATTTTGGAAAATCTTCAGCCATAAGGAATAGGTGGATGTGGTGCGGCATAAGGAGGCAGTTCTCAAAGCTCACATCCAACCGTGGATCGATGAGGCTTTCACTATCACAATAAACATCGAAGGAAAGTTGGCACACATATAGGGGATGCACACGTTAATGTAGAGAGGTGCCCCAGACACGAAGGTCTCAGAACACAGGATGCAACAGATTCAACAAGCAACGACTCAGTGCGCTGTCGACATCAGAACAGTGTGAGGATAGTTGGAGGAACTTCATGCCAAGATTGCCGCACTAACAGAGTGACTCGAGGGCAAGTCACGATGTTTGTGTTGGGGGCCTTTTGGGCATGGAATCCCCCCGAGGCATGTTTTGGGGATCAAAGCCCATGTTTTGACCGAATAATGTTGTAAAGCTTATGGGTTCACTCATGAATTTGGTTAACACATGACCGAACAGTTCTATTCAGTTAACCAACTTAGTCAAGCCTTGGTTAGGCCTACCAAGTTGTATTGGAAGGTAGCCAAGCATGTGTTGAGATACCTCAGAGGCACTACTTAGTATGGATTGTGGTATAGGAAGATAGAGGGAGTGAAGCTTCAAGGCTTCGTCGATGCATATTAGGCAAGGAGTCCATTTGGTAGGAAGAGTACCTTAGGAGGGATCTTTAGTATTGGGTCAACAATTGTTTCTTGGTATAGGAGGAAACTGAGGTGGTTGCACTTAGTTCAGCAGAGGTAGAGTAAATGGTTTCTAGTAAAGTAGCATGTGAGGCCATCTGGATGAGGAAGATTATGGTTGGCTTGTTTGGTCAGTAGATGGATCTAATTGTGATTTATTGTGATAATCATAGTTGTATCAAAGTCTATGAAAATCTAGTTTTTCATGATCGGTCCAAGCATATTGATATTCAGTATCATTATCTTCAAGATTGTGTGCAGAGGCAGATTAGGTTGTTGGACTACATTCCCATATAGGAGTAGGATGCTGACAAAGGCATTATCAAGATGTAAATTCAAGCTTCATAGAGACAAGATTGGGGTAGTTGATAATCCTTTTCTTGTTGAGAGGGAGTGTCAAAAATAGCAACAAGAAATTCCAATTTAATTTGTCCTTGAGTTAAATTGTAAATTAAAATCGAATGCTTTTCTCATAGAAACTTGTAAATAGTTAATTAAGTTTAATTGACTTAGCTGACTTAGGAATTTCGAGTTGAGAGTCTATTTGGAGTCATGTAAGTGTGATCCCTAAATTTTCGGGGTTTCGGTTGAGTTCTTTGGATTTGTAATTAGATAACTCAGTTCAACTGAGTTATAGTGAGTTAAACTAGTTCTAACTATTTGAGGAACTAGTAGAGGTATAGTAGTGAGTTAGTGCACTAGTGCATTCTTAGTGCCACACCAATTAACTTAATATTCACTAGCAAATAATTCATGCATGTTAGTTTAGAGGAAGACATACTTGAGACTAGAGTGCAAGGACAATGTACTATTAGTTGTATGTTTTTCTGAGTTGTACATATCATGCATGAAATCAGTTGAGGACCTAAGTTTGGATTGCACATTTTTGGAAGAAGGATTTCCCAATTAAATATGGGTTGATTCTCTCAGGAATTGCGCAAGGAAATAGGGGCTTGGAAAGTAGCAAAATTGGATAATTGTTGGGTAGAGCAGGCTTGTGAGGTAGGGAGTTGACCATACTTGTGCAAGGATTGTTCTAGTGAGAACAAGCATTGTATTTTCTTCTCAAATTTATGATTAATGAAATATAGATACTTGAGGTTTTGAGTAGTTTATTTCCCTAGAGAAATATTGTGTTATGTGTGATTGATATTCTTCCTCTTGTTGATTATTGTTTTCATCGATCATTATTAGTTTTCATTGTTAAGAGTAGAGTAGATTCTTGTCTTATGTTTAATTATATCACATGATGTTGAATCTATAGAAAAATCTACATAATGTTGATCCCAGAGCCGATTTTAATCAAAGCAATTATACTGCGCTAAATCCTACTACTTCTACTAAATTACAAGAGCAACAAGCTACAAATTTAATAGACATCAATCAACAATAAATTAGTGTGAAACAATGAAAATCGAAATTTCGAACGACATATAAATTGTAGCAAATAGTGTTGAGGTTTCACCCGCTAAAATCCATAATCAATCACAAATTTTAGAGCAGCCTAGGAACAATTTTCAACTCATCCAAGTTCATGTTTTTCCTCTAATTATTTTAAATAATAATGAATCTGATTTTTGTGTTGAGGAAAACATTGATCAACAATACAAAAAATATGCAATCATGCAAATGTAGAAGAATTTAAAATGTGCATTTTGGAAAATGAGCAAATTTCTTCAAACAGAGAAATTTTCAGGTACATAACTTCAAATTCCCATTTCTCTCTTTATCCTAATCTGTTTGATGATTTTAATTCATTGGATAATATTTCAGCAACTCCTTTTTGCACAAATATTATTTAACAAAATGAAGGAGTTGCCATGAATTTAATTTGTAATGAATTATTGGTAAATTATGATTGGGATAGAGAAAAATTAATTACTTATAATTTCAACAGTCTTGAAAATTTTCTCAATTATGCATCTAATCATTTGCCTAATTCTGATTTATCTTATGAAAAGGAAGAGAACATTAGTGAAGTCATTTATAATATTTTGAAGGTTGAAAATGTTGAGTCTCTTCACCCTTTAGTAATATTTATGCCAAATTCTCTTAATCTCAATCCTTCGAGTCCACATATATTTGGAGATGAGGAAAACACCAATCCAGAAATTGTTCTAGTATTTTTTCATTTTCAAACCTCCGAGTATTGTAATGATTTAATTATTCAAGTACCCATCCCAATATTTCATTCTTACAATGATGAACTTGTTTTTTTTTTGTTTTTTTCATGAGCTTGAGCTTGAATTTTTTCCATTTCCATGAATGGATGCTAATAATAATGTTAATATCATTATTTTGGTTGACACTTGTGGAAAATAAATTTTTGTAAACAAATCCCAATTATGTTTTACTATTATTTATAACATTAATGTAAATTATAATTTGGTTTTTCTTCATTTTCCTCAATATGAGTTTAATTTTCTTTCAAATTTTATTTTTGAATTTTTCGATATATTCTACTAGCACTTTGAGCATTTAGGCTTTGAACACTCATCAAAAACAATAATGGGAATGCATGAAAATCAGTTTCAAATATTTAACTGTGAGCATCAACAACTCCTATTTTTTCAATTTTATTTGATGTTCATGTTATAACAATGCATGTCTTCTTTTCAAATGAATTCTTTACAAGTTCTAGCACTTGAGAATGGATTATTACAAACTAATCAACATTCCAATTTGTCTAGAAAATTTCTTAAATATTTATTGGGATTCCATTCGCACTTCATTGATTCATTCGAAAAATATTTGGAAAGCTCAATCTCACAAAAGAATTTTGGTGATGTTTCTTTTGTACAGAATTCTAACTTATTTTTACAGGCCAAAGCATTTAAAGATAAATTATTTGAACTTGGTCTATTGTCATCTCTCCAATAATTAACGATATTCATTCATATTTTTATGATCCCATAGAGATATGGTTGGAGGAAACTTGTCAAAAAAGTCATTGTAAATAAGCTTTTTTTTGTAGATATGTTAGAAATAGATGTACATATTGCATTTAGGTTTATTTTTGTTGGTTTAATCATATCTTTACTTTTGTTACTGATTTTTTATATGTACGTATGTGAAGAAATAAAACTTAGGGAATGGATTCATTGGAAGTATGATTTCACTTAGTAGTTAATATGCCTTATTAGATTAGGAGTAGGATTAGCTTAGTTAGTCTTCTTTTATTTTGTTTCTTTTAATATTTCAAATTTTGAATAAGTGGATAGTGAGCTCTAAGTGTTTCCTTGATATTCATTCAATTTCCTAGAAAGATGCATTCCACAATTCGCACAATGTATTTCTAAATAATGGATTTTACCATTTCTTTTTATGCATTGTTGAAGTGGATGCAAATTAATGGCTCATTACTTAGAAATTAATTTAGATTGAATAAATATATGATTTTTAACATATTCCCCAAGGAAAATGCATGGGAGAATGTTAAGATTTATGAGGTAAACTTTCTATCAGATTCTTCCTGGTATACATATACATGTTAATCTTCATTTGTTGTTAGTTTTCATTTCAACGCTTGTTTTCCCTTTAGCCACATTTTATTTCTTATTTTTTTGTACTTCTTTTTGCATGACTTCATTTCCTTGATTTGGAGACTTGATTTTGTGAGTAAATTAAATTAGCTTTATGATAAAGCAAGAAACTATCCTTTTCCAATTCAAAATATATTCAAGGAAGAATTTATTTTCTCATCAAAATTTCTATTTTTTGTGGTTTTCATTGGTGCTTTAATTTACATTCCCATTGCTTTACAAAATTGAAAAAATGAGGCATGATCATATTTTTTCTTCTTATTGATGCAGCTTAAATCAAGTGCTTGACTCCTGCCAGATCTTATTTTCCAAGGGCATTTATCTTATCATGCTATTAATGGAAAATTAATCAAAGGGTCCATAAGCAAAGGAAAATCAGAAAGAAACTTGCAACAATCGTAAAATACTCTCACCCATATCCATACCTCTGCGCATTCTTGTATTTTTCATTTTCCAAAGTCATACTGAAGTCACATTGTGAATCCTATATCATCTTTTAGTTGTGTTCCTTTTACAAACCACAGGATGACTAAGTGCTAATAGGATCATCTAGTCCGCATGTTGCATATCTATAAGTCTCAATTTTTGCATTTTCACTGGGAATTTAATACCTATTTTCCATGTGAGCCCGGAGCCATAGATATGCCTTGGAACATATCCTTCATTTCTTTCCAGAGAGACATGTATAGGTGGGCCCCTTTCCTTCACTCCATTCCTACACATTTTATACATTACCCTGGTACTTGGGAGCCCAGTCTCTCTTTTTATTCCAATTCGTTTGAGATTCCAGTCACTCTAGGTTAACATCATATTATGTTGCACATATATATACAAATATTGGCCCTAACTGTGTCCTTGTGTTTAGATGCATGTTAGCCTGGAAGATTTCAGAAATGCATTTGATAAAAACTCTGGGCCCCAAGCACTATTATCTTATAACAATAGGTGGGGTTCACTATTATCACTCTGTGCATATATATGGAACTCATGCCCAGATACTCGCTCAACCAGAAGGTTTTGGAAGTGTAATTTATTAAATGGTTGGGTTTTGGGCACTTTAATATCGTAGGCTATGATGGGTCTCGCCTTGTCATTCAGTTAGCTTGGCTCTTTCAAGCTCAAAATCATTTCTAATTCACCTTTGTAAACACGTTGGTCACAACTTCCTTTGGCAGTTTCATGTTCCTCTTAGGCTCCATCCATCCAAACTGATGTGGAAGGTCTAGACAGCTTGTCATCCAATATTTCTTAAATTAAAATAAGCAATTTGACATTACATAGTAGTCATTTTGATAATGCAACTAATTGGTAAGAAAATACAGAATATGCAAAGGTAATGGATCATGGTTAGTTACGTTTGATTTCCAATTCTCTTGTAGTTTTCTTGTTTTTTTTTATTATATATTGCTCCATTTTAATGATCACACAATATTCCAAGTCCCCTATATATGTTCATAAAGAATGACCTCCATTGTTTAATCCTCCAACACATGGGTTTAACATTTGGTTATGTCATGGCGAAGACAGAACTGGCGTGCCCTTGCCCTAACACGGGGTAGGCCCTCTGCAGTACAGCTGGGTCCAAGCCGCAGACTAGCTCCATTTCCATTGCTTCTTATCTGTAACCAGTTGATGACCCCTATTCATTTGGTTCCTACTTACCTCCCGAAACGGTGATCCGAGCTAGCGTTTTCGGTTTAGCGCTATTAGGTTTGGTCTACACCTGTGTCAGTTTCCCTAGTTTACAACAACAACTTGTGTAACCTCTAGAGAAACAATGGAGGGTGACCTTATAGACTATTCGGAGGACCCCCTTGAGGGCATCTCCATTTTCGGTAGACAGACCAGCAACGAGGCATACTTTCCATTCAGCAGGGAGCTCACTGAGGTTATTGCTCTACTTCCATCGCTTTCAGGACAGTCTAGCGCTATTATTGACCTCCCGGAGGTTCCTGTGACCCAGTCAGCCTCCGCTGTAACCCCCCTGACACCAGTTCCCCAACATTTCAGTCCAAGGACTACAAGATCTAAATAGGCGGCTGGATATTCTGGCTTATCCTCTCTCCACCCCTCCGCGGCTTCACACTACCCATCTCAGTCCCCGAACAGAGAAGCTCTGCCCCTTTCTGCTCACTCCTCCCCACCCTTGGAGCCTGTTCAGCTATCTGGCAGCTATACTACCATCCCACCCCTCCCGGACACCTTCCCCTCTCATAATACACCATTACCTCCAAACCCTAACCCTAACCCTACCCCTCCTGATCCTAATCTCGAAGAAACCCTTGAGGGATCTGAGGAAGTGGAGCCTGCCCTCGGGAAGAAGCAAAGGTGTGTCAAACCCAGGATGCATGAAGTCTTCATTGATTGGGAAGAATACTTTTAGTGGCAAGACACCATGGATATGGCAGCGACGGTCCTGGTCGATAGGGTTAGGGGCAGGAACTACACCGCAACAAGACTCAAATAGTGGGTTGCGGAGATTTGGGGCCATCACCTGGTAGATCTGCCTATTGTACAAACCTTTGTTTGTGGCTGGTTCAACCTACGTTTCACACGAGCTAAACACACAAACTGGGTGCTATCCTCCTTCTGGCACATCGAACAAGCCCCGGTGATGCTAAGGAGATGGATTCTGATGTTAAACCTGGACCGAGAACAACTTGGGGCGGGGCCAATATGGGTTTGGCTCCTTGGTCTGCCTCTCCACTTCTGGACCGAGGACATTTTTAGAAGAATTGGCAATTCTTTGGGGACATTCCTAGATTTTGACAGATCCTATCTCTCTACGGGGGTCATGGCCTATGCTAGACTACTGGTTCACCTGGATATCAGAGGTGGCTTACAAGAAAAAGTCACACTCCGTTGGAGTAATTACAACTAGATCTAGATACTGGACTATGAGGGGGCCCCTTTTCGCTGTAGATGATGCCATATGGTTAGACACCTCTACAAGGACTACCCCCTCCTCATGAAATCAAAAATGGGCAGCAAAGGGAAGACGTCATCCGTGGGGAGAGCTCAGACACAGGAAGAACATTTGGATGGGGACGACATGATGGACACTAGTGTAGATGGATCTAGGCTTGCCTCGTCGACTCCAAAGGACCGCGGGAATGCACCCCTTTGGCCACATTCACCTCCACTGACTAGGTATAAGGCGGCCGCTAGAGTCGCACTATCTTCGGGTATGTCTAATCCTAACCCTTTCTCTGCATCCATTATTTTTTCATCTGCACACAAGGAAATCTCTAAGCAACTTGGGCTGAATTCGAACAATCCCTTGTTAGAAAATTATATATTATAGAGCAATGGAACACATAAAATATTGCAGAAATATAAACACAGAAAACACATAAAAAAAGAGAGACACAGATATACGTGGTTCACCCATTTTGGGCTACGTCCACGAAGAAATAGCCAGCCCTTTTTATATTATCTAACAAACTGAAGAGATACAACCTACATCAGATACGTTGTAATTCCTTCTTTGCTCTCAATCTCCTCTCTCTTCCTCACTCAGAATACAGATCTACATAGACGCAATACAATTCCCTCATATATAGCGAGGGTTTTCCTTCTAGGGAAAAAACCCTAAATTAAACATAACTTCTACCGTCAGATCTCCACCTAATGAACGTCCCAGATTGACTACGAAATTACAACATTTTACAAGGAAATTTTACAGTTGTTCTTAGCTTCGGGGGCGCTGCCCCCGATCCCAACTGCCCCCCCTGGACACCCCTTGTAGCGAATATTTTACGGTTGTAACTTGGGTCCAATGCGGCGATACCTTTGAATACAAAAGATAATCAGGCTCCACACCCAACAATGTCCCACCTAGAGACCGATTATAGCAACTCCACCGCTGCTTCATTTGCTAGAAAATGACTCCACTTTGGACCTGGCCATTTCTCATCTTCTTCATCATACTTGAAGACCAATTGAAACTGAGCAGATTCTTAGTGTCTCTCTGGTTACAACTTTTGTTAACATATCTGCAGGATTCTGGCTAGTGTGTATCTTTTCTAGCTTCAATTGTCCATCTTCTAATGCTGACCATATGAAATGGCACTTGAGTTGTATATGCTTAGTCTTGGAATGAAATGTAGAGTTCTTTACAAGATGTATGGAACTCTGGCTGTCACTGTATAACTTTCCCAACTCCTGCTTCTTACCCAATTCATCTAGAAACCTTTGTAACCAAATCATTTCTTTACTAGCCTCTGTAGCAGCAACATACTCTGCTTCTGTTGTTGAGAGTGAAACAACACTTTGTAGTTTTGAGACCCAACTGACAGCTGTTCTACCTACAGTAAACACATACCCTGTTGTGCTCCTCCTATTATCTCTATCACCTTCCATATCTGCATCAACATATCCCTGTAGATCAATGTTTGAACCACCAAAGCATAATGCTTTATTTGTGGTACCTCTCAAATACCCGAGAATCCACTTCACTGCCATCCAATGTTCTTTTCCTGGATTGTTCATGTACCTGTTTACAACTCCCACTGCATGTGCAATATCAGGCCTTGTGCAGACCATTGCATACATTAAGGTTCAAATTGCTAATGCATATGGAACTTTAGACATATGAGCCATTTCTTCCTGAGTCTTGGGACACTCCTCCTTAATTTGAAATGGCTAGCCAAAGGTATACTAACTGGTTTTGCATTCTGCATATTAAACCTTTTCAACACCTTCTCTATGTACTCACTTTGAGACAATGTTAATTTGTGATTCTTCTTGTCTCTAGTTATTCTCATACCAAGGATTTGTTTTGCAGCACCCAAATCCTTCGTTGCAAATAAGTTTGCCAATTTTATTTTGAGCGCATTTATTTCCTGCATGTTAGAACCTACAACAAGCATGTCATCTACATACAATAACAATATAATATAGCTGCCATCATTTTGCCTTTTGAGATAAACACAATGATCAGAGTGACATCTAGTATAACCTTGTTCAGACATAAACCGGCCAAATTTTAGATACCATTGCCTTGGAGCCTGTTTTAAGCCATACAAGCTCTTCTTCAACCTGCACACTAGTTTCTCCTTCCCTTTTACCTCATATCCTTGTGGTTGCTACATATATATTTCTTCCTCCAAATCCCCATGGAGAAATGTTGTCTTTACATCTAACTGCTCAAGATGCAAATCTTCAGCTACTACTAGACTTAAAATAGTTCTGATTGAAGTCATTTTAACAATAGGAGAAAATATCTCATCAAATTCTATACCCTTTTTCTGTGCAAACCCTTTCATCACAAGTCTAGATTTATACCTTTTTCTACCTCCATCTTCTTCCTTCAACTTGTAAACCCATTTATTCTGCAATGCTGTTTTACTTGCAGGCAACCTGACTAAGTCCCAAGTCTAGTTATGTGCTAAGGAGTCCATCTCTTCTTTCATGGCTTGCTCCCACTTCTTCCTGGTTTCTACTTGCATTGCTTCTTCATAACATTCTGGTTCATCAGAATCAGTCAACAATACATAATATAATGAAGGAGAGTATCATTCACAGGGTCTACTTATCTTGGTAGATCTTCTAACACCACTTTCAGGTGTTTGAGGTTCTTGTTGCTATTGTGGTTGTTGTTTTGGTTGTTGATCATTATGATTTTCAGGCACCATCACTTTTTATGTGATCTCATCAAGCACTATGTATTCTTTGTTTTCTTTTTCCTGTTTCTTTTCCTGTAGCTGATCCTTATACAAAACCTTTTCATTGAATATGACATCTCTGCTCCTAATGATTTTGTGTTTTTCATAATCATAAAAGCGATAACCAAAATCATTAACACCATATCCAATAAAGATACATTTTTTTGATTTTGCCTCAAGCTTTGTTCTATTTTCTTTATTAATGTGGACAAAGGCTTCACAACCAAAAGTATTTAAAAAAAAGTAGTTTACCTTTTTACCTATCCATGCCTCCTTTGGAATACCACCATCCAAGGAACTTGAAGGCCCTCTGTTTATTAGATAAACAACAGTATCTATAGCATCTGCCCAAAATTGTAAAGGCAATCCTGCATGCAATCTCATGCACCTTGCACGCTCCATGATTGTCCTGTTCATCCTTTCTGACACACCATTTTCTTGTGGTGTTCCTGGAACTGTCTTATTAGATAAACAACAGTATCTATAGCATCTGCCCAAAATTGTAAAGGCAATCCTGCATGCAATCTCATGCACCTTGCACGCTCCATGATTGTCCTGTTCATCCTTTCTGACACACCATTTTCTTGTGGTGTTCCTGGAACTGTCTTCTCTCTACGAATTCCATTCTCTGAACAGTACATATCAAACTCTTTGCTGCAATATTCACCTCCATTGTCTGATCTGAGACACTTCAACCTTTTTCCTGTCTCATTTTCAACCAAAGCTTTCCATTTCTTGAAAGTATCAAATACATCAAATTTATTTTGAATACAATAAATCCAGGTTTTTCTGGTTGCATCATCAATAAAAGTAACATAATAATGAGAGACACCAAGAGATGATACCTGAGCAGGTCCCCATACATCTGTATGCACAAGCTCTAATTTTTTGATCTTCTTTTCTTTCCCAACTATGAGGAATCTGACTCTCTTCTATTTTCCATAAACACAATTCTCACAGAATTTTAAATCGACATGCTTCAAACTTGGCAACAAATTTCTTGAGTGAAGAATCTGCATCCCATTCTCACTCATGTGCCCGAGCCTATGATGCCACAATGCCGTTTCTTCTCCTGTAGAGGTTAAAGAATTAATAGAATTAGAAATACCATTGCATAAATACAATGTACCAACCTTTCCTCTCGCTATTACTATGGATCCTTTAGTGACCTTCCAGGTTTTATCTGTGAAAGTAGTTATGCAACCTTCACCTCCCAACTGCCCTATTGAAATTAGATTTTTCTATAGATCTGGAACATGCCTTACCTCCTTCAATAGCCACTGATTTCCATTTTGTGGTTTTATGAAAATTGTACCCATTCCAATGATTTTACAGGGTTTATCATCACCAATCGAACCTGTCCAAAATCTCCTTGAACATAATCATAAAAATGTTTCCTATCAGGTGTGGCATGGAATGAGGCCCTTGAATCTACCTCTCAGGCATCAATAATATTTTCTAAAGAAAATATCAAAGCATCTTGCAACACATCACCTGTCACATTTGCTTCATGATTGTTTTCTTGCTGCGTGTCTCCTTCTTTTCCCATTCAAGACTTGCAGTCTTTCTTCAGGTGTTCTTTATTCCCACCTTTCTAGCACACTATCCTCGATCTGGAATTGGATCTACCTTTTCTTGATTTACTGCGATATCTAGGGCTCTTTCCTCTTTCCATTTTTCTTCCCCTAGTCTCTGCAGTCAAAGCATTTCCTGATGCCTCACCAGAGCTTTTCTGTTGCATTTCCTCACTAAGGATTGCACCGACAACATCATCAAACTTTAAAGTACTAGATCTAGAGATAGAGTTACTAATGGCCATAACTAAACCATTCCAACTTTCTGGCAATGAGCACAGAAATAACAAAGCCCTAACTTCATCATCAAAAGTTACCCCTATAGAACTTAACTGACTGGTAACTGTATTAAACTCATTTAAACGATTAGCAACAGATCCACCTTCTAACATCTTCATATTAAATAAATGCTTCATAAGAAATACCTTATTTAACACTGAGGGTTTTTCATATAGTTTGGCCAATGTCGACATTAAACCCTCTGTTGTCATTTCCTTTGAAATATTAAACGTTACCGATGCCGCTAGGCACAGCCGTATTGTTCCAAGTGCTTTTCTATCAAGAATATCCCATTCTGTGTCTGTCATACTCGTCGACGTCTTTGTCTTTCCACTCAATGGTTGGTACAGATCTATCTGGTACAAATAATCTTCCATCTGCATCTTCCGCAGCTGGTAGTTTTGGCAGTTAAATTTTTTGACCCTAAACCTACTATCTTCCACCATTGCTCCCACTCGAACTCGGAACCTTTCTCTCCTGCGCGTTTATCAGCCAAATAGGCCTTCGGCTCTGATACCAGTTGTTAGAAAATTATGTATTACAAAGCAATGGAACATATAAAATATTGCAGAAATATAAACACAAAAAATGCATAAAACAAGAGAGACACAGATATATGTGGTTCACCCAGTTTGGGCTACATCCACGAAGAAACAGCTAGTCCTTTTTATATTATCCAACAAACTGAAGATATACAAACTACAACAGATCCGATGTAATTCCCTCTTCGCTCTCAATCTCCTCTCTCTTCTTCACTCAGAATACAGATCTACATAGACGCAATACAATTCCCTCATATATAGCGATGGGTTGCCTTCTAGGGCAAAAAACCCTAAATTAAATATAACTTCTACCATCAAATATCCACAAAATGAACGACCCATATTGACTACAAATTTACAACCTTTTACAAGGTAATTTTACATCTCTACCCCTTGCAACGAATATTTTACGGGTGGCGTTGCCACCCCATTACGAACTGGGGTCCAATGCAACGATACCTTTGAATACAAAAGATAATTAGCCTCCACACCCAACACCCAACATCCTCATCATTGTTTAAGCCACCCAGCAAGCCCCCCCATTCCTCATTTTCCTATTCCCTCACCTTTAGTGCCCCTGACCATACTGGAACCACCAATGGCATCTACTCCTAGATTCGATCTCGCTCCCCACCGATATCATCTCCGATATCATTCTTGTGCACCAATGCTAGATGCTATTGGCATTGGTCTTACACCTTCCTCATCTTATCAGAAGATCCTCCAAGGCAGACCTTCCTCCTTGTCAAAAGATAAACATAAGGCAGGAATGGAGGTGGCCTCCAGGAAACAACTTTCACTTGACAGGGTCCTTAGAGCACACAGCCCTCCTTAGCAGTCTCCCCCATGAAGGTTCTCTCCTTCAACTGCAGAGGGATTGCTAGTCCTAAGAAAAAACTAGAGCTAAGGAGGCTTCTCTAGAAGGAGTCGAGTGATATAGTATTTCTTTAGGAAACCTTGGGTGTAGCTGCTATCATTTCCCCTCTATTGGATTCTATGCTCCCTGGATGGGATTTCCAAGCCATTGATGTTAACGGACGTTCGAGGGGCATTTCCCTGGGGTGCAACCTGTTATCACTCAATATTTTTCTTAGAAGTTATCAGAAGAAGGAAGCAACCGAGGTAACCACAAACCAATCTTTTAGGCTTAGGCTCTAGCCAACCTAAGTCCAGAGAGGGCTCTCTCTTTATAATTTAGCTTTGTTTTTATGTGATTTTAGGCTAGTTCTTAGGGTTCATGGGGTTTTGGTTTTGAAGTTAAGGTTGGGTGGTGGAATTCTTGGAGCAGATGGATAGAGTTAGGTCTTCAAGCCATTGGGCTATGGAGTCAATGAACGGATAGCATAATTGGACCAAATCATTAAAGGGAATGTTCACAGGGCAGGCTAGCAAAACAAAATGAAAATCTTGAGGCCTAATGGGTGAGGTAATTCTAACCAAGGTGAAAGGGCACTTAAGAATCCTTAGACTAGGATCATAATGAAGAACAGAGGATGATCATGAACAAAGGGAAATTAAGAATCCTTTGCTATAGACCAGAGGAGAAACTATGGAAGCTAAGGAGCAGTTAAGAATTCCTTAGCTAAGATAGTTTAGGAGAAAACATTCATAATGTAAAACAGTCAAGACAGAGTGCATTTATGCAATTTCTGAAATATCATTCCTTGTTATACATTTAGATCTTGGAAATTTACATAAAAGATTATGGAAAAAACATAAGGAAAAGCAACATTGAACATAGGAGAATACTTATTTTTATTTCTCTTTACACAAGAATCCTATAAAACATCTGATCTTTATTCCTTAATCCAGCAAGCCAATCCAGTCATTGATATAATAGAATTTTGATTTGAGAGAAAGAGACTATAGAAATGTCTTGGAATCACCCCACATACTTCAAAATGTGAAGCATTTATACAAAAAATATTTACAAAATATCTCAAAACAACTTGAGACTTAATCTAGGGAATAAGAATATCTTCTTGCATGAAGATAGAGACAGATGTTAAACTACTTCATGTTGTCCCTTTTATTATGGTGTTGCTGGCTGTTTCAGTTAAGTTGGAGCCCTTTAAGCTGGCTGATATTTGTAGCATTTCTACACTGGAATCTTCTTTACTTTTATCTTTCAACTGATACTCTTTGACCCTGCTGCTCTGCTTTTTCCTGTTTCACCTGGTTGCCTTCATTTACTGTGTAGTAAGTTTCTAATGTAAATTTAGTACAGTAAATCTGTCATGTTTTGCCACCATTCTGTATTATGTAATTTTACATTCATAATTCTTCTGTAGATTTCATCTGCCTCTGTGTACTTTGAAAAATTTGGCTTAGTGAGGAACAAATTTTTGACCTCATGCTCTAGGAAAAATAAAATTTCAAATGTATCATATAACACTTTTCCTGTTGGGAAAGCTTTGATAGATGAAGAGCTGGCTTGTTCCTTGGCCAAATTCCTGAGTCTATCACTATAGTCCAGCCGAGGCATGAGCTTGTCATTTATGACCATAGGACTGGGAAGACCCTTCTCCCTCAAAATCTGAAACTTAGCCAAGAATCTATCAATGGCTACCTGCATGTTATGACACTTCTCTTCTAGGGTAAGCATGAGGTTTCTTTTGGAAAGAACCTTCCTAATCTCCAGAAAGGCCTCAGTCCTATCTTTAATGTTAAGCTCATGGAGCTCATATCTGTTCTTGCTGTTTAAGAAGTGGATGAGTCGAATGGCATCCTCTAGTTTATTCCCCAGTTCTTCCCTTACTTTTTGGATAGCTTCAGTAGCTACCTTCACTAATTCTGTCTGCTCAAATATAACTTGAATCGATGGCCAAATATCATTGATAGAGTCAATGATATTGGCCCAGAGCACTTCTTTGGTTTGACCAGTGGTTTCTGTAGTGTCAAATCCTTCTCCAGGATTTTGATTCTCTCACCCATTCTTAGTGCCTTTTGTGTTTCTTGTTTTTGCTGGAGTTTGGCAAGTTTACAATCAGTCTCTAGACTTGTTATCTTTTACTTTAGTCTCTTCATCTCTGTAGCCTGTATAGACATCTCTTCCATGGCTTTTACTAACTCTACTGCTTTCTCTCCCTGTGTACCTATTGCTGCTGTAGGTTCTGCTGTTATTGGCAGTGTTGTGGTCGGTGGAGCTGTGGGTGCCAATGATGCTGCTAGTGTGGAAGGAACTGCTATAGATACTATGGGGATGATAGTTCTAGAAGTTGTGGCCAGGTTACTTTGCTTCATTTGAATTAAAGTGTCCAACTTCTCTGTCTCCTTAAGTTAATCATTTAGCTTCAGGAACAAGTCCATGAGCTCTTCATGTCCTTGTTGTGCTTCTATGACTTCCTGTGTCTGTGGGTGATGTGGCTGGGGTATCTTTAACTGCTTCTTGAGTGCATCAATGTCATCATTCTTCTTTTTAATCAGCTGCTCTGCAACTTTTACATCTTTGGGATCGTGTCCCAGTTCAATCACTAAGTCCTCTAAGGACTTGATTCTATTATCCTTGGCTTATGAGGAGGCCTTCTCCAGCTGAAATTGTGCTGATATATTGTTCAGGGAGTTCTGTAATTGGCGGGCAATAATGGCCTTCCCTGTTAATGTGGAGTATATCATCTTCCCTATTTGCTTGTGCAGTTCATTCTGGTCAATGGGATGAATATCCCTTGCCAATACTTCAAAGTCCACTTTCTTAAAATCTGATGCTGTCCTTGGCTGCTGAGTGGTTGGCTTGATGAAAGTCATCTGCATTTTCCCTTGTTTGACATCAAAGGATGACATTAGCCTTATTTGATTGGTGGTGGTCATCTTCAGATATTGTGCATATGTTTGGGCCTTAAGCCTCTCATTCCTAGTCTTGATCTCTTTCTATCTTTCCTTAATATCTTGGTCCTTATCTGCAGGAATTTTGAAGGAAGATACCTAAATAATTTGTTGCCTTTCCAACATTTGAGTTTGTGATGTGGAAGGCTCTGGCATGCCTCTAGATGGAGTGACATGCCTACTCCTATTTCCTTCTGCACTGGTGACCTCTACTATTTCCTCTGTGTATTCCTGTTTAGAGACAGGATTCACTCTCTATCTTTTAGCTTGGCTTGTCTCCGCATAAGCTTGTGAAGTTTCTCTTGTTGAAGTGGTGGCCCCTTCACTATTTCTCTTTAGGTTTTTCTCCTTATTTAGAGGAGTCTGTAAAATTGGGGGGTGCTCATGGTTGTCTCTGGTCTGTCTGATTTCTCTGGTATGTCTGATTGGTCTGGCACCTTTGATTTCCCTGGTACCTTTGATGGTTCTGTCTTGGTTGACTGATTTGGCCTATCTGGTTGTTCTGGCCTATCTGACTGTTCTGGCACCTGCTAGAAAGAATCCTCGTCAAGTTGTTTTTCTAGATCTATCAATGTGTTTTCCACAACAACTTCAATATTATATCTATCCTCTAAAGTGTTTTCCACCCATTGTAATTTGTTGGCATACTTTTCTATCTTAGGGATGCGGTGATGGATATAGGGAGCCATCTTGTTTTTCTGCCTTCTTTTGCAGATGAAATCCAAGGGATCATATCTCCATATGAAACTCTATTTTAGTTTTAATCTCTGAAGGATCAGGTCTGCCTCTTTTCCAGCTTCTCTGCTATTACAGATAAAAGGACCTAGTTGGTCTTTGATCTTGAGCTGGGCTTTCTTTTTGGCTTTAACAAAGTTTACTTCATCTGAATTTATTATTTTCCTATAGTACTTCAGGGAAAATAACCTCATTGGGAGGTATTGAGGTATTTTGTATGGGGTCAACTCATAGCCATAAATCCTAATTTCAGTGTGGTTTTGGTACAAGTACCAATCTCCCACCTGATGATTGATGTTTAGATGAAGGAACCTCCTAATCTCAGGACTGATTCTTGGTGGAGGGGTTCCACTGAGCATGGTCACCACAGGGTGGACAAAGGAATCTATGAATTCATTATATGAATAGGGGAGGGATGTTGATGAATAGATGGGGTCTAGAAGATAACTAATCTTGGTTGGCCCTTGGTGTCCAAATTTTGCAAGGTAAGTGGGAATTTGTCTATTTGGTAATATAGGAAAAGGTGATATAAGACCGAGGAGTATTTGAAGACTCTCTCATTACTCATTCTGAGGAATTGTTCATGCATCCTGTCAGCTATGAATTGAGCATAGTAATATATGACAACAGGAGGTTGTCCTGGAGTGTATATGGACATGAAAGCTACAATAATCTCATCAATATATTCATTGGTGGTATAACCCAAGACATTAGATATCATATCCACAATACTTCTACCCCAAGGAGAAAATAAAGCTACTACATATGGAGGGGGGTCTTTGGGGGTATATTTCTCTTCTACGATGAAGGTTTGGATTACTTGGGCCAATCTTGCAGGGCTGAGTTTGGGATATAAGTCCAACAGGTCTCCAATTGAGAGGGGAGTCAAGTTTTGGCCAGGCTGGAGTTGTAGCATCTCATTTATAGATTCAACAGTGATGGTGAAAAGTATGGCCTGGTTAGGGGACATGATTGCTCTTTGACTAGGGACATAGTTGGCATGGCAATAATGTACAATTTTTGGGAAAATGTGGACTTTGGGAAACTGGTACTTAGTAAAATTTGACTCCCACAGTCTAATTTCATCAGCTTGGTTCAAGTATCTATCCCTACTTTGGTAGTATACTTTGAGTGGGGATTCATGGATAGAGGTGTCCTTCATCTGGAAATCCCTATCAGCTAGGGGGAGGTGGTCTAGGTCTAAGTGGGGTGTAGAGATGGGTCTCACATCCATGGTGATTGGGGTAGCCATTCTCAGTTCTTGTGGATTTGAGAATGGGGGAGGAAATTTGCAGTGTTTTTAGGGTAATGGTGGTTCAACATAGAGTAGCCTTAGGTTGGTGTTGGCTTGATGGGGCCTGACCCAGGTTTGGAAGTGTTTTAGCCAAACAAATCTCATACTACCGGCCCTTTCGGCAACAGTCTGTAAAGCGCGGACTGAAGTCCCATCTGAGGTAGCAGGGGAGGGTGTTGGAACCAGGTTTTCGTACCCTAGGGATGTATTGATGAGGACTGGAAGGGTCGTGAACCAATCTGCGCACTCGCGCTACTTTGCTCAGCTTGTCTGGCCTTCAAAAAGCTTGGTGGTGAGGCACTTCTTAGATTCTTATTATTAAAGTGGTTATTATAGATCAGATCTAATTCTTAAGGTCTTGAAGCAAGCATATAATAGTTATAACCAGTGCGTGCACCCTTAAATATTTACAAAGTTAGAACATAAGCATAAACATATAGAACTACGATAAACACTCAATGATTCAAAAACACTTATCTTTATTCAAGTCCTGTTCATTACAACCAGATCCACCTTGCGCACTCAGCTGCAAGGGTCCGCGCACACAGTTGTGGACTCTATCGGGCCTCTGCACACACAGCTATAGAGCCTACTCTACTACAAAAACCCTTGACTCAGACTTACAGACTCAGATCGAATTCACAAACCCATACGCTTCCATTCCTACAAGCATTACCAAAAAATGACTTCTAACCTTAGAGCCCTGCTCTATTTATACATTCCCATGGTCTACGGACCATGGGCAGGCCGACTCGCTTCCTATTAGCCTACATTATTCTTGGGCAGACAACCCTTTAACTTGACTCATTACAATTCGCACTTTGCGCACTTCACAGAACCTTTATCATACTTTTACCCCAAAATTGTGGACTTTAAGCCCCAAAACCATTATGCGGGGGATCTGCTACCCAATAGGCCCCCAACACAATCATCATGACTCGTCCTAAGTCACTCGGTTGGTGCAACAATCTTCGCGCAAAGGTTATCCAACAACTTCTGCACTTCTCTTACGTTCGCAACAAATTCCTCCGCCATCTGCTGTACTCGTTGAATGCGAACCACTGATGCATCAGTATCAGTTTCAGTTGCTTGTCTGGGTTCATATACTGCCTACATGTGTGCCAATTTTCCCTCAATGTTGTTGGAGGCTGCGAATGCCTCATCAAGCCAAGGGTAGATGCGTTCTTTAAGCACCGTTTCCTTCTGCCGAGCGGTGTCAACTTGTGCCTTGAGAACCTGGGCCTCCCTCTTCTTGGCCAATCGCTGCGTAATAGCAACCATCTATGGGGTCCCCTTGACCTTATCATAGGCTTGCTGCAACTCCCATGCTTCTGTCTCCAACCACTGTAAGGTTGGGTCTTCCTGTAGTGAAGTGACCGTGATAAGTGACTGATCCAACAAGCTGGTGCACTCCTGCATGGCACGTGCTATTGCTTCCTGCCCGGATTGAATGGTGCCTTTTCGCTGCTCTTTGACCTCCGGTGGTGTGGAGGGCTACGATTTTAGTTTCAGGTTTGCAATCTACAAGCTGAGGTCCAACTGGATCCTTGCTGCTTCGTCCTTCACTTTGCGGAACCCACTAGCCAGCTTGTGGATCCATATGCCTACAGGTAAATTTGCCACAATCTCAAGCTTAGGGGGGCGATAACACTCTTCCTCCACAATTTGTTCCAACTATCGATTTTGTGCTGTTGCGTCATCACATTGGAGGCTTAACTGCTTGATGTTGATTTGTTGCTTGCTGAGTATCTGTACCACGCATCCTTCCCTAGTGCGAAGCTCCGTCGTTGCGCCATCCTATAGCTGATACAAGATTTCTTGTGGGAGGGTAGCCAAATTTAATCCCAGTCCTGTAAGCTGACCTACCATAGCTCTATTCATCGCGTTGTCTGCTATCAATGCTCCTACGAGGAGTGCGACAGTATTAGCCATTTTGGCCTGCAGCAGCTGCTTAGTTGCTAACATACCCGTAGCTCCATGGGTAGCGACTACTCTCAACTGTGGGGCTCGTGCTTCAAGTTCCTGCAGTTGCACCCTAAGTGCCCCCAACACAGTTTGCTACTCTATCATGTCCTCATCGAGTGCCTCCCTAGTGACTTCGCGAACTGTATCCCTGATGTCACATAGGTCACCCTTGGTTAGTGTGATAGGTTCCCCGTCCAAATTGGATGCCTTGTCCTTCTTCTATGACCTTGACCATTCTATCACACGCAGTCGTTTTAAGGGCGAACAAGTAGGGGTTGGCGCCGCACCTTCTATCACCGTATCCAATTCTGGTTCTGTGGTCACATTCGGGTTGCTTTCGTCCTTTGTTGTAGTAGCCCCTCCTGTTGTTGCCTTGTCTGTGGAAACCTGCGCTGCCGTTTGGGATGCCCATACTTCCTCAGCGAGCTGTTTGTTCCGCTTCTGCTGTGCTAAGAACTTGGCCGTAGCCTTCTGTTTTTGGATTGCGGTCTCATCGCGCCCTACCACATCTGGTCCACGCCACTCTGGTGGCCAGGTATCGAGCACCGCGAAAACAACGTCATCAAATGTAATGAAGGGAATCGTGGTCCACGTCTACTTTGGATCCTTGTGCGCCCATATATATACATGGTGCATATCCACCTTAAAATCAGCCACATTCTTCACAGCGTCATAAACTTTGGTAGATAGACGAGGTTACTAGTTAATCCACTGTCGTATGTTCATGTCCATCAGTATCCAAAAAATCTTGACTTCTTAGATTCCTGTGGCATCCTTTGTCGCCCATAGCGATGCATATTTTACAGCCTCTGCCCAATCCTGGTCCAGGGAAGGAAACTGACTATCTCCGGGTAATTCACCTGTAACCAATAGGATGGATAAGAGCAACCACACATAGTGGAAGGTCTTACCCTGCTCTTGGGCCTCTCTACAGTTGGTCAGGAATTTGTTGTGGAGGAACTGTGCCCAATTGAACCATTCCCCTTCTGCGCATTGCTCAGCTAACACGACGACTATTGCTGGGACCTCACTGCCTTGACATTTTCTCATCACCTTTCCTGCCAACAATTGGGTAGCAATGCAAACCCCTTTGTCCTGAATACTAGCAATAGCATACCCTCTCTGCTTTTTCTCCAACTTGTATTTCTTTTTCATGGCTTCCGCAATTGTCAAGTCGCCACTCATGCTAACTATTTCCGTGGGGTCCCTTCCTTCACAGGGAAGCCTAGAGATCCTATGGATGAGCTCCACCATGATGGGGATGGGTTTGTCTAGCCATAAGTACCCATTATGCACTAGGCAGAGCAGTTGCCTAATGACCAATATTGTAATGGGGGCCCGATGAAAATGCGGAATTGACAGGAGGTGGAGTAGCCCAGCCTCCTCCACCTTTCGCAACCATTTCTGCGGCTGTAGTGTCGTAACGACCCCCTCCATGCTTTGTTCCATCAGTTCGCTAGTTTCCAAATGGGGAAACTTCTTAGTATCCGCAAGGTCCCAGTCTTCAAATTTCATAGTGGAGATGCGGCTAGTCTCCGTTCCTTTGAACAGAACCCCTTTGGGGAGGGACGGGGTTATAAGCGTGTTTTTAACGACATCCAAATCTTTAGGTACCTTGACTCTCCCTTTTCATGGAGGGACATACTTAGGCCGTTTTGTTGGAGCCCGTACTAGCTGAATTTCTTCTTCCATCTCTTCCTTTGGTTCCATCTCTTCGACAAAGGTTGGAGGATCTTCTTCCTCATCATCGCTTTCAATAGTAACCGTTTTGCCCTTTTCTTCCATCAAAAACTTGTCGAAGCATGGATTTCATGAGGACATCTGGACTGGTTCTGCTACCTATGGGTCCTTCTTGGTCTGCGATGTCTGGGGTGATTTAGGGATCTTAGTAGTACCCCCTACCTGTTGCATAGGGTTATGCATCACATCCTTAGTTAAGGCTGTCATCCTAATTAGGGACTCCTCCATATCCTTCGTCAATGCTTGAAACCACAAACTTTCTCTCAGGAGTGCTTCACTCATCATGCTCCTGTCTGGTTGATATCAGAATGAGTTAATATGCAAAGTGCCAAGGGTTGTTTGGTGATAGGCCATCTATGCTTTATATGCTTCTTTGAATTTAAATTCGACTGCTCCCCCCTTTCGTGGCTCATTAATGTGATTTTTGCGGTAGATCTAGTCACCCCTATGTCTTAATTTCCTGTTGTCCACTCCTCGGTGTCTTAAATGGGACATCTTGTCATGAACAGTATCAGTAATGGTCACCTTCCATCCTCCCCACGTGGTAGTGCAATCCTTTATACGCGGACGCATCCGAGCCGCACAATCCCCCTACAGACTCCTTTATAGTCTTACTCCCTCTTCCAACTGCATGGAGCGCTGAGACTGGGTCCCCTACGGATAGTCAGGTGGTCGCACCCCTGGTGCGAAACTTCAATTTTCCTGCTAGCCCAGGCTGTGGGCATCTTTCAAGTACCTTTGTATATGGTAGCCCATCGTGTTCTGTTGTATGTGGTACACGCCCCCATTAGTGCGGTCGTAGCCATGATAGTAGAGTCGCAGCTTATTCTAGTATCGTAGTAGGATCGGCGAGGTTTGGTCCTCTTATTCTCAGATTCGTGCAGCCTGCTTGCGCAACTCCGATTTTTAGTTTGTGGATTTCTTCGTCCAACATCGCGCTTTGCCTCCTCAACCGTACCCATTCTTCATTGAGCTCGTGAAGTCTAAAGCTGTCGCGCCGAATGGCTTCCTACAACCACCAAATTCCTTCACCCAGGTCCTCGCGTTCAGTCCAAATGGTAGGGACAATGGATGGGGACATTCTCTCCACCTTCCTGGTTCCATCGTGCCCGATCGCGGATAGGGCCATCCTCACACACCTCATTTTGTTTATGGTCCTATATGCCGGTCAAACCCTTGGTACACGCAGATTTAGTTGGTGGTTGCATGACATACGTCTACCTTCCTCGTCATAGGTGGGTGCCTAAACAGCTTCGTCCTGGCTACATTCACTATGGAGGGCCTTCAACCCATACATGTATTTGCCTTCTACATTCGCGCCCGTTCCTCCTAATCTTCCTAGGTGTATGCCACCCTAGTGTAGTTGTCACGCGCAACATTCCTTTCGGTTCACTGTGCCGCTTCTACTCTACGATTGAAGTTCCACAGTGGTTGATGAATTCCTCCCCATTTGTTGCATCGTCATCCGCCTGTAGTGTCCTTACCTTGGTTGTCACGCATCACAGTGATCTAATCATCATATTATAGTTTAGCGTTTTTACTTCATGCAATTGGTTTTGCCATCATTCTATCTCCTCATCTGAATCTGACATGCAGGAACTATTGCGCTCCCATGATATTCTCCCATCCGCTGTTGGATTCACCCGATCCTGGTCTTGCACCGTTATCTGGTAGATACGGTCTAGTTCATCGTCACTGTCCTTGTAGCGCACAGGTTCAGTGTAGCATGCTCCTTCAGCTGGGTCCAACAGAACTATTACACGGAGTGACTTTTTCTTGAATATCATATTCCATCATTTTAGGTTGATGACCCAATTCTTGTCTGTGGCCGAGTCTATGCCTAGCAATGCGGGGTACAGACTACTGTCATCCATAATTTCTATTACCTCAAAGTCCATCTGTGTACTTATGCCTTCAATGTCCACTGTTGTTGAAAAGTGTGCAACAAGAAATGCTTGTTGAGAGTGCAACAAGATGATGGAGCTTAGTGAAAAGAGTCGCCTTCACTAAGTGGGCCTGCAGGCTATTTTTGGCGCAAGTCTATTTTTAGACTATGTCTATTTTTAGACATATGGATCATGTCTATGGATTGCAGGTCGCTGTTTATGGATGATTGGTCAAGTTGGGAAAAATATATGGACTTCTATTTTTTATCAAAGTGTGAGTGATCACAGTGTGAGTGATCAAAGTCTATTTTTCGACTGGCTGTCAAAAATAGAAAAGTCAAATATTATTGTCTCATAATAATATTTGGACTATAAACTTGATCTTATTCTCTTGGAGCACTTCAGTTTGAGCTACAGAGGTGGCACATGCAGCTGTCAGAAGGAAATACGATTTTCTTATGAGTCAGTTGAGTTGTTGCATGCATGACTTCAGTTAGAACTCAAGCGAGTTGAGTTTAGTGGACTGGAGGTGCAGTTGATGGAGTTGTGTTCAGTTTAGCTTTGTTAAACTAGTTGTATTTAGTCTAACTGATCAATAGACTAGAGATGAGTTGGGTGAATTAGTTATTAATTAATTCAAAATTTATTAACTCATAATGCAACTATAGAATACATCAGTTAACTCAGTTTCATGTCAGTGCATGTTCAGTTCAACAGGGATAGGTGGTAGAGAATCAGATTGCTATCAGTTGTGACTATAGTTGTGCACCAGATCTTGCACAATCAAGGGATTGAGTATGCCAATGAGTTTGCTCACGTATTTTCCCAGTATTGTAGCCTTTGCTCACGTCCAACAAAGTGTGAGTGACTATTTTGAGGTGAAATACGAGTTTGGTGAGCCATTCTCATCAGTTCTTGAGCAGGTATTGAGCAGTGGAGGCAGGCAAGCAGTGGAATAGATTTGGAGATCAGATCTGAGCTGTATTGTGTGTAACAGGTGGAGATACTTGTGAGAAGTATTATGTTGTGTATTGTTACATGATTCAATCAATATAATATATAGATAGTGTGGGGTTTTTAGCGAGATGCTTTCCCCGGGATACATACTGTGTTAATGAGTTTGATTGATGCTTCTATGTGTGCTTGTGAATGTTTCTGCTTCTGTAAATTGATGATCAAAGTAGAGGAGATTATGTATTATACATGTTCCGCTTATAATTGTATGATCAGGATACTCTTTGTGAATATGTGTTAAATTATTCAAAATTTCTACATGGTATCAGAGCTGCTTGATTTGTAGAAGAGATTTTTACAGGATATCAAGCGAGGATTGATCATCAGATCTACTATTCAGGAAGTGTTTACATTCTATTTCTTCAGGCAGAGTCTGTAATCGGGCCAGGTAGCCTCTGGATTCATCCTTCCTTTGGAAGGTGAGATACCCGGTGAATGCCCATACAGTCAATCTCTGTACGAGAAATATTGTGTTCTCACGAATCTTAGATCCGAGGCGGTTGAGTTGGTTGCTGGTGGAATTCGAATTTACAGCAGTATTTTCTTGGTGACAACGCAGTAATGTCTTTCAACGGATTGCGATTGGAGTATGCTCTTGAGGGCAGCTCAAACTATATTGCATGGAAGGACAGGATGGAGGCAGTATTGGATGATAACGGGTTGAAGGAGTTCATAGATACGGATATCCCAAAGCCTACTGATGCTACTCAAGCTGATGCTTGGCAAAAGAAGATCGCAAAATGTCGAAGGATTCTGTTGGAGGGCGTGAAGGATCACATTGTGTCTAGCCTCCATGGAAATGCTACTCCATATTTGATGTGGAAATCATTAACAGAATTATTCCAAAGCAAGAGCGATCAGAGGAAGCTGGCGCTCAAAGATAAACTCAGAAACATCAAATGCGAGAAGGGTGACAGTATTCCCAAGTATCTCACGAAGTTCACTCAGTGTCGAGATGAGCTGGGAAGTGTGGGGGTTACTGTCAATGATGAGGACTTGGTGAGCTTGGCTCTCCTTGGTCTTCCGAAGAGTTGGCATTCCTATCAGGACTCTGTCAATGGTCGGGAGAAATTGCCAGGATGGGAAAGACTGTGGTCAGATCTTGTGCAAGAGGAGATTAGACGGAGCACCAGAGACGGTTCTTCATCCATGCAGGATGAGGAGAACTGTGCCTTAGCGAGTAAGGGGAAGAAGGGGAAGGGGAAGGTTTCTCTTTCCGAATCGAGTTCTTCCAATGATGGGAAGAAGGTTGACAAGGCGAAGGTGAGATGCTTTCGTTGTCATGAGTTGGGTCATTATGCTACTAATTGCCCAAAGAAGAAGTCCAAGAAGGGATCCGGGGAAGGATATGAAGGTGAGACAGCCTCACTTGCTTCACAGTTTGAGTTGGATTTCACACTCTTCGCATGCATGGTTTCATCCATGGTGGGAAGTGGTTGGTTTCTTGACAGTGGAGCTTCTTTCCACATGACCGGTGACAAAAGTTTGTTCAGTACTTTGGAGGAGAAAGATCTCCAGATACTTATAGGGATGGGTAATGATGAGAAGTATAGTGTCTCAGGTGTAGGCATAGTTATTTTTCATAGGTAGCATGGAGCTCGCCTTACCTTGACCGATGTCAAGTATGTACCATGACTGAAGAGAAACTTGGTGTCGATTGCGATGTTGGAAGACAGAGGCTATGATGTGGTCTTTAGTAAGGGAAAGGTTTTCCTTAGACACATCATCACTAGATAGGTGAAGCAGATTGGTTCACGAGTCAAGAACCTGTATGCTCTTGAGGTTCAAGATGCATGCAAAGCCTTGAGCAGCAAGGCAACTGATGGAGACTTGGTGGTTGAGAGGGAGCGTATATTACCTCTCAACATGGAGAGCCAGAAGAAGTCTCAGACGATTGTGGAGGAGCCACGATTGGTGCAGCAGCTTCAGGAGGTTGTGGAGGAGCCACAATAGGGGAAGCTGAGAGGAGATAGAGTAGAGACATCTACTCATCCAGAGACCTCCAGTAGGGGGAAACTTCGAGCCGGATGGGCTGAAGGATCGCATGCAGGCATACCTCCAGGTAGGAGGTGGGGTGATGTGGATTGATTGTCCCAAGGAGGAGGGGCAGGATCCTTGAGGTACCCAACCTCTTGGATGAGACCTTGCTACGGGAGCCCCGATGTGTAGTAGTAGGAACTGACTGATTGGGTAGAGATAGATGCGGATGGAGCAGCAGAGAGAGTGACAGTGCAGGGAATCCCAGGACAGCGCATAGCTAGCAGGCTGTAGCAATGCGAGGGGCACAAGTGTTTTGCACAGTGCTAGGTGGCACAGAGAGGTGTGCAATGGTGCGAGATGCATGGAGATGTTGCAGTAGCGCAGATGTCAGAGAGGGAACACTTGTCAGCAGCAGGTAGAGCTTCAGCATCAGAGGATGTTTCTATCCCAACAGGGAGGTCAGTTGGGAGGTGCAGTGCGGATGCAATGCTGGGAGATAGAACTAGCAGCAGCACGGATGCAGTCAGAGATCAAAGTGACAGAGGCTAGAGCAGTCAGATACTGAAGAGCACAGAGATGCAGAGTTTCAGTCGACATAGGCAATAGCAGTCAGACACTTTGATGACAGAGCAAGTGGACCGGCCAGATGTGTTGCATGGAGAACATTCCAGAGTTACAGGATCGAGTTTGAGAGGAAGCCTTTCTTGTTGAGAGGGAGTGTTGAAAAGTGTGCAACAAGAAATGCTTGTTGAGAGTGCAACAAGATGATGGAGCTTAGTGAAAAGAGTCGCCTTCACTAAGTGGGCCCGCAGGCTATTTTTGGCGCAAGTCTATTTTTAGACTATGTCTATTTTTATACATATGGATCATGTCTATGGATTGCAGGTTGTTGTTTATGGATGATTGGTCAAGTTGGGAAAAATAGATGGACTTCTATTTTTGATCAAAGTGTGAGTGATCAAAGTCTATTTTTAGACTGGCTGTCAAAAATAGAAAAGTCAAATATTATTGTCTCATAATAATATTTGGACTATAAACTTGATCTTATTCTCTTGGAGCACTTCAGTTTGAGCTACAGAGGTGGCACATGTAGCTGTCAGAAGGAAATACGCTTTTCTTATTAGTCAGTTGAGTTGTTGCATGCATGACTTCAGTTATAACTCAAGTGAGTTGAGTTTAGTGGACTGGAGGTGCAGTTGATGGAGTTGTGTTCAATTTAGCTTTGTTAAACTAGTTGTATTTAGTCTAACTGATCAATAGACTAGAGATGAGTTGGGTGAATTAGTTATTAATTAATTCACAAGTTATTAACTCATAATGCAACTATATAATACATCAGTTAACTCAGTTGCATGTCAGTGCATGTTCAGTTCAACAGGGACAGGTGGTAGAGAATCAGATTGGTATTAGTTGTGACTATAGTTGTGCACCAGATCTTGCACAATCAAGGGATTGAGTATGCCAATGAGTTTGCTCACGTATTTGCCCAGTATTGTAGCCTTTGCTCACGTCCAAAAAAGTGTGAGTGACTATTTTGAGGTGAAATACGAGTTTGGTGAGCCATTCTCATCGGTTCTTGAGCAGGTATTGAGCAGTGGAGGCAGGCAAGCAGTGGAATAGATTTGGAGATCAGATCTGAGCTGTATTGTGTGTAACAGGTGGAGATACTTGTGAGAAGTATTATGCTATGTATTGTTACATGATTCAATCAATATAATATATAGATAGTGTGGGGTTTTTAGCGAGATGCTTTCCCCAGGGTACATACTGTGTTAATGAGTTTGATTGATGCTTCTATGTGTGCCTGTGAATCTTTCTGCTTCTATAAATTGATGATCAACGTAGAGGAGATTATGTATTATACATGTTCCGCTTATAATTGTATGATCAGGATAATCTCTGTGAATATGTTTTAAATTATTCAAAATTTCTACAACTGTCACCCCTTGGAACCTTCCCATTGGTAGGATCTTATGTTGGTTGCCATCCATAATTGAAGCACGGACCTGACCATTACAGCACGGGCCTGCCCATGTGTTCCCACTTCTGTTTTGGTAATACATTCGCATTTGACCCCAAATCTAGGATGACTTGATCCGTCTCATACTCACCAATTTGAGCTGTCAATCGCATTTCCCGACCGGTGCACAAACCCTTCTTTCCCAGTTTCCAGACCATGCATGGCTCTCCTAACCCTGCGCACCTAGTGATCATCTCTTGTAGTCCCTTAACTGCCTTATTGTCACGCAACGGCTTCATACACGTCTCTAAAAAGGTAGTAAGCATAGATGGATCCATTCCTGGCTCAAGTTGATCCCTACTACCTGAAGTAGAGGCCTCTGTGAAGCTCTTCATAGCTTCCTTACACGTTTCCTTCACGTTTTCCATCTCAGATTCAGGTTTCTTTATGGGAGCCTCGCGAACCTTCGACTCTTCTTCGGGTTGTTTCCTCTTATCTTCCCTTGTATTTGCGCCACTTCTGAGTACCATGTTTACGTTGGGGTCCTCTTCGTGCAATTCAAACCTCATAATTTAGATATTTTGAGTTGGGGTGGGCTATAGAACCCCTTTCTTGCGCATTTGGGTGATCAGCATCGGGCAATCTACCATTTCATGATCAAACTGCTCATAGTACAGACAAGATATTCTTGCCGGGTTGGTACAATCGCGAGCGTAGTGCATCGACCCCCCACAATTATAACAGATCAGTTGTCCACATCCTCATCTAGGTCCCATTCCTCCTCTTCCTCATCTACGTCCTTGGAATCCACTGCGCACCCCTGCGGCTGGATCGAAACTTGGCGTTTCAGTCTACATTCGATAGGCTAGGGTCATATCCATCATTAGTTCATAGCTCCGACACATTCGCTCATCATGACCCACTGATCTACAGAAGTTACAATATAGTTGCTGTGGAGTCTGGGTATACTTCTGCAACAGGTGATAGTTGTCCATCGCGTGCTTTCCTCCTACTTGGCAAATTGCACACCATAGCGCGGGTGCCACACTTGGCCCTTCTTATACCTCCAATCTTAATGGCATCGGTCCGCCTCCCGTCAAATAGTTTGCGAATATAGGGCAATGATCCTTGTTGTGACCTTGGTCCTTGCATTTAATACACCACACTTCTTCACGTGCCTTTGGGCGGGGCACCCTATCTTGCTTCAGGCTTTACATCTCAAAACATAGGTTTTGCAGTTGCATGTGGATTTGTTGAACTCCCAACCCAGGATCTTGTATTGGAGTTTCATGTAAGCTCATCCTTATCTCTAATTCTTCAGCTTGGGTTGAGATCTTCGGTTGTGACAGTGTTGTCCTTAGGTGTGGTGTCAGAGATGCCACAAAATAGGCACGGTGCTACGCATCTGTTAGTGTCATGTTAGTTTTGTGAATCGTGATCTTCAAGCGCTGATCCAGATCCCATGGAGTCTCACTTGGAAGCATCGCGATTTCCTTAAACCCGATGATTGACTGAGTTTTTGATTTCGATCGGCTAAACTCTTTGTTCAATGCATCCTGGATCTCCGCTATTCTAGCATTTGGATGATTGCTAGAATGCTTAATATACCACGTCAATGAGCGAACCTGCAGCGTGCTTACCAAAGTGGAATTTTTGATGTTATCATCCATAACACCTTGGGCTTCCCATACTGCCTTTACCACGAACTAGAACTGATCTAGTTCCTCATTTCCTACGCCTCTAAATAATACAACTTGATCGCACTTGCCATTCCAACCCTCGGTGGTGGCGGAGGAGGGGTAGGTGAAGATGGGGTTGACGTAGGTGAAGTGGGTGATGGCGTGGATGGTGGTGGTAACAGTGGCATGCGCTGCTTTATCAACTGGACCATGCTTCTCGGAGAGAACCCTGCGAGCTCCTCTTCGCTTTCTTGTGATAGTGAAATCAGGGCACTGTTCTCTAACCCTTCGATCCCTTGGTAGCCTCTTCCGCTTTGCGCTACCCCAGACATCAATGGATTCTCATAACCCGTTTTTCACACAATAGAATTTTAATCTAGGTATTCAATGATTTGATATACTTACCATGCGGTCCCTTGAGAAAACACCGCTCTACCTCACTGTAGCTCACAATGGTGTCTGTCGCGAACCCAGTGATAAACCGTCCTATTATCCGATCCATCCAGTGATCTACCGCCCGTACGATTTTGTCTTCAGATGCCTCTAGCCTGCGTACCAACTTCGGAGTCAACACGATGGATTGATCAAGTTTGCACATCCCTTGACTGTCAGCTAGTCTCACAATCCACTGATACAATTCTATCAAGAAGGACATGAAGAAGATTTCATGGATTTCCATGTATAAGTAGCGATCCAGCCACCTTTCTTTAGATATCTGCGGAGTTTTGTTTTCCTGTACTACGAACTCGTAGAGCCTCTGATCCAACTAATCTTCAATCTCTTTCTTCGTAGGGTTCCAGCGTTCCGACATCAGACATCCCTTAGGCAGATCCCAGTCCTGGCAATGGAACAATTTGTTGGCTTGATGGCGCTTGACCCAGGTTCAGAAGTGTTTTAGCCAAACAAATCCCGCACTACCGGCCCTTTCGGAAACAGTTTGCGGAGCACGGACTGAAGTCTCACCCAAGGTACCAGGGGAAGGTGCTGGAACCATGTTTCTACACCCTAGGGATGTCTTGATGAGGACTGGAAGGGTCGCAAACCAATATGCGCACTCGTGCTACTCTGCTCAGCTCGTCTGGCCTTCGCGAAGCTCGGTGGTGAGGCACTTCTTAGATTCTTATTATTAATGTGGTTATTATAGATCAGATCTAATTCTTAAGGTCTTGAAGCAAGAATTTAATAGTTATAACCAGTGCATGCACCCTTAAATCTTTATAAAGTCAAAACATAAGCATAAACATATAGAATTGCGAGAAACACTCAAGGATTCAGAAACACTTATCTTTATTCAAGTCTTGTTCATTACAACCAGATCCGTCCTGTGCACTCAGCTGTAGGGGTCTGCACACACAGCTACAAAGCCTACTCTACTACTACCACCCCTGACTCGGACTTACAGACTCAAATCTAATTCATAAACCCATACGTTTCCGTTCTTACAAGCATTACCAAAAACTGACTTCTAACCTTAGAGCTCTACTCTATTTATACATTTCCATGGTCTACGGATCATGGGCGGGCCGACTCGCTTCCTATTATCTTACATTATTCTTGGACAGACAACCCTTTGACTTGACTCATTACAATTCGTGATTTGCACACTTCTTGGAACCTTTATCATACTTTTACCCCAAAATTGTGGGCTTTAAGCCCCAAAACCATTATGCAAGGGATCCACTGTCCAACAGTTGGTTGAGATTCCTTAATTAATTTTAAACTAAACTAAGAATACTCAATCACTGGTGTTATCACTCAGAAGTTTTCCCTAGAAGTTATCAAAAGAAGGAATCATCCGAGGTAACCAGAAACCAATATTTTAGTCTTAGGTTCTAGCCAACCTAAGTCCAGAGAGGGCTCTCTCTTTATGATTTAGCTTAGTTTTTATTAGATTTTAGGCTAGTTCTTAGTGTTCATGGAGTTTTTATTTTATATTGAAGGTTGGGGTGGTGGAATTCTTGGAAAAGATGGATAGAGCTAGGTCTTCAAGCCATTGGGCTATGGAGTCAATCAATGGATAGCATAACTGGACCAGAACAATAAAGGGAATGTTCACAGGGCAGGCTAGCAAAGCAAAAGGCAAATCTTCAGGTCTAGTGGATGAAATGATTCTAACTAGGGTGCAAGGCACTTAAGAATCCTTGGACCGAGATTAGAATGAAGAAAAGAGGGTGATCATGAACAAAGGGCAATTAAGCATCCTTTTCTATAGACCAGGGGAGAAACTACGAAAGTTAAGGAGAAATTAACAATTCCCTAGCTAAGATAGTTTAGCAAAAAACATTCAGAATGTAAAATAGTCAAGAAAGAGTGCATTCAAGCAATTTCTCAAATATCATTCCATGTTATACATTTAGATTTTAGATAAACAAACAAGATTATGAAGAAACATAAGAGAAACAACAGTAAACATGAGAGAATACTTATTTGTATTTTGCTTTACACAAGAATCCTGTAAAATATCTGATCTTTATTCCTTGATCCAACAAGCTAATCCAATCATTGATACAATTGAATTTTTATTTGAGAGAAAAAGTCTATAGAAATGTCTTGGAATCCACCCTACATACTTCGAAATGTGAAGTATTTATACAAAAATTAATTACAAAATACTCATAATAGTTTGAGATTTAATATAGGGAATAAAATATCTTCATGCATGAATATAGAGATAGATGTAAAATTGTTTCTTGATGTCCCTTTTATTGTTGTGTTGATGGCTATTTGTGTTGAGTCTTAGGCCCTTTAAGCTGGCTAGTAGTTGTGGTATTTTCTGCGCTGGAATCTTGTTTACTTTGATCTATCACTGATACTCTTTAACTCTGTTACTCTTTGACCCTGCTTATCTGTCTTTCACCTGTTTCACCTGGCTGCCTTCAGATTTACTATGGTAACTTTCTGATGTAAAACGTTTCATAGTAAATTTGTCATTTTTTCCCACCATTCTGCCTCAAGCAATCTCACCTTTAACATTCTCCTGTAAATTTTGTCTACCTCTATGTATTTTGAAAAATTAGGCTTGGTGGGAAACAAATGCTTCACCTCATGTTCTAGGAAAAAGAGGTTCTCTAATGTATCAAACAGTTCTTTCCCAGTTGGCAAAGCTTTAATGCCTATCCTCTACACCAAGCTCATGGAGCTCATATATGTTCTTATTGTTTAGGAGGTGAATGAGTCGATTTGCATCCTCAAGTTGGTCTCCTAATTCTTCCCTTACTTTCTGGATAGTCTCAGTGGCTGCCTTCACAAATTCAGTTTGCTCAAATATAACTTGAATTGATGACCAAATATCATTGACATAGTCAATGATATTGGCCCAGAGCATCTCTTTAGTCTATCCTAGTGGCTTTTGCAGTGTCAAATCTTTCTCTAGGACTTTGATTTTCTCACCCATCCTTAGGGCTTTCTGTGTTTCTTCTCTTTGTTGAATTTGGGCAAGTTTACAGTTAGTTTCTAAACTTGCCACTTTCTCCTTTAATCTTTTGAGCTCTGTAGCTTGGATGGACATATCCTCCATAGCTTTTACCAGTTTTGCTATTTTTTTAGTTGAAGTACTTGCTGCTGTAGTGGATTCAGTTGTAATTGGCAGTGCTGTGGTAGGTGGAGCTGTAGGTGCCAATGATGCTGCCAATGTGGAAGGAATTATTGTTGTCACTGTAGGAATGGCAGTTGTGGAAGTTGTGGCCAGGTCACTTTGCTTGGACTGAATCAAAATGTCTAGCTCCTTCTCTGTTTCTTTAAGTTGATCATTTAGCTTTAGGACTAGGTCCATAAGCTCTTCATGTCCTTTTTGTGCTTCTAGGACTTCCATTGTTTGAGGGTGATGCAGCTGAGGAATTTTGAGCTGCTTCTTTAGGGCAGCAATGTCATCATTCTTATTTTTGATTGCCTGGTATTGGGGGGAGGCCACCCGATTCCATTCATTGAGTGACACGTAGCTTCGGGGGCCCAAAGGAAAACAACTCTTTTCAAGTGGGTAATGTTCGGATGTCGGGGCCTACCCGAAATGGATAAGGGAAATTAGATGTGGAGGGGAGTGATCATGCGATGATCAAGTAGTAGAGTTGCATGAAGTGTAGTCAGGTGGCTCGACGGGTAATTAAGCACGTTAGTTTGTAGTTAATGAGGGATTAAGGCGGGGTTAAGGCATCAGGGTCATTAGCGGAGGGTTTAATTGGGTTTTTTGACTAACTTAATTGTGGATCGATTAGTTAGTGGATTTGGGTAGAAAATCATAGTTTATATAATTAAACTAGGGTAGGGTTAATTAATATTGCGGGAGTTAAGTATATACGGGAAACGAGTTTTTGTTTGGGATTTAATAAATAAATTAGTAATTAGTAAAATGAGCGGAAAGGGGCACAATACCCTAAGTATATGATATTTCATTTTTTTAATGCTTTTCTGGTAATAACATAAAAACTTAGGATATAGTGTTTTTGTGGGTTTTTGATATGAAAATGATTTATGTGGGGGAATAAAGACTTTTCCTAGGTAAAAGTAATTTAACCTTAGGAAAAGAGTATTATTAGGGAAAATGAATGAACTATAGGGGAGAATGAATGTTTATGAGGGGGTTTTAGTACTTGTTGCCTATAAGTTGTTGAGCCAAGGGTTCGGTCCCTCCAAAAGTCAGAGAAATGCTTTGAGCCTCATTGACTTAGGGTTTTTTAAGTACTTTGAACTTTATTATGGGAAATTAGTTAAATAAAGGTGAAATGAATGAGGGAGGTTAATTAATTGATTTTGATATCCATATGCATGCTTGATTGCCCATTCACATTTGAAATACATGTTAAAAAATGATAAATGTGCTTTTGTCTAATCAATCATCATAGTCCTGCAACCTTTCTTCTACTTACCCATCTACTCATCCTACCATTTTTACTTCTCTTTATTAGGGTGCATTTGAGCTAGAAAACCCTTATCAAACATTTTTCTTTCCCTTTACAATAGTAAACTAACCAAGTCTAACCTTATTACATCCAAGGGCTCAGATTAAACAGTTGAGCTCCTTTTATTTACTCATCTAATTATCTGCCAAGATTAAACAATTTGGTCAAATTTTTATTCTCTATCTATAGACATGAAATTGAAACATGAAATAGCCAAGTTTAAAAATTTTGACAATCATGGTTTGTGGCAAAGATTACAAACTGCACACAATCATTTATTATGCACAAAAGGTGAATAGTAGTGGCATTTTGGCTTGCTCACTTTCATGGTCTTTTTCTTTTCTTGGGGTTCATATTTTTCATTTTTTTTGACCTTTTGTTCTTTTTGTTCTTTGATTATTCTTTTAGGACATACCCTCTTTACATTTTTTAATTTTTTGAATATGGAAAACATTTGCAGAATGCAGAGGTATGTACATATTACAGGTTTAATCTCAGACATTCAAAATTATGACTCCTATTGGTATAGGAACCTAACAGTGGCTACACTTGGGGATGGCATTTCCTGGTGAAATGTCAAGAACTTTGTAGACCAATGGCCTTTTGAAATGTTACCTTGAAACTTTCCCTTTTCATGTTTCTGCATTATTGCTATTTATGACAGTAAAACTTTTGAAGCTTAGGGCCTTCTCTTTGGGCTTCAACTTCAAAAATTACCATCCAATCAACTCTAGACTTTGAAAGTAAAGTATGTACAAATGATTAGTGAAATCAATAACTAGGCTCAATATAGTGTTTGAGCATTCGACCATTCACTGGTCCTCCTTATGCTTCTGTGCCATCCATTTCTCTAAGGAAGAAATCATTATTACCTCTGAAATCATAAATAATATATGGGCCTTTCCATAGGAAATCAAATTTCCCATGTTTACCTTTATCTTCTCTCCTTGAATCCCATTTTAGAACTTTGTCCCCTAGGTAAAAATCTTCTGCCTTAGTCCTTTTATCAAAATTTTTCTTGATCCTTTCCTGCACAACTTGAGATCTGATGTACACTTCTTCCCTGGTTTGCTGTAAGTGAATTGTTTGGTTGATTCTTCTTTGGATGTCATTTGGTTCAACTTGCAACTCTTGGAGTAGCTTCATCACTGGTGTTCCCAAGGAAGATGGGAAAACAACTTCCATCCCATAAACTAATTGATAAGGACTAGTACCAATGGATTTCTTTGTGGTTAGCCTGTCTGCCCATAAGGCATTTACTAGCTTCTTGTTCCATGTTTTCTTGTTATCCTCCAACAATTTTTTGATGATATTTACTAGACTTTTGTTTGAGGACTTTTCTAGTCCATTTCCTTGGGGGTAATAAGCTGTGGAATGGCCCAAGTTTATATGATACTTATTATAGAAATCAATCATTCTTCTAGATTTGAAAGTTGTTGCATTATTGACGATCTTGGTTGGGCACCCAAATCTAGATAGGATGTTGGACTCAAGGAAGGTTATTATAACAGTGTCAGTGGCTTGCCTTGATGGTATGGCTTCCATTCATCTGGTAAAATAATCTGTAGCAGTGAGGATCCATCTGTGTTGGGCAGCGGAACGTGGGTGGATTTCACCAATGAAGTCAAGATCCAATTGTTGAGAAGGTGCTTCAACAGAGGTTGGTTTTAAGGGCAGGGGTAAAAGCTTTTTCTTTCCATAAAAAAATTTGGCATTTATGACACGAGGTTACAAATTTCTCTACATCAGAAAACAAAGTAGGCCAATAGAAACCAGCTCTAAGAATCTTGTCAGCAGTGGTTTTCCAGTAAGGATGTCCTCCATAGTCACCTGCATGAAACTCTTGTAACACCTTGTCACATTCTTCTTTCAATAAACAGTTAAGAAGGATACCTTCATGGTTCCTCCAAAACAAAGCATTGTTAATTATGAAACATTTTAAACATTTCATTTTTAAAAATCTGCTTTTGGTCCTGGATAATTCAAAAGGTGCTTGTAGATTTTGTAAAACATATATGATGTCAACATACCATGGTGATTCAATAAAGGCCTGGCTGACTGGTGGAATTGCCATCTCCTCTCCATTATCCATTTCTATAATATAATTTATATCTAAGGCCTGACAATTCGATTCAGTGATGAGCTTGGCTAAACCTTGGCCTTTGATTAACTTTGTTGGTTTGATTTATAGGTCATATTCTAATATAGTAGCAATCCATTTCCCTCTCTTTCCATCTAAACCATCCTGAGTTAGGATATCCTTGACCACTAAATTGGGGACATAGGCTATTATATGAGAATAGAAAATGTAAACTCTAAAATATTTGATAGCTTTGACCAAAGCAAAGGCTTGCTTTTCCATTATATTGTATTTTAAAGGGGCATCTCTCAGGGCCTTGATAGAAAAGGCAATAGGTTGTTCATAACCCTCATCATTTTTCTGCAATAGAACTGTAGCAATTGTGTGTTCTGAAGCAAAGGAAAATATAATGAAATCTCTATAAAACTTTTGACGGCTCAAAACTGGTGTTTTTGTTAAGGCTAGCTTAATATCTTCAAAGGATTTATTAGCCTCAATGGTCCATTTTATGGCCAAATATTTTTTTCAACATATTGTTTAATGCCCTAATTAATTCTGCTAAGTTAGAAATAAATCTCCTAAGAAAGTTTATTTTCCCTAAAAAGGCTTGTAATTCCCTAATGCTCCTAGGGTGTTGTATTTGTAAGATGGCTTCAATTCTTGCAGGATCTATTCGGATACCATCTTTAGAGATTATATGGCCTAATAACTTTCCCTCTTCTAATCCAAATAAATATTTTTTGGGATTCAAAGAAATTCCATACTTCCTACATTTGAGGAGACCCGCCTTAGATGATATAAATGTTGTTTATTAGATTTTGAGAATACAGTGATATCATCCAAGTATATTACTAGGAAGTCATGAATTTCCTTAGCAAAAGCTATGTCCATGGCTCTTTGGAAAGTGGCCCCTGCATTCTTTAATCCAAAAGGCATCTTCACATACATGAATGTGCCCCAAGGAGTAGTAAATGTAGTTTTAGCCTGGTCATCTGGGTGAACTAAAATCTGATTGTAACCAAAAAACCCATCCAATAATGAGATTCTGGTTGACCCTACTACCCTTTGTAATATATGATCCATTTTAGGGAGAGGGTAATTTTCTTTGAGTGAAACTTTATTAAGATTCCTGAGATCAACACAAAGTCTGATCTCACCAGTTTTCTTCCTTGTTGGCACCAAATTTGAAACCCAATCAGAGAATCTAATTGGTGCTATTATCTTGGCCTCATACATCCTTCAGATTTCTTTTTCAATAGAAGGCAATAGGATGGGATTGATCCTCCTAAGCCTCTTCTTGAAAGGTTTCTAGTTTTCTTTTATGGGGATAGTATGTTGTATGATGCTGGTGCCATAGGACTTGAGGTCTTCATAACTCCAAGCAAAGACATCTTGGAATTCCTTTAATAGTTCAATGTATTTCATTTTTTCGGTAGGAGGTAAGGACTTTGAAAGTTTGATCAATTTTGGATTTTCCTTAGTGCCTATATTACACTCCTCTATATCATATTTTAAGGGTTCCATCTTTGGTTTCCTAGGGACATCATTTGAATCAAACAAGTCTTCCAAAGGGGTTAATCCTTTGGGCAAAAAGTTGTCTTTAAGATTAATGATTTCAGAGTCTTCGTTAATTATCTCATCAATTTCAACTTGCTTTAGGTTTTGCACATCAAATTTTGTAAATTTAGTGGGGTGAAATCTATCTATCTTTTCATCTTCTATTTCATTAATTTATATTTTATCTTTAAAATTAGGATCTAATGTTATGTCAGTGTCTATATTACTATTTACAAATTCTTCCTCTAAGGTTAAATTTTTTTTTATCTGTTTGTCATTAGAAAATACTTGGAAGTTTTTCAAGTTATCTAGGATAGCAGGTCTATGCTTGACCTCAGAAGTGTACTGATGGTTAGGTTGAAATGGTAACTTACAAGTGCTGGAAAACATTGCTAAACTATGAGCCTGCATATTATGCTTCCTAGGAATTACAACAACTTTGGTTTCTAGGAAAGTGTTTAGTATTTCTATAATAGTTCCTCTGTAACAACTTAATCTAGGGTCTTTGGTCATATATATAGCTTTAATATGATTTATGACTAATTCAAAGTCTCCCATAATAGAAACTCTTATAGCTCCTAACTTTCTAACTAATTTAAGACCTAAAAGAAGTGCTTCATACTCAACCATGTTGTTAGTGCATTTGAAATTCAATCTGTAAGCATGGCCCTTTGAGTGATCATTCTCCAGATTATATATCCACACTCTTGCTCCTGCTCCTAACTTATTCACTGATCCATCAAATTCAAGGTGCCATAATATCTCATGTTCATAATTTTCACTGTCAGGGGGAAGAAAATTTTCCTTGTTTGAGGTGTTTTGATCATCTTGTTTATTGGAAATCTCTTGAGTTTGGACAATTTCTTTTTTAGTTGTAACTGCAATTTCTTTTGGTTCTGAAATAATACTGTTTGAAGTGGTTTGTTGTGTTTGTTCAACATTATACAAAATGAAAGAATCAATGTCAGAATGCATGGAGTAGATAGGAAAGTTTTGAGGTCTATCCTGGCTACTCACCACATATTTCATTAGGGTCTCTCTGTACAGCTTTTTAGGTTGTCCAAAGACTGAGATTGTGGCATATGACATGTCAAGTTGCAAAGATCCTTGGAGTTTAGCTCCCCATGATCTAGACAATAGCATGCCATATTTAGGTGGGATATCAACGACTACTATATCCATGAGAATGGTCTTAGCAGGATATTGTACTAAGGAAACACACAGGTCTTTAATTAATCCTAGACACTTTACTTGACTTGAATCAAATGAAAATAAGTCCTTGTAAGGTCTAGTGATATCCAAGTTTAACTTTTCCATAACTGATTTAGGCATTAAATTGTGTGAAGCCCCTGAATCTAACATTGCATTGTGTAAGATTTTATCATGAATGCTAAGGCTAATATAAAAGGGTGGTATCCCTCCTTCTAGTGGTTTTCCATTAACATCAGGACTGAATATAAGCTCAGGCTGATCATCAAACAAGTTGACAGAGTCTTCATTCTCAAAAAAGTTTAAGGTTTTGCTTATTTGAGACTTATAGGTTTCATTTTTAATCAGCTCTGTTAAGGGAACTGAAATTTTCAGTTTATCTACATATGCTCCCAAATTGAAAGGAAAAGGGGCTTTTTTTATTTGAGTGTTTGGAATTTTCATAGCAGGATTTGGATTAGGTTGCTCTTCTTTTTATGCATTTGAAGCCTTTTTCTGTGGATTTTCTAATATGGTGTTTCAAGATTTCTCCACTGTCTCCTGGGACGGGATTGAAGTGGATGGTTGATCATTAGGGGGTTGGTCATGGCTTATATCTATAATGGTGGGACCAGAAAGGTTCTGATTTGGTCTAGGGAGGATTTGGAGAGTCTTAGAAACTAGAGCTGTTTTGATTTTCTTAAGTTGATTTGGCACTATTTTCTTGGTTTGGTTAGGAATATCAGAATTATTTTTACTCCTTAAATTGTATTGTTTGTGTACTTAAAAAATAGTAGAATCATATCCTTGTTTATAATCAAATGATTCTCCGGATTGGGTCTGCAATTGCTGCAGCATATGCAATTCCTGCTCATCTTGGGTTAAGAAGACAATTTCCTCATCATCTAATCCCATTAAGTTAATTTGTGTGTCTTGTTCAGGGTCTTCTGAATGGGATGTTTCAGCATATTTTTCTTGAAAAGGAGGCCTAATATTCTGATCAGGTCCATTCTTTCCAGTATTTTGATTTTGATTCTTTCTAAAGTTTGGATTTCTCACTGGAGGTGCCTGTTGATTATCCTAGTGAGGCTTCCTCTCAATGTTCTCTACCCTATCCATTAGTTTTTCTATACCCTTGGTTAGAACATCTATTTTAAGGTTAGAGAGTGAGGCTTCATCTTTGGTAGATCCTCTCCTCTCATTCCTAACCCTAGCTCTTTTTGCTAGCAAGTTAGCTTCTACACTAACTGCTACACTTTGCATGTCTTCTAAAGTTGGGGGATTTCTCTCTTTGAGTTGGAATTCCATATCAGTATCAAACCCATCGCGAAACTTTATCAGAGCCAAGTCAGGTGGGGGTCTAAGATTGACTGGTATTGCATTGTATATATTGTTAAATCTGGTACAGTAATCCTGGATTGTTTCATTTGGTCCTCTTCTGATGTTTTCGTATTCTGAAAGGATCTGCAGAGGGTTCTTTTTCTTTTCCCATCTATTTAAAAATTTCTGATAAAATATATCTAAACTATCTATGCTATTAGCAGGTAAAGCTCTAAACCATTTCCTAACATCACCAGCTAGAGTCTGAGCAAAAAGTCTCATTTGAACATCTCCAATATCAATTTCATGTAATTCAAAGTAATCTGTCATTTTGTTTACATGATGTTGTGCTATATAAGGTCTTATGCCATCAAATTGCAATTTTTTTTTTTGGTAATCATGTGGCATGGCACCAAGTGGGGCAGGTAACACAAGAGGAGCATATCTATTTGCCATGGCTCTAAGTTGGCCAGGGCTAAGAAGTGGGGTTGGGGTACTAGGAGATGATACAGTAGTTGATGGAGAACGGGGAGTAATAGGTGATCGATGTGTAATGATAGGTTGGTAGGGAAGTGAAGGTATAAATGCAGGTGAGGAATGAACCTCAAAGGTGGAAGGGAATAATGTTGAACTAAGGGTAGTTGACACTAGTTTAGAAAGCTCAGGAATCTTAGCAATAGTAAGGGATGACTGAGGGGAATTTAGAATATACTCATCAATTGACTGGTTTGCCTTTTGGACTTCAAGATCTGCAATAAACTCTGGATCTAGAACTATGTCATCAAGTGCACTTTTAGACCTGGTTCTAAATAGGTAAAGGTTAAATGACTCATCAAAGGGGAGGTCTTCTAAAAACAACCACTCGTCAGGGCATGAATCTGCTTTGATTGAAAATGTTGGACTTACTGAACTTTATTGTCATTTGGATCTTCTCGAGATCATGTTGGGATTATCCACTACTAGGGCAGGGTTTGGATATGGATTAGCCCTAGTATAGTGAGTTCTCCTTGAAGCTAGAGTTTCAAACTTTTCTAGTTACTTTCTTTTTGTGAAATTTTGTAAATAACTTCTAATAAACCCTTCAAGAGACTTGAAATAAAGATTTGAAATTTTCTCAAAGGTTTATTAAGACCGAGGATTTGAGTCCCCAGTATGGTCGCCACTATGTGATCACTCAGAAGTTTTCCCTAGAAGTTATCAAAAGAAGGAATCATCTGAGATAACCACAAACCAATCTTTTAGTCTTAGGCTCTAGCTAACCTAATTCTAGATAGGGATCTCTCTTTATGATTTAGCTTAGTTTTTATTATATTTTAGGCTATTTCTTAGTGTTCATGGGGTTTTGATTTTGGATTGAAGGTTGAGTGGTGGAATTCTTGGAACAGATGGATAGTGCTAGGTCTTCAAGCAATTGGGCTATGGAGTCAATCAATGGATAGCATAAGTAGACCAGATCAATAAAGGAAATGTTCATAGGGAAGGCTAGCAAAGCAAAAGGCAAATATTCAGGTCTAATGGATGAAATGATTCTAACCAAGGTGAAAGGGCACTTAAGAATCCTTGGACCGGGATCAGAATGAAGAAAAGAGGGTGATCATGAACAAAGGGCAATTAAGAATCCTTTGCTATAGACCAGGGGAGAAACTATGGAAGCTAAGGAGCAATTAAGAATTCCCTAGCTAAGATAGTTTAGTAGAAAACATTCAGAATGTAAAACAGTCAAGACAGAGTGCATTCAAGCAATTTCTGAAATATCATTCCATGTTATACATTTAGATTTTAGAGAAACAAACAAGATTATGAAGAAACATAAGAGAAACAACAATAAACATGAGAGAATACTTATTTGTATTTCGCTTTACACAAGAATCTTGTAAAATATCTGATCTTTATTCCTTGATCCAGCAAGCCAATCTAGTCATTGATACAATAGAATTTTGATTTGAGAGAAAAAGTCTATAGAAATGTCTTGGAATCCACCCAACATACTTTGAAATGTGAAGTATTTATACAAAAAATAATCACAAAATATCTCATTACAGTTTGAGATTTAATCTAGGGAATAAAATATCTTCATGCATGAAGATAGAGACATATGTAAAATTGTTTCTTGTTGTCCCTTTTATTGTGGTGTTGTTGGCTGTTTCTGTTGAGTCTTAGACCCTTTAAGCTGGCTAGTAGTTGTGGTATTTTCTGTGCTGGAGTCTTCTTTACTTTGATCTGTCACTGATACTCTTTCTGTTACTCTTTGACCCTGCTTATCTATCTTTCACCTGTTTCACCTGGTTGCCTTTAGATTTGTTGTGGTAACTTTCTAATGTAAAAATTTTCATAGTAAATTTGTCATTTTTTCCCACCATCCTGCCTCAGGCAATCTCAACTTTAACATTCTCTTGTAAATTTCGTCTGCCTCTATGTATTTTGCAAAATTAGGCTTGGTGAGAAACAAAGGCCTCACCTCATGTTCTAGGAAAAATAGGTTCTCTAATGTATCATACAGTACTTTCCTAGTTGGAAAAGCTTTAATGCCTAAAGAGCTGGCTTGTTCCTTGGCAAATTTCGTAAGTTTGTCGCTATAGTCCAATTGGTTCATGAGTTTATCATTGATGACCATAGGATTGGGAAGGCCTTTTGTTATAGACATTTTTGGGCACTGCAACCCCAAGCATAAAATGTCCATAAACCAAGGGCTCCTAAGTCCCTAAAAGTGTTGTTCCAACTACTAAAGGAACAAGGTCAATTGATTACATCTTCTCCCAGAAGTTCTCCATGAAAAACTACTCAAAACTGGTCAAAACAGGATCATTTCACCTGCTCCATAGGCAAAGTGCGTTGCATCTCACCTAAGTACACTCAGTGGGTGCATTGCATTTCAAAAAGCCCTTCTATGGGGTGCGATGGGCGAGAAGAGACAAATGGCAGTGTCAATCCGCGAGGTGGAGAAGCATGGAATCTTCTAGAAACTTCTCCTATGACACTTGCCTCTCTGAATTCGACCAAGGATGAGTAAGAGATCATCAATATCCAAGTGGAAAAAAGAACTATCAGAGGGAAGACACTAATCAAATCACAAGCTGACTCATCTCCCTTATAGATATCTATATATGGATCCCTCATCCCAGATATCCAGGGGCTGGAATTTTGCATCTTGTAAGGAATTGATGTTGGTTTCTTGAGGCAACATCATAGTGTTGGGTGATCTAAGCTTTGCATGAGGTGAAGAAGGGCTTACTTGCTGAGAGGATGGTGCTGGGTCAGAACAACTGGTTGTAACTCTCTTGGCTCTTTCTTGATTATCAATAAAGCTATTCAATTTTTCCTCCATACTCTTGTGTAATCTATGTTTTGTGCATTTGTATGGTCAATTTACATCTGATCCTAGATTGTTTATGATAATAGATCCATGTTCTCGTATAGTTTTATGCTGCTTTGATTCTACAGGTACTCTGTGAAGCTGGGTATACAAGGAAGCAAGTAGCAAAGGACTATTAGAAGAGAGAGGAATCGAGCAAGGAACCAAGCGCAAGACAGAGGTTGGTCTCCTTTATTCTTCTCTCATCTATCTTTCATAAAGGAAAACGAAAGTAGTTTTACTTTGTTTGTTTCTAAGGTAGCTACCACACCTTAGTGGGATTAGCAGTTTTGCATAGACACTTTTCCCTGTAACAAAATGGCAACTCCGCTGGGGAGCGACTAGGTTGTTTGTTTATCTACATTTGTTTACTTTATAAACTTACAGACGAAGCCTGAAGTTGAGCCAGGTAGCTTTCGAACTGCATTTTCTATGCAAATGCAAAGTAGATAAATGCTGCTTCAGTCAATCTCCGGGTTTTGTTTATAAATTAAACAATTGGTTTACAAACTCTCTAATTGCCCTTGTGGTGGCTCTAGTAACCTCCTTAGATCTACCCCTATTGTTGATTTACTGATTACCACTTGCTCGGCCAAAATCCCTGAACTGAACTGCAAACTGTGACCCGGAACCCAAGCAAAGTCTCGTCCCTGGCCCAGCGCACTCTTTGTTCTGTGAATCTGAAATTCAGCACACTTCCCGAGTGTAGTAGGTGCGCTGCATTTCAAATTCACTGTGTTACAGGTGCACTGATCAGACTAGGCATTGTTCCTGAATTTTGGTTTCTGTTCACTCTTTTCAGATCTATTCAAGAATTTTGCTGCCTGTAGTCAGTACACCTCTGTTTGAAACCCCTTTCCTTGCTAATATTCTGCCTCCATTGTGCAAAGAACTGTAAATGTTTTTGTGTATTTGTTGAGTCATTTTCAGTTCTCCTTTGCAAAGAAGTAACGTAATTGTACTGTCGTTTCTTGATTTGAAAGTGTCACAAGTGTCGTTTTCAGTCATAGAAGAGAGTCCGATTGCTCTTGATAGTCGATTACCCTGTTACTATTGTATTTGATCTGAATTAGTAGTTTTTCTAGTGTCGAAAACAAGTCTTCATTTCCAAATCGCAAAGTGTTGTCATTGTCTTCATTTTGATTTTGAAAAGAAACTTGTTAGTAATTGTCGCTTGAAAAGTAATTCAGATTTGTGCATTAGCTTTATTTTTATCATTCACATATTAAGAAGGTTGAAAACAAATACATGCATGTGCATTTGCATTTAGACTGTTTGATTGGTTTGATTTAGGATAGTGCATATAGTGTGTGCTCTTTGCTCTTTGTTGAAAGAATTCTGTCTTTCTTTCCTTAGTAGCTAGGATTTTCATTGCACAAAGAAGATAAAAGACTGTTTATCATCTTCAATTGCATTTTAGGAATTGTACATCTACATCACGCGGTGAACCTGAAAGGAAAATTTCTTAAGCAAGATCAACTATAAAATAAATTTAATGAATCTAACAATGCTTTGGAACCTAACGCAGAACATCTAGAAGTCTAGGCTAGAGACATATTCCGGCATCGTAAAACATGGTAACTATTGTTCTCACTGTTGGTTGGGTGATTCCTCCACTTTGAGACGATAAGTGCCAGTACGGACTTGTGCTCCCACGTACCGTTGAGTATATTTTGGGAGACCACAATCGGCTTAATCCTTTATCCATAGGAAGTCGTGTCTGCCGCCCTATCGATCGCAATGCACCGAACACAGCATTTGGGAAGATTGACTGCCGTACTGTAAAAAGTATTCTGTAGTTTTACGATTGGTTTGGTAATCCCTCTACCTAGATTTCCAAAGCAGTACCTTTCGTTCCTTTTTAGACTCCTTAACGGAAAAAGGTCCATCTGAGCACTTGTCACTTCAGGCTCATTAAAAATCGAAGAAGACTAGAGTCATCTTTTGTTTTTTCTCGACTCTTTAAAATTGAAAAAAAAAGTTGTGTCAAAGCGTCTAAAATTTATTTTAAACAGAATAATCGTCACCTTTCCTACATTGGTCTTAGGTTGAGAAAATGGAGTCTACCAACCAAGGAGTTCCCCTTGGAGGAAATCCTAGTCCCTTCTCCTCTTTGGGAGATGTTGGTGCACCCCACATGGCCACATTGTCACTTCCAGGATTGACAATTGGCTTGCCCGTATGGCTTTTCTCAACCTCCGTCGTTCAGAACACCGCGATTCTTGAACAATCAAGTCAGTAACTAGATAATTCCATAGTTGCCCCCCAACCCTCTACTTCGTCCAATTCTTCTTCTCCTCCTTCCTCTTCGCTTGATGGGGCTGGTAAAGCCAAAAATCAAGTATCTGAGAAGAAGAAGGAAAAGAAGAAGAAAGAGAAGAAGAAGAAGGAGCCAAAGGCGAAAGGGGCCAACCAAGCGTCGTCTAGCAAAAATCCACACACTGCACCGACCAGGCCTAAATCGCCATGTGTCATTTGCAAAGGAGACCACTATCATAGAGATTGTCCTTGCATCCCTCGGATCTTAAGGGACTGGTCTCCTCATTTGCACAACCCTGTGTCGTCAACCTCTGATGATCATGTTGAAAACACACCGTCGACTAGTGAAAGTGAAGTCCCTGGACAAAAAGGAAAGTGCAAATTTCCTTGTAAACTGTGTGAAGGCGATCATGTCGTCCGCCGTTGTCCCTTCTTAGACGAGGCTAAAAGAGTTTTGGAAGATCATCCGGTTTCACCGTTATGACTTCCTCCTGGATATAAGAAACTCTTGTCGAGTCCGTCACTAGTTGAAAATCCGGCTGACTCGCCCAGGTGGTCGGCCGAAGCATCTATCATTGAAGATAAACCATCTGAACCCATACCAGGCAAAAGTCAAAAGGTCGAGGTGGCCGTTGACCCGGTCTTGTCTTCAGAGGTTCGATCTTCAGATGATACAGTCACCGAAGAGAACAAGGATGACACTGTCCAAATTCTTTTTGTAAGCACAGACTTCGATGAACATGGGGGAAATTTACCCATTCCTTTACCGCAGGAAGGAAGTTCGCCAGAGTCGTACCCGGCCATCTATTCGGTCCCACCTCCAAGCAACCTAGTTGTTTCCTTCGACTGGAATCAGCTAGGCAGACCCCGTTTACCGGCTAGTGTACCATTCCGAATCATTGCTCAAGTATATAGAATGTTTATGGCCAGTACCATCATAGATGAAGGGGCTTCTGTGAGTATCCTTTCCTCGACTGCTTGGAAAGCGCTTGGTTCGCCATGGCTTTTGCCTGAGATGAGAAATATAACAGGCTTTGACAAAGGAACCAGTCGACCGTTAGGGATCCTTCCCAATGTGCCCATAACATTGAGAGGGAAAACTGTTCACATGAACGTAATGGTAGTCCAAGGACCCCTGGATTATAATCTACTCCTTGGACGAGACTATATTTATTACATGGGAGCCATTGTCTCATCACTCTTTAGAGTAATGTGTTTTCTGCACGAAGGAAGAGTGGTCAAGCTCGTAGACCAGCTTTCATTCCTTGGTTCATGCATAGCAAATAGTCATATACCATCCTTGAATGGTCTTTTCACACAAGGAATGTCTCATCGATCCCCAGTCTGTCCACCTGATGAGCGTGAGTGATTCGGGGGACATGACTGAAACCCAAGGGGCATGCACCCTGGTCTGCTTCGGTAGGAAAACTTCAGATATAAGATAGGTTTCCGCGAGAGATATATGACTAGTCTGATACTCCCATGCATGATTGGAAAAGGGGGTTGGATTGGAATAAGATTCCCTTGTCAAAAGTTATGTGGGTGGAGGCATCTGTGCCACTCGCCTTTGTCTATTTCGGTAGGCATCGTCGAAGAAGTGTTTTGTTTGCAGAGCAGATAAAAAATCTTTGGTAACCTGAAAGAGGTATACCTTTCCTGATAAAACGAATGTCTTGTCGGTAGAATAGAAGGTGACCTCGAAACTCTATTTTATACCTGGGGGCATGCAAACCTTTTGGCGTGCAAGCGAAGAGCGACCATTTATTTTTTAAATTTGTAGGTCCTCTAACCCTTTAAACTCGTAGGATTGGTCGTTTCCTAACTTGCATAAAGAAAGGATGTGGGGCAAAACTTTAAAAATTGCCGTTTTCATATATGAGACATTCTTATTATACGACTGGATTAATCGAGTAGTTTTAACGCGGACTTCATGCTCGTTAAAAAACAAACATAAGCAATGAGCAAATGTTTCCCCCATCGTTTAAGCTCAATAAAAAATGAACCAATTCCCGGTAAACAACCATCGTGAATGTAATACTTCAGCTTTTAAAGCCTTGGTCGTGTTCCCATCATCACCTCCACTATGTATTGGCCGATCATTCACCTCCATTTGATTGTTTACCCCTTTTGAGGAACAGTTGCGAAGAGTGATCCTATTAGCCATCCTTGTAACACTGTCGTGATTGGAAAATTCCAAATCTTACCTGGAATCAGCTGCTACCCAATTTTTATCACTCGTTCCTCAAAGATGAGTCTCCTTTAAGCTCTTTTCAACTGACTCGTAAAATATGAAAAGATTTCCGAGCCATTAGCCTCTCCAGCTCGTTAAAGGGACCAGAAGTGTTATCCCTCCTTTAGATTTTAATCTTTTTGGACCTGAGGGATTATTACGCAAAAAGATCGAGCGCTTGTTTTATTTGGCTCGTTAAAAGTATCGAAAATTCATCCCTTCTGTATTGTTTTATACTTTTTCAGACTTAAGGGATTAGATGACGAAAAAGGACTTTTGGAGTTTCCTTTGCGTCCCTTTTCAAACTCTCTAAAATTGAAAAGGACCGAGTTATCTTTGTCGTTAAACTCGTTAAAACCTAATAGCGACAAACTTGTCCATAGCAGACAAGAACGAGTTTCACTATCGCTAGGCTCGTTAAAACATAGAGATGGGTTTTCCCAAAGGGAAAATTATAGAACAAGCATATGTTATCCTCCTCAAGCTTGACAAAAATAAAGAGGTACTGGTCAGCAATGACTGGGGAAAAATTGGGAAAAAAACTTGAAGAAACTTTGTTGGTAGCAAGTCGCTCTTGAACATGACACTTTCACTCCGCATCCAAGTCGGGTTGGATTGTTTCATTCACCGGTCACATCACCATGGTCACATCACACCATCCACATTTGGGGTTAATGCTACCAATCCATCATGTCAGTGTCGCCAGTATGTTCAAGAGAAGTCACTTAGAGAATTCACCTGTGTCTCACCCGCTGCAATACATTTACACTCCATTCTTTCATGACTTCCACCCTGAACCTTATATCACCAGACTGTTTTCACCTCCATTAAAATCATTTGCTCCGTTCCATGTCATTGATGTGGGATTCATTAAGGCCCTCCTATGATGGATTTCTTCTTGTCGACATCAGCTCATTATCCAAGAAGTCGACCTAGGGACACCCCTTTCAGTACTTTGAAGCTTGCATGCCTCAATGGCAAGTTTCTCACTTCCGGCGATAGGTTTACATCAATGACCTTCGACCGAAAGATTTTGCGTGGTGTTTGACACTAAGTCCCTTATTCACACCACGTGAATTGTACTGTAGTACCTTGAGGGTCATTATCATTATCGGTGATTCCTCTCGCGCCTGTTAACATCTTACATCATTGGCTGGTAATCAGGCGATGTCTTTCCATGTTCGACTCCAGAACATATCTCACATGGATCGACTTGTACTTTGAGTGAAGATCGAATGAGATTGAAGACCCCAGATCTAGTTTCATCCATCCGGGCTGCGATATATATTCAGGAAAATAAAGACATCAAATGTACATCATTGCTGCACAGATAATCATCCAATCAAAGGGATGATGGCTCTACCAGAATCATCAGTCTACACTCAGACGATTCTCTGTCCTATGTACATGAAAATGAATTTATAAAGCTGAGCATGGGAATGCCCTCCTCAGCTAGATCATGAAAATATTATGAAGATAATGTATTGTATTGTATCTTATTACAGGTCTCCTCCCAGCTTGAAAGAACTTCAGATCCTCATGATAAAGCATTTCACCCGACATCAAAAAAGATTAACGACCTCATGCTTTAAGGGGCAACTGTTATAGACATTTTTGGGCACTGCAACCCCAAGCATAAAATGTCCATAAACCAAGGGCTCCTAAGTCCCTAAAAGTGTTGTTCCAACCCCTAAAGGAACAAGGTCAACTGATTACAGCTTCTCCCAGAAGTTCTCCACGAAAAACTATTCAGAACTGGTCAAAACAGGATCATTTCACATGCTCCATAGGCAAAGTGCGTTGCATCTCACCTAAGTACACTCAGTGGGTGCGTTTCATTTCAAAAAGCCCTTCTATGGGGTGCGATGGGCGAGAAGAGACAAATGGCAGTGTCAATCCGCGAGGTGGAGAAGCATGGAATCTTCCATAAACTTCTCCTGTGACACTTGCCTCTCTGAATTCGACCAAGGATGAGTAAGAGATCATCAATCTCCAAGTGGAAGGAAGAACTATTAGAGGGAAGACACTAATCAAATCACAAGCTGACTCATCTCCCTTACAGATATCTATATATGGATCCCTCATCCCAGAGATCCAAGGGCTGGAATTTTGCATCTTGTAAGGAATTGCTGTTGGTTTCTTGAGGAAACATCATAGTGTTGGGTGATCTAAGCTTTGCATGAGGTGAGGAAGGGCTTACTTGTTGAGAGTATGGTGCTGGGTCAGAACAACTGGTTGTAACTCTCTTGGCTCTTTCTTGATTATCAATAAAGCTATTCAAGTTTTCCTCCATACTCTTGTGTAATCTATGTTTTGTGCATTTGTATGGTCAATTTACATATGATCCTAGATTGTTTATGATAATAGATCCATGTTCTCGTATAGTGTTATGCTGCTTTGATTCTACAGGTACTCTGTGAAGCTGGGTATACAAGGAAGCAAGTAGAAAAGGACTATCAGAAGGAGAGGAATCGAGCAAGGTACCAAGCGCAAGATAGAGGTTAGTCTCCTTTATTCTTCTCTCATCTATCTTTCATAAAGGAAAACGAAAGTAGTTTTACTTTGTTTGTTTCTAAGGTAGCTACCACACCTTAGTGGGATTAGCAGTTCTGCATAGACACTTTTCCCTGTAACACCTTTGTCCCTCAAAATTTGAAATTTGGCCATAAACCTATCAATGGCCCCCTGCATGTTGTGGCACTTTTCTCTAAGTTGAGCATGAGGTTTCTTTTGGAAATAACCGTTTTAATCTCTAGGATGGCTTCAGTCCTATCCTCTACACCAAGCTCATGGAGATCATATATGTTCTTACTATTTAGGAGGTGGATGAGTTGATTTGCATCCTCAGGTTGGTCTCCTAATTCTTCCCTTACTTTCTGGATAGCCTCAGTGGCTACCTTCACCAATTCAGTTTGCTCAAATATAACTTGAATTGATGGCCAAATATCATTGATAGAGTCAATGATATTGGCCCAGAGAATCTCTTTAGTCTGTCCTAGTGGCTTCTGCAGTGTCAAATATTTCTCTAGGACTTTGATTTTCTCACTCATCCTTAGGGCTTTTTGTGTTTCTTCTCTTTGCTGAATTTGGGCAAGTTTACAGTCAGTTTCTAAACTTGCCACTTTCTCCTTTAATATTTTGAGCTCTGTAGCTTGGATGCACATCTCCTCCATAGCTTTTACCAGTTCTATTTTTTTTTCAGTTGAAGTACTTGTTGTTGTAGTGGATTCAGTTGTAATTGGCAGCGTTATTGCAGGTGGAGATATAGGTGCCAATGATGCTGCCAATGTGGAAGGAACTTCTATTGTCACTATAGGGATGGCAGTTGTGGAAGTTGTGGAAGTTTTCCATAAGCTCTTCATGTCCTTTTTGTGCTTCTAGGACTTCCATTGTTTGAGGGTGATGTAGTTGAGTAATTTGGGGCTGCCTCTTCAGGGCAACAATGTCATCATTCTTTTGTTTGATAGCTGCTCTGTTGCTTTCACATCCTTGGGATCATGTCCCAATCCTATCACTAAGTCCTCTAAGGACTTGATTCTTGTATCTTTGGCCTGTGAAGATGCCTTCTCCAATTGAAACTAAGATGGAATATTATTTGAAGAGTTCTACAATTGGTGGGCTGCTATGGCTTTCCCTGTCAATGTAGAATAAATCATTTCACCTGTTTGTTTATGCAACTCAATCTGGTCAATGGGATGAATGTCCCTTGCCAGTACTTCAAAATCCACTCTTTTGAAATCTGTTGCTATCCTTGGTTGCTGAGTGGTCAGCTTGATGAATGTCGTTTGCATCTTCCCCTCTTTAACATCATAGGATGACATGAGCCTTGTTTGATTGGTAGGGGTCACTTTCAGGTACTGTGCATAGGTTTGGGATTTCAGCTTGTCATTTCTGGCTTTTATTTCTTTGTATCTCTCTTTGATGTCTTGGTCTGTATCTGTCAGAATTATGAAAGAGGATACCTTGACACTTTGTTGTCTTTCCAACATATTAGTGTGTGATGTGGAAGGTTCTAGGATCCCTCCAGATGGAGTGGCCTGCCTACTCCCATCTCTTTTTGTGTTGGTAACCTCTGCTATCTCCTCTGTATATTCCTGTTCAGAAACAAGATTTATTCTTTGTCTTTTAGCCTGGCTTGTCTCTGCATAGGCTTGTGATGTTGTTCTTTCTGAATGAGTGAACCCTTCCTTGTTTCTCTTGAGTCGTTTCTCCTCATTTAGGTGAGTCTGTAAGACTCAGGGGGTACTCATGGTGGCCTTTGGTCTATCTATTTTCTCTGATTGCTCTGGTTCTTCTGGTGCTTCTGATCCTTCTTGTGCCTGTGATTCTTCCTGGACCTGTGATCCTCTTGGAACTTGTAGGAAAGAACCCTCATCAAGCTATTTCTCTAGATCAATTAGTGTGTTTCCCACAGCAACTTCAGTACTATCCCTATCCTCTAAAGTATTCTCCACCCATTTCAATTGGTTGGCATACTTTTCTATTTTAGGGATTCGATGATGAATATAAGGAGCCATTTTGTTTTTCTGTCTTTTGTTGCAGATGAAATCCAAGGGATCATATCTCCATATGAAGCTCTGTTTTAGATTTAATATTTGAAGGATTTGGTCTGCCTCCTTTCCAACTTCTTGATTATTACAAATGAAGAGACCTAATTGGCCTTTGATCCTGAGCTAGGCCTTCTTTTTGTCTTTGACAAAGTGTACCTCATTTGAATTGATTATCTTCTTGTAGTACTCTAGAGCAGATAACCTCATTGGGAGGTATTTGGGTAGTTTATATGGGGCCAACTCATAGCCATAAATTCTAATCTCAGTGTGGTTTTGGTACAAGTACCAATCCCCCACTTTGGATTGTTTTGAGAGTTGCGGGATCCTCCTTATATCTGAATTGATTCTTGGAGGAGGGATACCTATTAGAATTGTCATAATGGGATGTACAAATAGGTCTATGAAGTCTGTATACGAATATGGGGAGTCATATTTATGGGTCAATGGAGTCTAGAAAATTACTGATATAGGGTGACCTTTTGTGTCAAGCTTCTGAAGAGTAAATGGGAACTTGTCAGCTTGGTAGTATAGAAAAAGGCGATACAAAATAGAGGAGTACTTGAAGACTCACTCTTTACTCATCCTAAGGAACTAGTCATGCATCCTATCAGCTATAAACTTAGCATAATCATAAATAACAGTAGGAGGCTGTCCTGGAGTGTATATGGACATGAAAGCCAAGATTATCTCATCTATATACTCACTAGAGGTATAACCTAGGACATTGGATATCATTGCTACAATGTCTTGGCCAAATGGGGAAAATATGGTATACACATATGGAGGAGGATCTTTGGGGGTATACTTCTCTTCTACAATGTAGGTTTGGATTATTTGGGCCAATCTTGCAGGGCTAAGCTTGGGAAATAAGTCCAATAGATCTCCAATGGAGAGGGGAGTCAAGTGTTGCAGCATCTCATTTATTGATTCAGCAGTGATGGTGAAAAGTACAGTCTAGTTAGGGGACATCACTGCTCTTTGGCTGGGGATATAGTTTGCATGGTAGTAATGGACAATCTCTGGGAAAATGCGAACTTCAAGGAATTGGTACTTAGGTAAATTGGACTCCCAATAACCAATTTCATCAGCATGGTTCAGGTATTGGTCTCTATATCGGTAGTGGAGTTTGAGAGGGGATTCATGGACAGAGGTGTCCTTTATCTGAAAATCCTTGTTTGCCAGGGGGAGATGATCTAGGTCTAGATGAGGAGTGGAAATAGGTCTCACATCCATGGCAATTAGGGTAGCCATTCTTAGTTCTTGTGGATTTGAGAATGGGGGAGGTGATTTTCAGTTTTTTAGGGCAATGGTGGTTCAGTCAGAGTAAGCTTAAGTCCCTTGAGTTTCTTTAATTAATTTTTTACTTTAACTAACAAACTCAGTAACTGGTTCTGAAATTGAGAGGTTTTCCAGTGAATTATGGCTTAAATACCTGGAATTAAGGAGAACTGGCTCTGAACAGGGAAACTGGCAACTGCAAATGGTTGAAAAGGTTTTGAGTAGGCTAGAGAGCAAACTGGGTGCTCTGTGGCGTCTTTAGGGTGCAATTGGACGTAGGTTGACAACTTCGACATTCACAAGTGCATGCATGGAGTTTTTTAGTTGAAAAAACGATAAAACAAATGATTTGGGGATTTTTTGGCTTTATGCGCAAAAGTCAATTTTGGCGGGTACGGGTGAATAGTGGTCATTTGTTGTGTAGTGGGTACGGGTGAACAGTGGCTTTTTGGCACGTAGCGGGAGGGCAGTAAGTGGTTTCCATAGCACCACTTTTGGGAGTTTGGTGATATTGGGGAGACGCCGCCCGATTCCATTCATTGAGCGACACATAACCTCAGGGGCCCAAAGGAAAACATCTCTTTTCGAGTGGGTAATGTTCGGACGTCGGGACCCACCTGAAATGGATAAGGGCTGTCAGATGTGGAGGGGAGTGATCGCGTGGTGATTTGGTAGTAGAGATGCATGGAGGGTAGTGGGCAGGCTCGGCGGGTAATTAAGCTCAACAGTTTGTAGTTAATGAGGGATTAAGGCGGGGTTAAGGCATCAGGGTCATTAGCGGAGGGTTTAATTGGGTTTTTTGACTAACTTAATCACGGATCTATTAGTTAGTGGATTTGGGTAGAAAATCATAGTTTATATAATTAAACTATGGTAGGGTTAATTACTATTGCGAGAGTTAAGTATATACGGAAACGGGTTTTTGTTTGGGATTTAATAAATAAATTGTTAATTAGTAAAGTGAGCGGAAAGGGGCACAATACCCTAAGTATATGATATTTCATGTTTTTAATGCTTTTCTGGTAATAACATAAAAACTTAGGATATAGTGTTTTTGTGGGTTTTTGATATGAAAATGATTTATGTGGGGGAATAAAGACTTTTCCTAGGTAAAAGTAATTTAACCTTAGGAAAAGAGTATCATTAGGGAAAATGAATGAACTATAGGGAAGAATGAATGTTTTTGAGGGGGTTTTAGTACTTGTTGCCCATAAGTCATTGAGCTGAGGGTCTAGTCCCTCCAAAAGTCAGAGAAATGATCCGAGCCTCATTGACTTAGGGTTTTTTATTTACTTTGAACTTTATTATGGGAAATTAGTTTAAAAAAGGTGAAATGAATGAGGGAGGTTAATTAATTGACTTTGATATCCATCTGCATGCTTTATTGCCCATTCACATTTGAAATACATGTTAAAATATGATAAATGTGCTTTTGTCTAATCAATCATCATACTTTTGCAACCTTTCTTCTACTTACCCATCTACTCATCCTACCATTTTTACTTCTCTTTATTAGGGTGCATTTGAGCTAGAAAACCCTTATCAAACATTTTTCTTTCTCTTTACAATAGTAAACTAACTAAATCTAACCTTATTACATCCAAGGGCTCAGATTAAATAGTTGAGCTCCTTTTATTTACTCTACCTATCTAATTATCTGCCAAGATTAAACAGTTTGGTCAGATTTTTATTCTCTATCTATAGAAATGAAATTGAAACATGAAATAACCAAGTTTAAACATTTTGAAAATCATGGATTGTGGCAAATATTACAAACTATACACAATCATTTATTATGCACAAAAGGTGAATAGTAGTGGCATTTTGGATTGCTAACTTTCATGGTCTTTTTATTTTCTTGGGGTTCATATTTTTCATCTTTTTTGACCTTTTGTTCTTTTTGTCCTTTGATTATTCTTTTAGGACATACCCTCTTTACATTTTTAAATATTTTGAATATGGAAAACATTTGCAGAAAGCAAAGGTATGTACATATTACAGGTTTAATCTCAGACATTCAAAATTATGACTCCTATTGATATAGGAAACTAACAGCTGGTTTTCTTTGAAATTGACAAGTTTTTTTAGTGAATTATGGCTTAAATACTTGGAAATGAGGTAAAAATGGTTATGAACAGGGCAAGTGGCGACTACAGATGATTGAAAGGGCTATGTGTAGGTTGGAAAGCCCATTAGGTGCTCTGTGGCGTCTTTGGCGTGCAAATGGATGTGAGTTGACTTCTTCAAATATTTGCAGACGATGTGCATGCGTGTAGAGGTTTACCGTTGAAATTTCAGAAAAAACAAATGATTTGGGGCTTTTTAGCTTTTATGTGCGAAAATTCAGTTTTGGTGGGTACAAGGTGAATAGTGGACATTTTGTCATGTAGTGAGCGGGCGGTAATGGTTTCTATTGCACCACTTACAGGCGCTCGGTGGTATTGGGGAGGGGCCGCCCGATGCCACTCATCGGTGGACAGGTAGCACCGGGGGTTGGTGGAAAAACCACTTTTTCGGGTGGGTATAGTTCGGTGGATGGGTTGGCCCGATATGGATAAGGGCCATCGGATGTGGAGGGAGATGATCACACAGTGATCAGGCGAGGAAGTTGCACGGAGGGTAATGGGGGGCCCGTCGGGCACTTAAGTGTGGTGGTATCGGAGTTAATGATGGGTTAAGGCAGGATTAATGACTAAGGATGAGATTTTAATATTTTTGAGTGATAAGGGGTAATACTATAGTTTATAACTAAACTAATGGGTGGGGTTATTTTATATAGAGGAGTTAAATATCTACGGGATAGTGGGTTTTCGGGAATTAATATATAAAGTTAATAATTAATATGAATGGGCGGAAAAGGGACAACACACTAAGAAAATGCTTTTTCACGATTTCAATGCTTTTCAAATATTAACATTAATACTTAAGGTAATGTGTTTTCTGTGGGTTTTTTGGGAAAAAGGGGTTTTCCATGGGGGTGATTACTTTCCCTAGGCAAATAGTGTTTTAACCTTAGGAAAAGGGGTTTTATTAGGGAAATGAGGGGGAATGAAGGGAGATGAATTTTCGATGAGGGGGAATCTAGTACTTGTTGTCCTTAAGTCATTAAGCCGAGGGTCTAGTCCCTCTAGAAGTCAGAGAAATGCCCTGAGCCTATTTGACTTAAAGGATTTAAGTACTTAGAATTTATTTATGGGAAATTATGCATGCTTGATTGTTCATTCCTATCTGTAACATTTATAATGAGAATGTTAAATATGCTTTTTGTCTAACCAATCATCATACTTCTGCAACCTTTCTTCTACTTACCCATTTGCTCATCCTACCATTTTTACTTCTCTTTATTAGGGTGCATTTGAGCTAGCAAACCCTTATCAAATACTTTTTCTTTTCTTCACAATAGTAAACTAACTAAATCTAACCTTATTACATCCAAGGGCTCAGATTAAATAGTTGAGCTCCTTTTATTTACTCTAGCTATCTACTTATCTACCAAGGTTAAACAGTTTGGTCAGATTTTATTCTCTAACTATCAACATGAAATTTAAAGCATGGCATAATCAAGATTAAATAGTTTGATTACCAGATATTGTGACATGAATAAAAAGTTGCACACAATCATTTATTATGCACAAAAAGTAAATAGTAGTGGCATTTTGGCTTGCTCACTTGCATGGTCTTTTTCCTTTTCTTAGGGTTCATATTTTCCATCTTTTTTTACCTTTTTATTCCTTTGAATATTCTTTTAGGACATACCCTCTTTATATTTTTTAATTTTTCAATATAGAAAACATTTGTAGAAAGCAAAGGTATGTACATATTACGAGTTTTAATCTTATTCATTCAAAAATTATGACTCCTATTGGTATAGGAACCTAATAGTGGCTCCACTTTGGGATGTCATTTCTTGGTGAAATGTCAAGAACTTTGTAGATCAATGGCCTTCTAAATTACTGTGATATTACCCTGCAACCTTTCCCTTTTATGCTTCTGGATTATTACTATTTATGGCAATAAAAATTTTAAAGCTTAGGGCCTTCTCTCCGGGCTTCATCTTCAAAAATCACCATCCAAGCAACTCTAGACTTTTGAAAGTAAAGTATGTACAAATGATCAGTGAAATCAGTAACTAGGTTCAATATAGTGTTTGAGAATTTGACCATTCACTGGTCCTTCTTCTGCTTCTATTCCATCCATTTCTCTGAGGAAGAAAGCATTATTACCTCTGAAAGAATAAATGATATATGGACCTTTCCACGGGAAATCAAATTTCCCATGTTTACCTTTATCTTCTCTCCTTGAATCCCATTTTAAAACTTTGTCTCCTAGGTAAACATCTTCAGCCTTGGTCCTTTCATCAAAAGTCTTATTGATCCTTTCCTGCACAACATGTGATCTAATGTACACTTCTTCCCTGGTTTGCTGCAAGTGAATTTTTTGATTGATTCTTCTTTGGATGTCATTTGGTTCAACCTGCAATTCTTGGAGTACCTTCATCACTGGTGTTCCCAAGGAAGATGGGAAAACAACTTCCATTCCATAAACTAATTGACAGGGAGAAGTACCAATTGATTTATTTGTGGTTAGCCTGTCTGCCCATAAGGCATTTACCAACTTTTTGTTCCATGTTTTCTTGTTATCCTCTAACAATTTTTTGATGATATTTACCAGAATTTTGTTTGAGGATTCTACTAGTCCATTTCCTTGGGGGTAATAAGTTGTGGAATGGCCAAGGGTTATATGATACTTACTACAAAAATCTATCATTTTTTTGGATTTGAAAGTTGTTTCATTATCAGTGATGATTTTGGTTGGATACCCAAATCTAGATAGGATGTTGGCCTCAAGGAAGGTTATTATAATAGTGTTAGTGGCTTGCCTTGATGGTATGGCCTCTATCCATTTGGTAAAATAATCTGTGGTAGTAATGATCCATTTGTGTTGGGCAGAGGAAGGAGGATGGATTTCATCGATGAAGTATAGACCCCATTGTTGAAAAGGTGCTTCAATAGAGATTTTTTTTAGGGGCAACGGTAGAAGCTTTTTATTTCCTTCAAAAATTTGACTTTTATGACAAGAGGTTACATATTTCTTTACATCAGAAAACAAAGTAGGCCAATAGAAACCAACTCTAAGAATTTTGTCAACAGTGGTTTTCCAGTAAAGATGTCCTCCACAGTCACCTACATGAAACTCTTGTAACACTTTGTTAGATTCTTCTTTCAATAAACAGTTGAGAAGAATACCTTCATGATTCCTCCAAAACAAAGCATTATCTACTATGCAAAATTTTAAGGATTTCATTTTTAAAAACTTACTTTTGGTCCTAGATAATTCAGGAGGAGCTTGTAGATTTAGTAAAACATATATGATGTCAGCATACCATGGTGATTCAATAAAGGCCTGGCTGATTGGTGGAGTCGCCATCTCCTCTTCATTATCCATTTCTGCAATAAAATTTATATCTAAGGCCTGACAGTTCGATTCAGCCATGAGCTTGGCTAAACCTTGGCCTTTGATTAACTTTGTTGGTTTGATTTCTAGGTCATATTCTAATATAGTAGCAATCCATTTCCCTCTCTTTCCATCTGGACCATCCTGAGTTAGGATATCCTTGACTACTGAATTAGGGACATATGCTATTATATGAGAATATAAAATGTAAACTTTGAAATCTTTGATAGCTTTGACCAAAGCAAAGGCTTGCTTTTCCATTATGTTGTATTTTAAGGGAGAATCCCTCAGGGCTTTTCTAAAAAAGGCAATAGGTTGTTCATAACCCTGATCATTTTTCTATAGTAGAACTACAACAATTGTATGTTTTGAAGCAAAGGAAAATAAAATGAAATCTCTATCAAATTTTGGACTGATCGAAACTGGTGTTTTAGTTAAGGCTAGCTTAATGTATTCAAAGGATTTCTTAGCCTCAATGGTCCACTTTATGATTGAATCTTTTTTCAACATATTGTTCAATGATCTAATTAATTCTGCTAGGTTAGAAATAAATCTCATAAGAAAGTTAATTTTCCCTAAAAAGGCTTGTAATTCTTTAATGCTCCTAGGGTGTTGTATCTATAAGATGGCTTCTATTCTTGTAGGATCTATTTGGATACCATATTTTGAGATTATATGTCCTAATAACCTTCCCTTTTCTAACCAAAATAAATATTTCTTGGGATTTAAAGAAATTCCATACTTCCTACATTTGATGAAAACCCGCCTTAGATGATCTAAGTGTTGTTTATCAGATTTTGAGAATACAGTGATGTCATCTAAATATATTACTAGGAATTCATGAATTTCCTTGGCAAAAGCTATGTCCATGGCTCTTTGGAAAGTGGTCCCTACATTCATCAATCCAAAAGGAATCTTCACATACATGAATGTGCCCCAAGGAGTAGTAAACGCAGTTTTGGCCTGGTCATCTGGGTGAACTAAAATTTGATTGTAACCAGAAAACCCATCCAATAATGAGATTCTGGTTAGCCCAACTACCCTTTGTAAGATATGATCCATTTTAGGGAGAGGGTAATTGTCTTTGAGTGAAACTTTATTAAGATTTCTAAGATCAACACAAAGTCTGATCTCACCAGTTTTCTTCCTTGTTGGCACCAAATTTGAAACCCAATAAGAGAATCTAATTGGTGCTATTATTTTGGTGTCATACATCCTTTGGATTTCCTTTTCAATAGAAGGTAATAGGATGGGATTAATCCTCCTAAGATTTTGTCTGAAAGGTTTCTGGTTTTCTTTTATGGGGATGGTGTGTTGTATGATGCTGGTGTCATAGGACTTGAGGTCCGCATAACTCCAAGCAAAGGCATCTTGGAATTTTTTTAATAGTTCAAGGTATTTCACTTTTTCGGTAGGAGATAATGACTTCGAAAGTTTGATTAATTTTGGATTTTCCTTAGTGCCTATATTACACTCCTCTATATCATATTTTAAGGTTTCCATCTTTAGTTTTCTAGGGACATCATTTGAATCAAACAAGTCTTCCAAAGGGGTTAATCCTTTCGGTAAAAAGTTGTCTTTGAGATTAATGACTTTAGAGTCTTTGTCAATTGTTTCATCAATCTCAACTTGCTTTAGGTTTTCTACATCTGATTTTGCAAAATCTAGTGGGATTAAATCTATCTATTTTTCATTTTCTATTTCATTATTTTCTCTTTCATCTTTAAAATCAAGATCTAATGTTGTGTCAGTATCTATATTACTATTCACAAATTCTTCTTCTCAAGTTAAAAAATTGTTTATCTGTTGGTCATTAGCAAATACTTGCCAGTTTTTCAAGTTATCTAGGATAGCAGATTTGTGCCTGACCTCAGCAGTGTACTGATGGTTAGATTGAAAAGGCAACTTACAAGTGCTAGAAAACATTGCTAAACTATGAGCCTGCATATTATGTTTCCTTGGGATGACTGAAAGCTTAGTTTCTAGGAAAGTATTCATTATCTCTACAATTATCCCTCTATAAAAACTTAAACTAGGACCTCTGGTCATATATACATCATTAATTTGTTCTATAACTAACTCAGAGTCTCCCATGATAGAAAACTCTTTTGGCTCCTAAATTCCTAACTAGTTTGACACCTAAAATTAGGGCTTCACACTTAGCCATGTTGTTGGTGCACTTAAAATTCAGTTTGTAAGCATGGCCCTCTGAGTCATTATTCTATAGATTGTATACCCATACTCCTTCTCCTGGTCCTAACTTATTTACTGATCCATCAAATTCAAGGTGCCATAATATCTCATGTTCATAAGATTCACTGTCAGGGGGAACGAAATTTTCATTGTTTGTTGCATTTTGATTAGCTTGTTTATTGGAAAGCTCTTGTGTTTGGATAGTTTCATCTTTAGTTGTAACTACAATTTCTTTTGGTTTTGAAATAATATTGTTTGTAGTAGTTTGTTGTGTTTCTTCAGCATTATACAAAATAAAAGAATCAATGTCTGAATGCATGGAGTAGATAGGAACATTTTGAGGCCTATCCTGGCTACTCACCACATATTTCATTAGGGTCTCTCTATATAGCTTTTTAGGTTGTCCAAAAATAGAGATTGTGGCATATGACATGTTAAGTTGTAAAGATCCTTGGAGTTTAGCTCCCTGATCTAGACAATAGCATGCCATATCTAGGTGGGATGTTAGCGACTACTATGTCCATGAGAATGCTTTTAGCAAGATATTGTACTAAGGTAACACACAGGTCTTTAATTAACCCTAGACACTTTACTTGACTTGAGTCAAATGAAAATAAGTCCTTGTAAGGTCTTGTAATGTCTAAGTTTAATTTTTCCATAACTGCGGCATTAAATTGTGTGAGGCCCCAGAATCTAACATTGCATTGTTTAAGATTTTATCATGAATGTTAAGGATAATATAAAAGGGTGGTATCCCTCCTTCTAGTGGTTTTCCATTAACATCAGGACCAAATATAAGCTCTGGCTGATCATCAAACAACTTGACAGAATATTCATTCCCAACAATGTTTAAGGTTTGGTTTATTTGAGACTTATAGGTTTCACTTTTAATCAGCTCTATTAAGGGAACCAAAATTTTTAGTTTAGCTACCTTTGCTCCCAAATTGAAAGGAAAATTGGCTTTTTCTGCTTGAGTGCTTGGAATTTTCATAGCAGGAATTTGGGTGGGTTTCTCCTCTTTTTTTGTATTTGAGGTCCTTTTATGTGGATTTTCTAATATGGTGTTTGGAGATTCTTCCATTGTTTCCTTGGAGGGGACTAAAATGGATGGTTGATCATTAGGGGTTGTGTTATAGACATTTTTGGGCCCTACAACCCCAAGCATTAAATGTCCATAAATCAAGGGCTCCTAAGTCCCTAAAAGTGTTGTTCTAACCCCTAAAGGAACAAGGTCAACAGATTACAGCTTCTCCCAGAAGTTCTCCATAAAAAACTGCTCAGAATTGGTCAAAACAGGATCATTTCAGCTGCTCCACTGGCTAAGTGCGTTGCATCTCACCTAAATACATTGTGTGGGTGCGTTGCATTTCAAAAATCCCTTCTGTGGGGTGCGATGGGTGAGAAATGACAAATGGCAGTGTCATTCCATGAGGTGGAGAGGCAATGGAAGCTTCCAGAATCTTCTCCTGTGACACTTGCCTCATTGAATTCGACCAAGGATGAGTAAGAGACCATCAATCTCCAAGTGGAAGCAAGAACTATCAGAGGGAAGACACTAATCAAATCACAAGCTGACTTATTCCCCTTACAGATATCTATATATGGATCCCTCATCCCAGAGATCCAGGGGCTGGAATTTTGCATATTGTAAGGAATTGCTGTTGGTTTCTTGAGACAAACATCAGATTGTTGGGTGATCTAAGCTTTTTTTGAGGTGAAGAGGGGCTTCTTTGCTGGGAGGTTGATGCTGGGTCAGAACAACCGGTTGTAACTCCTCTTGGCTCTTTTCTTGTTTATCAATAAAAGCTATTCAAGTTTTCCTCCATGCTTTTGTGTCATTGATGTTTGCTACATTTGTATGGTCAATTTACATCTGATCCTAGATTGTTTATGATTACAGATCCATGTCTTTGTATAGTACTATGCTTCTGTGATCTTACAGGTACTTTGTGAAGCTGGGCGTGCAAGGGAGCAGTTAGCTGAAGACTATCAAAGAAGAGAGGAATCAAATCAGGAGATTAGCGCAAGACAGAGGTTGGTCTTTCTGTTCCTCTCTATCTATAATTCATAAAGGAAAAATGAAAGTAGTTTTTCTCTGTTTGTTTTTAAGGCAGCTGTCACACCTTAGTGGGATAGAGCAGTTCTATATAGACACTTTTCCCTGTAACAAAATGGCGACTTTGCTGGGGAGATAATTAGTTTTTTTGTTTATCATTCTTTGTTGTCTATTTCATAAACTTACAAGTAGCATTCAAACTGCATTTGCCATAACAAATGCAAAGTAGATAACTGCTGCTTCAATCCATCCACTGGATCTGTTTATGATTTAAACAACTGATTCACAAACTATCTGATTGCCCTTGTGATAGCTCTTAGATCCTCCTTAGATCTACCCCTGATTGTTGCATTACTGATTACTTTTTGCTCGGCCAAAACCCAAGAACTGAACTGCAAACTGTGACCTGGAACCCGAATAGAGTCTCGTTTCTGGCCCAGCGTAGGTACTGTTCAGAGATTCTGAATTTCAGCGCATTTCCCGAGTGGACAAGCTGCGCTGCATTTCAGATTCTCTGTGTTACAGGTGCGTTGATCAGACTAGCTCTGTGCAGTTATGGCTTCTGTGATATATTCTTTCCAGTTCTATTCCTAAATTTTGCTACCTGTGATCAGTATATGTCTGTTTGAAACCCTTTTTCCTTGCTGTTATTCCGCCTCCTTTGTACAAAAGAACTGTAGATGTTTTTGTGTGTTTGTTGAGTCATTTACAGTTCTCCTTTGCAAAAGTAGCATAATCGTGCTGTCGTCCTTTGATTTGAAACTGTCGCAAGTGTCGATTTCAATCGTAGGAAAGAGTTTGATTGCTGTTGATGGTCGATTATCCTGTTACTATTGCTTTTGGTCTGAATTTGTAATTTTCTAGTGTCCAGAACAAGTATTCATTTCAAAATCGTAAGGTGTTGTGATCGTCTCAATTTTTGATTTCGAAAAAGAAACTTGTTTATATTTGTCGCTTGAAAAGAAATTCAGATTTGTGCATCAACTTTCTTTTTAGCATTCATATACTAAGAAAGTCGAAAAAAAATACATGCATGTGCATTTAGAGTGTGCTTTTTGCTCTTTGTGAAAAGATTCTGTCTTTCTTTTCCTTAGTAGCTAGGATTTTCATTGCACAAAGAAGATAAAAGTTTGTTTATTATCTTAGATTGCATTTTAGGAATTACATCTACATCTCGTGGTGAACCTGAAAGGAAAACTTCATAAACAAGATCAACTTAAAATAAATTCAATGAATCTAACAACACTTTGGAACTTAACGCACAACATTTAGAAGTCTAGGCTAGAGACGTATTTCGGCGTCGTAAAGCCTGGTAACTGTTGTTCTCACTGATGGTTGGGTGATTCCTCCACTTTGAGACGATAAGTGCCAGTACGGACTTGTGCTCCCACATACCGTCGAGTATATTTTGGGAGACCCCAATAGGCTTAATCCTTTATCCATAGGAAGCCGTGTCTGCCGCCCTATCGATCACAATGCACTGAACAAAACATTCGGGAAGATTGAGTGTCGTACCGTAAAAAGTATTCTGCAGTTTTGCGATTGGTTTGGTAATCCCTCTACCTAGATTTCCAAAGCAGTCCCTTTCGTTCCTTTTCAAACTCCTTAACAGAAAAAGGTCCATCTGAGCACTTGTCACTTCAGGCTCATTAAAAATCGAAGGCGACTAGAGTCATCTTTTGTTTTTTCTTGACTCTTAGAAACTGAAAAAACAAGTTGTGTCAAAGCATCTAAAATTGATTTAATTCGGAAACATACTTCCCCTTTATTTTAGTTGATCGAGTAATCCGCAATCGTGGAAGAAAGTCAATTAAAACCTCGTCGTTCGCGGAGGCTTACGAGTCAACCATCTTTGTCTCCAGAATCGAAGCTAGTACGGACAAAGCGAACTCGTTTAACCGGTTCCAAATCTCCTATTAAAGTTAGAACAAGTGTTCCAACGACATCAGAGACTCTGGTTACTCCAAACATTTCTAGAATCCCTGCCTCTACAGAAGAAGTTCAGCAGCCACAGAAGGATAGTGATATTGATCCTAGTCTGAGATTAAACACTTGTGTTACCGAACCAGTTCCATCTACAACCGGTTCGGAGAGTCTTACTCTTCAAACATCTATTGCTGTCGATTCCATACCTTCTTCGGCACCATAAATATTCTATGGACCTGACGGTCTTCCCCTTCCACCTGGTCTGATTGCCATAGAAGAGATTGTGGAAGATCCTCCAACTAGCACTCCATCGCAATTTGGAGTCGGGATCACTCTATATCCTTCTTCATCAGAAGTTAGTCTACCACCAGCGGAAGCTCCTGTAGAATCGCTAGGTAATCTTTTGGATAGACTAGAAATGTCTGAACAACCGTCAACATCTAGGACTATGTCGTCTGACACAACGACGACAGAACTCCCTGCTATCACTCCAACAATGTTCGCCGGTATACCATCTATCCCGACTAGCTCTCAACCGCTAGAAGGAGCCCACTCAGAGGCCATTTCGACAGTATGGTCTGTTCCTGTTTGTTCATCCGGAATAATATCCGAGAACTCTTATGTTGAGTCTCAACAAATTGATCCATTTGGAGGTCAATTTGGGTAGTCCGGCCCCCAAGGGCAAACCATTTCCTTGAGTTCTGGATTACCACCATATGGGGGGTAGTATACCCTTTCATTATCCCCTCCGGGAGGATATCCATACGGGAGTTCACAACAACATTCAGGTTATACTGGAATTACCTCAAGCGGTTGGGTACCAATACTACCTCAATGACCAAGAGTTGTATATTCGATGAAACAATGCTTACCTATGTCAAATATACCAACTACGCCAGCTATTGTGATGGTGTCGTAAGTTCAAGCGCTGCCTTTTGTATGCCAACCTCAGGTTTCTCAAGTTGTAATGCAATAACCCCTTGACCCTATGACTCAACCACAATCGCCGACTGGTGGAATGACACAAGTTCAGATGGGTACAATTACCCCTCATCTTGGTCAAACTGTTAGTATCGGGCAACAACACATGGCTTCACAACCATGGCTAGTACAATACCAACAATCAAAATTCCAACAAGTATACCAAGGTTCTGAGCAACAAATATTTGCAAATAGTGGACAGCCGTATATTCAAAACGGTCAAAATCAACCATTTTACAATGGTCATGCCCACCAACCTTACCAAACATACCAGCATCAAATGAATTATGCCGGTATGCAAAGACCAATTGCTCAGGCAATCCCATCTTATCCTGGGTATGCTTCACCTAACCTGAATCAACAGTTACCCTTTGTGGCAACTTTAGAGTTACCTGATTTAAATCAGTTAACAAACGATCCAATCGCTTACGCCCCTTGGTGGCTAGCGATTCCGCATAAACTTCCATTAGATATTCCTAAATTTAATGGAAATCCGGGTGAAGATCCATCGAATCATGTGATGACCTTTCATCTATGGTGTTCATCAAACACCCTAAATGATGATTCGATAAGACTTCGCCTCTTTCAGAGGACGTTAACGGGTCCAGCGGAAAAATGGTACATCAAATTGCCTAGAGCTTCGTTCGACAACTTCAGTACCTTAGCCACAACCTTTTTAACCCATTTTCAGTTACCAATAAGGTACGAAACGGGAACGGAACTCCTTACCAATTTCAAACAGACAACGGCCACTCACATATCTGATCATATACATGAGTGGCGACGTCGTCGTAGAATGGTAAAAACGTATGTTCCCGATCAGCTCTTAGCTGAATGGTTTATCAAGTCATTACTACCTTCCATCACGGAAGATGTGGCAAAGGGGGGAGTCGTAACAGAAGAGCAAGTTATCGCTCGTGCACAATATTTGGACTTGATTTACACTCAGTCCGGCACGCTCTATGATAAAATACCTGACGCCCCTAGACCGGAATTCTCAATTCCTCCTCCTCCTAAATCAAACAATGACTCTCATGCCGGCGATGGCGTGATTGGCACAACAAACACGAAATCGACAAAGGCTACATCCAAAAAGGCCCGTAAGATTTCAGGTCAAAATGCAAAAGATGAACTTCTTGCCTCGGAAGTAAATGCCGTATCGACAGATAAAGGCAAAGAAACCAAACAACCAAGGAGCAAGAAGAAAGGCAAAGGGAAGAAGAAGAAACAGGAGGAATCATCACCTGAAAAATCTTCTTCAAACCCTCCTGGAGATAGGAAACCAAAAAATCCATGCTTTATATGCGATGAGGATCATTGGACCACAAATTGTCCACACAGAGCTGAGCTTAAGAAATTCTTCAAGAATTCGAAAACCTCCGCAGTGTTAACTGATCCGTTTCCAAATCCAGGAAAAAATCTGGTTGAAAGTGGAAATGCTTCCCCGTCTCAAGTGCTAATGTTGTCAATTTCAAAACAGCAAAATGATGCTTTGATATCGACAAGGAACAAAGATTATGGGAATCCACAGCTGTCGAACAACAAGGATAAAGATCAACCTAGTAGTTCGACAACAACTTCGACAGAAGTTGTGCCACCCATCATTCCTGAATTGACAATAAAACCGCCAAAGGGAGTAGTACACAAGTCGACGTTTAATCCCCACGCTAGAGCGGCACAACATTATAATATAGTGGAAGATTTGGCCCAATCGCCATCCGCTATGTCGACTCTTGAAGTACTACAGAATTGCCCATCCCAAAGGCAGGCTTTATTATCAGCCATTGGTGGGATAGACCCAAAGGATTCCAATCTTGTATCCTTCGATCATAAAGGATACGATCCTCAATTACCAGCTCAACTAGCTTTCCTTGTTCAAGTGAAAGCCCTCAACAAAACTGTTCATCGAACAATTATTGATGAGGGGGCATCTACATGCATTATGTCGATGAGTTGCTGGAAAACTTTAGGATCTCCAACCTTGTCGCGATCTTCGACGACATTAAAAGCATTCGACGGAAGGACATATACCCCATATGGTATTCTAAGTAACTTGAAAGTTGAACTAGGAGGGAAAACAGTAGAAATAGATGTTGAAGTAATCGATGGAAATCTCGATTACAACATCCTACTGGGAAGACCATGGATATATGCTATGGCTGCTGTTGTGTCGACCTATTTTAGGAAGATTGCATTTCCCTTTCAAGGAGGGATTACAATCGTCGATCAACAAAACTTCCTACCCAATGGTTCTCAAGTTACAGGAAGCATTCCTATGATCCATGGAAGCCCCCATTCGCTTCAAAATATCGGAGTAGGCCTACTAAAAGATCCTATATTAATGGGAACTTTCACCCTTCCACCTCCAATCAATCTGGCGGAAGTAGCGTCGGTAGGAACCTGCAATATGATATCTTCTAAAAAGATCTCAGAAAACGATATCAACATGGATCATGCGATGGTTTTTGCCTCCAAGCCCAACAGAAATATTGTAGCAATCAATGTTCCTAGCATGGGAGGCAAACCCAAATCAACGCTCATCAAGCGTTTGGATAGATAGGTCTAGAGAATATGGTACCCCTTCAGATCCTTGGTCGCGAGTGCATGTCACCGACGAAGGAATTGTCCAATCAATGGTAATTGAAGGGGCACCATGGAATGATTCCCACCATCGTTCCCTTCTTCCGGATTGTGGAGGAGATACTCAAGATGACCTTTATCATCCTTCAGTTTTTGATTTTCTATCAAATACTGTAAACACGGTGGATTCCGAGCGAAACTTGTCCAACATTGAAGAGACTATCGCCATAAATATCTCGACCAAAACAGATGTTGTAGAGAATATTTATGTTGGCAAATGTTGTTCTCCTTCAGAACTGGAAATATATAACGCTCTTTTTCGCGAATTCAGAGATGTCTTTGCTTGGTCATATAGTGAAATGCCAGGCATTGACTCGAGTATCGTTGAACATGAAATTAAGATGTATCCAGATGTCAAACCAGTACGACAACGGCTAAGGCAGGTGCACCCCAAGAAAGCCGCTGCCATTAAGGCAGAAGTTGAAAAACTTCTCCATGCTGGTTTCATTTACCCGGTTCCTCTAACCGATTGGGTATCGAATATTGTCCCTGTTATGAAAAAACAAGGAACAATTAGAGTGTGTGTCGATTATAGGGATGTAAATCAAGCTTGTCCAAAAGACAACTACCCTACACCCTTCATCGACCAGATAATTGATGAATGCGCCGGATGCGAAATCTTTTCATTCATGGATGGATTCTCCGGGTATAATCAAATAAATATCCGCCCACAGGACCAGTCAAAGACTGCATTTATTTGTCCATGGGGCACATTCGCATATCGAAAATTACCCTTTGGTTTAAAGAACGCAGGGGCGACGTTTCAGAGGGCAATGAATTATGCCTTCCATGACATCAAAAACATCGTTCAACCATACCTCGACGACCTTCCGGCTCATTCGCGAAAGCGGACTGATCACCCGCAGCATTTAAGAGCGATATTTCTACGTTGCCGACACTACAAGATACGACTCAATCCACACAAATGTGTATTTTGCGTCAGTTCTGGTCGTTTACTTGGCTTTGTAGTCTCAAAGGACGGGATTCGTCTCGACCCATGTAAGGTCCAGGCAATCATAAATTTGCCTCCACCTTCGAATTTGCTTCAGATTCAGAAACTCCAAGGGAAAGCAAACTTTCTGAGGAGGTTCATTCCAAATTACGCCGAACTTGCTAAAGGTTATACACGTCTTTTGAAAAAGGAAGTACCCTTTGTCTGGGATCAGGTTGCGCAAGCTTCCTTTGATGCTTTAAAAGAATCCCTAATGAAAGCATCATTAATGTACGCTCCTGATTATCAAAAAGATTTTAACCTGTATCTGGCTGCAGCGGATACGACCATCGCAATGGTTTTAGTTCAAGAAGTCGATGGAATTGAACATCCTATATATTATTTAAGTAAAAACTTAAATGATACAGAAAGCAAATATTCTTACGTTGAAAAGCTAGCACTCGCAGCTGTTCAAGCGATACAGAGATTTCGACACTATGTCCTCTTTCGAAAAACTACCATTCTGTCAGATTGCAACCCCATGACTTATATATTGTCGCGACAGTTGCTAGGGGGCAAATATTCAAAATGGATAGCAATCCTACAAGAGTTTGATCTGGAATTTGTAAAATCCAAGTCAAAGAAAGCTCTAGTTTTCGCAGAATTATTATGCGATCTCCCATCGTCGTCCAACGATGAAACATCCGAAGAAACAATCGTGGACGAAAGTTTGTTTCTGATATCTTCAAGCAATGAGTGGTATGGAGATATAATCATTTATCTCCAAACCCAAAAATATAGGCCAAACACCTCCCGCTCCGAACAAAAACGTATTCGATACCAAGCAAAAGACTACATGATCGTCGGTGATACACTTTACCGTCGCGGTATCGATACAGTTCTGAGAAGGTGCCTCACCCATGAGGAGGCCGAAAAAGTCCTGAATGATTGTCATTCAGGCGCGTGTGGGGGGCATCAATCCGGATATGCTACAACGCAAAAAATCTTACGAGCAGGATACTTCTGGCCAACAATGTTCAAAGATTGCATAACCGCAGTCAGAAGTTGCCATGCTTGTCAAATTTTCGATAGCAAAACCAGAAGACCACCCGCACCTCTGCAGCCAATAGTTGCTGTTGGGCCATTCGCCAAATGGGGCATCGATTTCATGACATGTAACCCCACCTCGACTGGGGGGCATGGGTATATCATAGTCGCAGTTGACTATTTTACCAAATGGGCCGAGGCGATGCCTACATTAGATAATACTGGTGAAACAGCTGCCCTCTTCTTTTTCAATCATGTAGTCGCCAGATTCGGCGTACCACAGGCTATAGTCACAGATCATGGATCGCATTTTCGCAATCACATGATGGTCGAATTAGCTGCCAAACTAGGGTTGTCTCACGACAGCTCTACTCCATATTATCCGCAAGCCAACGGACAAGTTGAAGCAATCAACAAGGTCCTGAAGCGCATGCTGCAAAGGATGATTGGAGTTCACAAGAGAAGATGGCACCTAATCCTGTACTCAGCTTTGTGGGCTTACCGAACATCGGTAAGGAATGCAACTGATTTTACACCTTTCCAACTGGTATATGGCCTGGAAGCAGTCTTACCAATCCAGTGTGAAATCTCGTCTCTCAAACTCGCAATTGATCTCCTCCCCAGAACTTCAGAAGAAGAAGCTCGTTTCTTGGAATTAATCCAATTGGATGAAACCCGTCGTGATGCCACTTTGGCTAACGAAGCCCATAAGAAACGAGTCAAGGCGCAGTTCGACAAAAATGTCAAACCCCGTGTCTTCTCAGAAGGTGACTTGGTCTTGCTTTACGACCAAGAATCCGATAAATTGGGAGCAGGTAAATTTAAGTCTTTATGGATGGGCCCCTATATTGTTAAACGAGTGTTAGCAAAAGGAGCCTACGAGTTAATGGATTATGACGGAATTCCACTGGCGCAACCTCGTAATGGGTTGTACCTCAAGCGTTACTATGCGTAATGGTAACCTGTATGCTTTTGTTATGTTTTTGTTTTCGCTAAAGTGTTTATTTTGGTCAAGTAATCCACTTTTTACATTTATTGCAGATGTCAAACCTATTGGAGTCATGTGTTGGATATGCCGACGGAGCGAGTCGTAGTTCGCGGAACCTATCTTCCGCAGCCTGGGCCATTTTTGATCCAAGCGGCGAGTTAGTAAGTTTCAGAGGGGTATGTATTGGTCGATCAACAAATAACATCGCTGAATATAGCGCGTTGATAGAACTTCTCTCTGATGCCATCACACATGGTATACGCCGACTAATTGTCAGGCTAGACTCACAACTCGTAATACTACAACTCACTGGTATCTATTCTGTCCGAAATCCAGCTATTTATCGCATGTTCCTAAGGGTTAAGATTTTGGAAAGACAATTTGATTTTATTCAATATCAACATATTTCCAGAAACTTAAACACATTAACTGACTCATTGGCAAATTATGTGTTAGATAGACATTTGCAACATTTATAAAAAGAAACATACCATCAATGTTTGCATTTGGATCATGTAACTTAACCAAAATAAAACTCTGAAAATCAAAAATATATATAACTGTTTATGGTTTACACATAATGTTCTGTAACCAAGACAAAATCGGTCAAGTGACCAAAAAACTCAAAATGCTAGGGGGCACCCTAGTCTAATGATGCTCGTGATAGCAAGTCACAGCCTGTGCGATCATGCGTAAGAGACGAGTCCATCGTCTTGGCACACCAGTAGTATGCCACTGTAACCTCAAAGGTAGCTCGTCAGTCCTCACATCTGGAATACCAAGAGTGAGGCCCTCAACCTGCTCCTGTAATGCTGTGAGAGTCTCGGCCACATCGAGGTCACGAAGGATAGCCCTTCCGACAGCCTCTCCTGCTGGGGCAGCAGCTGGTACTCTCAGGCGAGCTACTGGATGAACAGGACCAACATCTGCATGTACACATGAGTTTGATTAAAGTCTTGATAGAATAAAGCACAAGGACATTATAAATGAAAAATGATAAACAGGAATATGGTCAAAGATTTTACCAATGGCACCCCACTGTTCGCCATCCGGCAGTACTAAATCTGGATCACCCCGGAAGTCCATGCCAGCATATGGATACTCGGAATAAACCATCTCCTGACGATCAAACCACCTGAAGAAGGTATCAGAAAATGAAATCTGAGACTAACCAGCATGCCTAGACATATGGTCAACCCATCTCTACATACGTGGTTCAGTAGGTGAAGGTAAATCGAGTGCAATATACTGTGGCTGCATCAGTGGTATCTTCTCCAAGGCAAAGGCGGTCAAAATAGAACCATACCCAAAGTTCTTCAACCTCCTGCTCTTTATCTTGGTCAACTGTTCTTTCATCACAAGAAGTACTACGTCGCACCAGTTGAACACCTTCGGTTGGAGGCATTCCAAGGCATACTGCATATAAGATCGGTTGGCTACATGAAGAGCCACACCACCGGCCATCCTACCAAAAGTAAACAGAATAGTCCTGAGGGACCTGTCAGTGACATCATAGATGATGATCTTGCCGTCTTTACTTGGCTGAGATCCTTCTCTGCAGTACCGGCGAACATAATCTCTCACAGAGTCGCCTCCTCGGGCCAAACCTGATAAAGAGATGGGGGCACCCCGCCTCGACAAGCCAGTCAAGAAATAGATGTCTACTATAGTCAAGGGGATAGATTTGCCCCTGATCTGGAAAACCTAGTTGGTAGGATCCCAAGCATCGAGCAAATACTGCAGTAAGTTGACCTGTTGTCTCATGCTAGAAATGCGGAAAAACTTCAGCAAGCCACAGTTCCACAGTGCGTTTACTGTAACTGGATCATGTAGGGCAAGCATGTCCTCTTCTTCGTGCTCATGTTCTTGCCATGTAATGGTCATCTTACTCCAAATATCTATGAAAAACAAACAAGAGAAGAGTTAGATCCTGATTTTGGTAAGAAACAAGCAAAATTTCCATCAAAAATTGTGCACAAAATTCCTTCTCTGCGCCCATCGCACCTACAACAGTGCTCTGGGTCCGTTGCATGTCATATGGCCTTTAGACAGGCCAACATTCAACGCACCTTTTGATACACAGAGTGTGCACTGAAGGCAGAACGAGTTTTTCAAACCCCAGTGGCTCAGAAAAACTAGGAATCAAGCTCAGAATGTAAAGTGGAAACCATGAAATGAAAGAGCTCAGGTTTAGCTCCTACCTGGTCCAGACAACGCTAAGAATCGTCCACAGAATCTTCCGAAATCAGCTGATGAAAATCAAAGGGGGAAAACACCTCCAAAGCTCCAACAAACCAAAGTTCAAATGAAATGGTAAAATGAGAGGTAAAAACACTTTTTCATTACTTTTTACGTAGTTCAAAGTAAAATATTAGTGTTCTAACTCGTTTTCAAACATATATTGTTCATTTCTGACTAGTTTAATGAAGCATTTTAAATACAGTGCAATATTTGAAAGAACAAAGCTATTTATGGTAAAATAAAAAAGGGACCATTCAATCAAGCAGTTTTAGCACATAGTTCAAGCTCGTTAAAAAATAAGCATAAGCCATGAGCAAATGTTTCCCCCCGCGTTTAAGCTCGTTAAAAAATGAACTATTCCCCGGTAAATAACCATCGTGAATGTAGTACTTCAGCCGTTAAAGCCTTGGTCGTGTTTGCACCGTCACCTCCACTTTTGCATTGGCCGATCATTCACCTCCATTTGATTGTTTACCCATTTTGAGGAACGGCTGCGAAGAGTGATCTCACTAGCCATCCTTGTAACACTGCCGTGATTGGAAAATTCCAAACCTTACCTGGAATCAGCTGCTACCCATTTTATCACTCGTTCCTCAAAAGACGAGTCTCCTTTAAGATCTTTTCAACTGACTCGTAAAATATGAAAAGATTGTCGAGCCATTGGCCTCTCCAGCTCGTTAAAGGGACAGGAAGTGCTATCCCTCCTCTATATTTTAATATTTTTGGACCTGAGGGATTATTACACAAAAAGATCGAGCGCTTGTTTTGTTCGGCTCATTAAAAGTATCGAAAATTCATCCCTTCTGTATTGTTTTATACTTTTTCAGACTTAAGAGATTAGATGACAAAAAAGGAATTTTGGAGTTACCTTTACGTTCCTTTTCAGACTCTCTAAAATTGAAAAGGACCGAGTTATCGTTGTCGTGAAACTCATTAAAAAGATTAATAGCGACAAACTTGTCTATAGACGAGAACGAGTTTCACTATCGCTAGGCTTGTTAAAACATAGCGATGGGTTTTCCCGAAGGGCAAATTATAGAACAAGCATATGTTATCCTCCTCAAGCTTGACAAAAATAAAGAGGTACTGGTCAGCAATGACTGGGGAAAAATTGGAAAGAAAACTTGAAGAAACTTTGTTGGTAGCAAGTCGCTCTTGAACATGACACTTCCACTCCGTGTCCGAGTCGGTTTGGGTTGTTTCATTCACCGGTCACATCGCCATGGTCACATCATACCATCCACATTTGGGGTTAATGCTACCAATCCATCACATCAGTGTCGCCGATATGTTCAAGAGAAGTCTTTCAGAGAGTTCACCTATGTCTCACCCACTACCATACATTTATACTACATTCTTTCATGACCGACACCCTGAACCTTATATCACTAGATCGTTTTCACCTCCATTAAAATCATTTGCTCCATTCCATGTCATTGATGTGGGATTCATTAAGGCCCTCCTGTGATGGATCACTTCTTGTCGACATTAGTTCATTATCCAAGAAGTTGATCTAGGAACACCCCATTCAGTACTTTGAAGCTTGCATGCCTCAATGGCAAGTTTCTCACTTTCGGCGACAGGTTTACATCAATGGCCTTCGACCGAAAGATTTTGCATGGTGTTCAACGCTAAGTCCTTTATTCACACCACGTGAATTGTACTGTAGTACCTTGAGGGTCATTATCATTATCGGTGATTCCTCTCGCGCTTGTTAACAATTTACATCATTGGCTGGTAATCAAGCGATGTCTTTCCATGTTCGACTTCAGAACACTTCTCACATGGATCGACTTGTACTTCGAGTGAAGATCGAACGAGATTGAAGACCCCGGATCTAGTTTCATCCATCCGGGCTGCGATATATATTCAGGGAAATAAAGACATCAAATGTACATCATTGCTGCACAGATAATCATCCAATCAAAAGGATGATGGCTCTATCAGAATCATCAGTCTACACTCAGACGATTGTCTGTCATATGTACATGAAAATGAATTTATAAAGCTAAGCATGGGAATGCCCGCCTCAGCTAGATCATGAAAATATTATGAAGATAATGTATTGTATTGTATCTTATTACAGGTCTCCTCCCAGCATTGAAAGAACTTCGGATCCTCACAATAAAGCATTTCACCCGACATCGAAAGATTAACGACCTCATGCTTTAGGGGGCAACTGTTATAGACATTTTTGGGCCCTACAACCCCAAGCATGAAATGTCCATAAATCAAGGGCTCCTAAGTCTTTAAAAGTGTTGTTCTAACCCCTAAAGGAACAAGGTCAACATATTACAGCTTCTCCCAGAAGTTCTCCATAAAAAACTGCTCCACTGGCTAAGTGCATTGCATCTCACCTAAATACATTGTGTGGGTGCTTTGCATTTCAAAAATCCCTTCTGTGGGGTGCGATGGGTGAGAAATGACAAATGGCAGTGTCATTCTCCGAGGTGGAGAGGTAATGGAAGCTTCTAGAATCTTCTCCTGTGACACTTGCCTCACTGAATTCGACCAAGGATGAGTAAGAGACCATCAATCTCCAAGTCGAAGCAAGAAATATCAGAGGGAAGACACTAATCAAATCACAAGCTGACTCATTCCCCTTACAGATATCTATATATGGATCCCTCATCCCAGAGATCCAGGGGTTGGAATTTTGCATATTGTAAGGAATTGTTGTTGGTTTCTTGAGACAAACATCAGATTGTTGGGTGATCTAAGCTTTGTTTGAGGTGAAGAGGGGCTTCTTTGCTGGGAGTTTGATGCTGGGTCAGAACAACCGGTTGTAACTCCTCTTGGCTCTTTCCTTGTTTATCAATAAAAGCTATTCAAGTTTTCCTCCATGCTTTTGTGTCATTGACGTTTGCTACATTTGTATGGTCAGTTTACATCTGATCCTAGATTGTTTATGATTATAGATCCATGTCTTTTATAGTGCTATGCTTCTATGATCTTACAGGTACTTTGTGAAGCTGGGCGTGCAAGGGAGAAGTTAGCTGAAGACTATCAAAGAAGAGAGGAATCAAATCAGGAGATTAGCGCAAGACAGAGGTTGGTCTTTCTGTTCCTCTCTATCTATAATTCATAAAGGAAAAACGAAAGTAGTTTTTCTCTGTTTGTTTCTAAGGCAGCTGTCACACCTTAGTGGGATAGAGCAGTTCTATATAGACACTTTTCCCTGTAACAGGTTGGTCATGGGTTATATCTACAATGGTGGGGCCAGGAGGGTTCTGATATGTTCTAGGGAGGATTTGGAAAGTTTTAGTAACTGGAGTTGCTTTGATTTTCTTGGGTTTATTTGGGATTGTTTTCTTGGTTTGTTCAGGAGTATCAGAATTCTTTTTACTCCTTAAGTTGTATTGTTTGTGTACTTCAAAGATGGCAGAATCATATCCTTGCTTATAATCAAATGATTCTTTGGATTGGGTCTGTAATTGCTGCAGCATATGCATTTCCTGCTCATCTTGGGTCAAGAAGATGTTTTCCTCATCATCTAATCCCATCAAGTTAATGTGTGTGTCTTGTTCAGGGTCATCTAAATGGGATGTTTCAGCATAATTTTCTTGAAAGGGAGGCCTAATATTCTGGTCAAGTCCATTCTTTCCAATATTTTGATTCTGATTCTTTCTAAAGTTTGGGTTTCTAACTGGAGATGCCTGTTGATTATCCCATTGAGGCTTCCTCTCAATATTCTCTATCATATCCATCAATTTTTCCATACTCTTGGCAAGGACATCTATTTTAAGGTCAGAGGGTGAGGCTTCATCTTTCATAGATCCTCTCCTTTCATTCCTAACCCTAGCTCTTTTTGCTAGAAAATTGGCTTCTAGACTAACTGCTACACTCTACATGTCTTCTAAAGTTGGGGGATTTATCTCTCTGACTTGGAATGCCATATCAGTATCAAACACATCAGGAAATTTTGTTAATGCTAAATCAGGTGGGGGTCTAAGATTGACTGGTATTGCATTGTATATATTGATAAATCTGGTGCTATAATCCTGGACTATTTCATTTGGTCCTCTTTTAATATTTTCGTACTCTGAAAGGATCTACAAAGGGTTCTTTTTCTTTTCCCATCTATTTAAAAATTGTTGATAAAATATATCTAGACTATCTATGTTATTAGTAGGTAATGCTCTGAACCATTTCCTAACATCACCAGCTAGAGTCTGAGCAAAAAGTCTCATTTGAACATCTCCGATATAAATTTCATGTAATTCAAAGTAATCTGTCATTTTGTTTACATGATGTTGTGCTGTACAAGGTCTTATGCCATCGAATTGGAAAATTTTGTTTTGGTAATCTTGTGGCATGGCACCAAGTGAGGCAGGTAACACAAGAGGAGATGGCTCTAAGTTGGGCAGGGCTAAGAAGTGGGGTTGAGGTACTTGGAGATGATACAATAGTTGATGGAGAACTAGGAGTAATAGGTGATTGATGGGTAATGGTAGGTTGGTAGAGAAGTGAAGGTATAAATGGAGGTGGGGAATGAACTTCAAAGGTTGAAGGGAATAATGGTGAACTAAGGGTAGTGGACGCTGGTTTAGAAAGCTCGGGGATCTTAGTAGTAGTAAGGGATGACTGAGGGGAATTTAGGATATACTCATCAATTGAATGATTTTCCTTTTGGACTTTGAGGTCTGCAATAAACTCTAGATCTAGAACTATGTCATCAAGTGCACTTTCAGACCTGGTTCTAAATAAGGAAAGGTCAAATGGCACATCAAAGGGAAGGTCTTCTAAAAACAACCACTCATTAGGGCATGAATCTGCTTTGATTGAAGGTGTTAGACTGACTAAATTTTCTTGTCTTTTGGGTCTTCTCAAAATTAGGTTGGGATTATCCACTACTAGGGTAGGATTTGGATCCGAATTGGCCCTAGTATAGTGAGTTCTCCTTGAATCCTGAATTTCAATATTTTCTAGTTACTTTCTTTTTTTGTAAAATTTTGTAAACAACTTCTAATAAACCCTTCAAGAGGCTTGAAATAAAGATTTGAACTTTTCTCAAAGTTTTATTAAGACTAAGGATTTGATTCCCCAGTATGGTCGCCACTATGTTATCACTCAGTATTTTCCTTAGAAGTTATCAAAAGAAGGAAGCAACTGAGGTAACCACAAACCAATCTTTTAGGCTTAGGCTCTAGCCCACCTAAGTCCAGAGAGGGATCTCTCTTTATAATTTAGCTTTGTTTTCATGGGATTTTAGGCTAGTTCTTAGGGTTCATGGGGTTTTGCTTTTGACTTTAAGGTTGGGTGGTGGAATTCTTGGAGCAGATGGATAGAGCTAGGTCTTCAAGCCATTGGGCTATGGAGTCAATGAATGGATAGCATAACTGGACCAGATCATTAAAGGGAATGTTCACAGGGTAGGCTAGCAAAACAAAATGCAAATCTTCAAGCCTAATGGGTGAGGTAATTCTAACTGGGGTGAAAGGGCACTTAAGAATCCTTGGACCGGGATCAGAATGAAGAAAAGAGGATGATCATGAACAAAGGGCAATTAAGAATCCTTTGCTATAGACCAGAGGAGAAACTACGGAAGCTAAGGAGCAGTTAAGAATTCCCTAGCTAACATAGTTTAGGAGAAAACATTTAGAATGTAAAACAGTCAAGACAGAGTGCATTTAAGCAATTTTTGAAATATCATTCCTTGTTATACATTTAGATCTTGGAAATTTACACAAAATATTATGGAAAAAACATAAGGAAAAACAACATTGAACGTATGAGAATACTTATTTGTATTTCGCTTTACACAAGAATCCTGTAAAATATCTGATCTTTATTCCTTAATCCTGTAAGCCAATCCAGTCATTGATACAATAGAATTTTGATTTGAGAGAAAAATTCTATAGAAATGTCTTGGAATCCACCCCAAATACTTCGAAATGTGAAGTATTTATACAAAAATATTTACAAAATATCTCAAAACAACTTGAGACTTAATCTAGGGAATAAAAATATCTTCTTGCATGAAGATAGAGACAAATGTTAAACTGCTTCATGCTGTCCCTTTTATTGTGGTGTTGCTGGCTGTTTCAGTTAAGTTGGAGCCCTTTAAGCTGGCTGATATTTGTAGCATTTCTACACTGGAATCTTCTTTACTTTTATCTTTCAACTGATACTCTTTGACCCTGCTACTCTTTGACCCTGTTGCTCTGCTTTTACTTGTTTCACCTGGCTGCCTTCATTTACTGTGCAGTAACTTTCTAATGTAAATTTATTACAGTAAATTTGTCATGTTTTGCCACCATTCCGCATTAGGTATTTTTACATTCATCATTATTTTGTAGATTTCATCTGCCTCTGTGTACTTTGAAAAATTTGGCTTAGTGAGGAACAAATGTTTGACCTCATGCTCCAGGAAAAACAAATTTTCAAATGTATCATATAACACTTTCCCTGTTGGCAAAGCTTTAATAGCTAAAGAGCTGGCTTGTTCCTTGGCCAACTTCCTGAGTCTATCACTATAGTCCAACTGAGGCATGAGCTTGTCATTTATGACCATAGGACTGGGAAGACCCTTCTCCCTCAAAATTTGAAACTTAGCCATGAATCTATCAATGGCTACCTGCATGTTATGGCACTTCTCTTCTAGGTTAAGCATAAGGTTTCTTTTAGAAAGAACCTTCCTAATCTCCAGAATGGCCTAAGTCCTATCTTCTATGTTAAGCTCATGGAGCTCATATATGTTCTTGCTATTTAAGAAGTGGATGAGTCGATTGGCATCCTTTGGTTTATTCCCTAGTTCTTCCCTTACCTTTTGGATAGCTTCAGTAGCTACCTTCACTAATTCTGTTTGCTCAAATATAACTTGAATTGATGGCCAAATATCATTGACAAAGTCAATGATATTGGCCCAGAGCACTTCTTTGGTTTGACCCAGTGGTTTCTGTAGTGTCAAATCCTTCTCCAGGATTTTGATTCCCTCACCCATTCTTAGTGCCTTTTGTGTTTCTTCTTTTTGCTGGAGTTGGGCAAGTTTACAATCAATCTCCAGACTTGCTATCTTTTCCTTTGGTCTCTTCATCTCTATAGCCTAAATAGACATCTCTTTCATGGCTTTTACTAACTCTTCTACTTTCTCTCCCTGTGTACCTGTTGTTGCTGTAGGTTCTGCTGTTACTGGCAATGCTGTGGCAGGTGGAGCTGTGGGTGGCAATGATGCTGCCAGTGTGGAAGGAACTACTGTAGATACTGTGGGGATGACAGTTCTAGAATTTGTGGCCAGGTCACTTTGCTTCGACTGAACTAAAGTGTCCAACTCCTTCTCTGTCTCCTTAAGTTGATCATTTAGCTTCAGGACCAAGTCCATGAGCTCTTCATGTCCTTGTTGTGATTCTAGGACTTCCTGTGTCTCTAGGTGATGCAGCTGGGGTATCTTTAGCTGCTTCTTGAGTGTAGCAATGTCATCATTCTTCTTTTTAATCAGTTTCTCTACAGCTTTTACATCTTTGGGATCGTGTCCTAGTTCAATCACTAAGTCCTCTAAGGACTTGATTCTATTATCCTTGGCCTGTGAGGAGGCCTTCTCTAGCTAAAATTGTGTTGATATATTGTTCAGGGAGTTCTATAATTGGTGGGCAGCAATGGTCTTCCCTGTTAATGTGGAGCATGTCATCTCCCCTATTTGCTTGTGCAGTTCAATCTGGTCAATGGGATGAATATCCCTTGCCAGTACTTCAAAGTCCACTTTCTTAAAATCTGATGTTGTCCTTCGCTATTGAGTGGTTGGCTTGATGAAAGTCATCTGCATTTTCCCCTCTTTGACATCAAAGGCTGACATTAGCCTTGTTTGATTGGTGGGGGTCATCTTTAGATACTGTGCATATGTTTGGGCCTTAAGCCTCTCATTCCTAGCCTTGATCTCTTTGTATCTTTCCTTAATATCTTGGTTCTTATCTGTAGGCATTCTGAAGGAAGATACCTCAATACTTTGCTACCTTTCCAACATCTGAGTTTGTGATGTGGAAGCCTCTAGCATGCCTCTAGATAGAGTGGCAGGCCTACTCCTATTTCGTTTTGCACTAGTGACCTCTGTTGTTTCCTCTGTGTATTCCTATTCAGAGACAGGATTCACTCTCTGTCTTTTAGCTTGGCTTGTTTCTGCATAAGCTTGTGAAGTTGCTCTTGTTGAAGTGGTGGCCCCTTCCCTATTTCTCTTTAGGTTTTTCTCCTCATTTAGAGGAGTCTGTACAACTAGGGGGGTGCTCATGGTTGTCTCTGGTCTGTCTGATTTCTTTGGTATGTCTGATTGGTTTGGCACCTTTAATTTCCTTGGTACCTCTAATGGTTCTGTCCTGGTTGATTAATCTGGCCTATCTAATTGTTCTGGCCTATCTGACTGTTTTGGAACCTGTAGGAAAGAATCCTCATCAAGTTGTTTTTCTAGATATGTCAATGTGTTTTCCACAACAACTTCAGTATTATCTCTATCCTCTAAAGTGTTTTCCACCCATTGTAATGTAGAATTTTTCTCTACAAATCAGCTAGCTCACTGATATCATGTAGAAATTTCACCTGCAGATCAAACTGATATATGCAATGTACTAAAGCATAATACTAGATCTACATCTACCATAAAATTTGCAGAATCTTAATTGAACATGAGCAACATCAAGCATGAACACATATAACTGATAAGAAGGAATCAATCACACATAACACAGAATATATCATTGGGGAAAGCACCAACATAAAACCCCAGCACTGTATTATCAATCAAGTGGAAATCCTCAACAACATACAAAAAGAATTAGCTCAAAAGCTATCTTGCTCTCTCTGTACTCTGATGATGAAGCTCATGGACTACCTAGCCCTATATATAAAGGTTGCACCTCAGGTCCAAGCTCCCATTTCCTTGCACAATTTTGATTGGGGTCCAATTACAAAACACATGTAAATTGGCCTAATCATACCTGCTATCAACCTCAGGTCCAACTACGCAAATACTTGAGGACTCAAGTTCCTCATGCATGCAAGGAATACTTACTAGAAATATCCTAGCAACTGACAGAACATTGTCCCACCATCTGATCTCAACTGGGTCTCAGTTCGAACTGCCATGCATCCGTTATCCATGAGAGATTACTCAGTTATCTGAAAATAGTAGTTGTCACATGCAAGCAAGCATCAACAAACTATATCTCATTAATTTAACAAATTGTTAAATTAATCTAACTGGACTTGACTAAGTTAAACTAAGTCAAATGATCCTCCCATTATAGAACTCATCCTTAATTCCTTAATTAGTGGAGCAAATCAAGGACACATTCCCCAATTAGTGGAGAAATAATTGCATGTTCTCACAAAGACTTCAAGTTTTCTTTTCCTTAACTAATTAACTCATGGAGAATTAATTAATTAATATTCCAAACTGTTGGTAAGACCAAATTCGAATTTACTTCCTATAGATAGACCAGGGATTGCTCTAAATAGGAAGGGACCCAAAAATGCTATTTTTAGAAGATGTTATTTTAAGTAGTTTCACCTCTCACCCAAGGTGGCCAAAATGCTCATTGGCCAAACTGCTATTTTTAGAACTTCCTAAATTTAGCATTTCTTGTTGCACACTTTTCAACACTCCCTCTCAACAAGAAAGGCTTCCTCTTGAACCCGATCCTGTAACTCTGGAATGTTTTGCATGCAACACATCTACCAAGTGTGGTTGCTCCAGCAACACTCAGAACAAAAAAACTCCCAACTGACCTCTCTGTTGGGCTAGAAACATACTCTGATGCTAAAGCTCTACCTGTTGCTGACAAGTGCTCCCTCTCTGACCTCTACGCTACTACAACATCTCCATGCATCTCACACCGTTGTGCCCTTCTTTACACTACCCTGCGCTGTGAAACACACTTGTACCTCTCACATTGTTGAAGCCTGCATGCTCCGCACTGTCCTGGGATTCCCTGCACTGTATCTCTCTCTACCCCTCCATTGACATTTGTCTCTACCCAATCAGTCAGTTCCTTCTACTCCACATCGGGGCTCCCGTAGCAAGGTCTAATCCAAGAGGTTAGGAACCTCAAGGATCCTGCCCCTTCTCCTTGGGACGATCACTCTATATCACCCCACCTCTTACTTGGAGGTATGGTTGCATGTGATCCCTTTGCCCACCTAGGTCGAATTTTCCCCCTACTGGAACTCTCTGCATGAGTAGATGTCTCTACTCGATCTCCTCTCAGCTTCTCCTGTTGTGGCTGCTCCACAACCTCCTGAAGTTGCTGCACCAATCTTGGCTCCTCCAAAATCATCTGAGACTTCTTCTGGCGCTGCATGTTGAGAGGTAATATACCCTCCCTCTCAACCACCAAGTGTCCATCAGTTGCCTTGTTGCTCAAGGCTTTGCATGCATCTTGAACCTCAAGAGCATACAGGTTCTTGAACCGTGAACCAATCTTCTTCACCTGTCTAGTGATGATGTGTCTAAGGAAAACCTTTCCCTTACTGAAGACTACATCATAGCCTCTGTCTTCCAGCATCGTGATTGAAACCAAGTTTCTCTTCAGTCTTGGTACATACTTGACATCGGTCAAGGTAAGGTGAGCTCCATGCTCCTTGTGAAAAATAACCGTGCCTACACCTAAGACACTATACTTTTCATCATTACCCATCGCTATGAGTATCTGGAGATCTTTCTCCTCCAAAGTACTAAACAAACTCTTGTCGTCAATCATGTGGAAAGAAGCTCCACTATCAAGAAACCAACCACTTCCCACCATGGATGAAACCATGCATGTGAAGAGTGTGAAATCCAACTCAAACTGTGAAGCAAGTGCCTCACCTTCAGATCCTTTCCCGGATCCCTTCTTGGATTTCCTTTGTGGACAATTTGTAGCATAATGTCCCAACTCATGACAACGAAAGCATCGCACTTTCGATTTGTCAACCTTCTTTCCACCATTGGAAGAACTAGATTCAGAAAGAGAAACCTTCTCCTTCCCCTTCTTTGCCTTACTCGCTAAGGCACAGTTCTCCTCATCCTCCATGGATGAAGAACTGTCTCTGGTGCTCCGTCTGATCTCCTCCTGCATCAAATCCGACCATAGTCGTTCCCAATCTGGCAGTTTCTCCCTTCCATTAACTGAGTCCTGGTAGCTATGCCAGCTCTTAGGAAGGCCAAGGAGTGCTAGACTCACCATATCATCATCAGCTGTCATGACCCCTACACTTGCAAGCTCATCCCTGCATGTGATGAGCTTGTTCAGATACATAGAGATCATCTCACACTTGATCTTTCGAAGTTTGTCCTTCAGTGCCATCTTCCCCTGATCACTGTTATTCTGCTATAAATCTTTCAATGTTTTCCACATCGAAAATGGAGTCTCCTTCCCATTGAGGCTCGAGACAATGTGATCTCACATTCTCTCCAAGAGAATTCTCCTAGCTCTAGCCACACACTTCTTCCATTCCACCAGTTGAGTAGCATCAGTAGGCTTAGGGACTTCTTGATCAATGAAGTCCTTAAGGTCGTTATCTTCCAATACTACCTCCAAGTGATCCTTCCAAGCTATATAGTTTAAGCTGCCATCAAGGGCATACTCAAGCCTCAAACCATAGAATGCCATCGGTGATATAGATGTGATAAGAACTTGAGATCTATATCCCGAATAATAAACTTCGAATTCCTTCTTGTATATTGTTCTTCCTTGATCACCTATGCTTTAATACCATGTAGAATTTTTCTACAAATCAGCTAGCTCCAATACCATGTAGAATTTTTTCTACAAAACCTCACTCTAATACCATGTAGAAATTTTCTCTACAAATCAGCTAGCTCACTAATATCATGTATAAATTTCACTTGCAGATCAAACTGATATATGCAATGTACTAAAGCATAATACTAGATCTACATCTACCATAAACTTTGCAGAAGCTTAATTGAACATGAGTAACATCAAGCATGAACACATATATCTGATAAAAAGGAATCAATCACACATAACACAGAATATATCACTAGGGAAATCACCAGCATAAAACCCCAACACTGTATTATCATTCAAGTGGAAATCCTCAACAACATACAAAAAGAATCAACTCAAAAGCTATCCTGCTCTCTCTGTACTCTAATGATGAAGCTCATGGACTACCTAGCCCTGTATATAAAGGCTGTACCTCAAGTCCAAGCTCCTATTTCCTTGCACAGTTTTGATTGGGGTCTAATTACAAAACACATGTAAATTGGCTTGATCATACTTGTCATCAACCTCAGGTCCAACTACGCAATACTTGAGGACTCAAGTTCCTCCTGCATGCAAGGAATACTTACTAGAAATATCTTAGCAACTGACAAAACATTGTCCCACCATCTAATCTCAACTGGATCTTTGTCTGAACTGCCATGCATCAGCTATCCATGAGAGAATACTCAGTTATCTGAAAATAATAGTTGTGACATGCATGCAAGCATCAACAAACTATATCTCATTAATTTAACAACTTGTTAAATTAATCTAATTGGACTTGACTAAGTTAAACTAAGTCAACTGATCCTCCCATTATAGAACTCATCCTTAATTCCTCAATCAGTGGACCAAATCAAGGACACATTCCCCAATTAGTGGAGAAATAATTGAATGTTCTCACAAAGACTTCAAGTTTGCTTTTCCTTAACTAATTAACTCATGGAGAATTAATTAATTAATATTCCAAACTGCTGGTAAGACCAAATTTGAATTTACTTCCTATATATAGACCAGGGACTGCTATAAATAGGAAGGGACCCAAAAATGCTATTTTTAGAAGATGATATTTTTAGCAGTTTCACCTCTCACCCAAGATGGCCAAAATTCTCATTGGCCAAACTACTGTTTTTAGAACTTCCTAAATTTAGCATTTCTTGTTGCACACTTTTCAACATGCAATTGGTTGGCATACTTTTCTATCTCAGGGATGCGGTGATGGATATAGGGAGCCATCTTGTTTTTCTGCCTTCTTTTGCAGATGAAATCCAAGGGATCATATCTCCATATGAAGCTCTTTTTTAGTTTTAATCTCTGAAGGATCAGGTCTGCCTCTTTTCTAGCTTCTCTGCTATTACAGATAAAAGGACCCAATTGGTCTTTGATCTTGAGTTGGGCTTTCTTTTTGGCTTTAACAAAGTTTACTTCATCTAAATTTATTATTTGCCTGTAATACTCCAGGGAAAATAACCTCATTGGGAGGTATTTAGGTAGTTTGTATGGGGCTAGATCACAATCATAAATCCTGATTTCAGTGTGGTTTTGGTACAAGTACCAATCTCCCACCTGATTATTGATGTTTAGATGAAGGACTCTCCTAATCTCAGGACTAATTTTTGGTGGAGGGGTTCCATTGAGCATGGTCATAACAGGGTGGACAAAGGAATCTATGAATTCATTATATGAATAGGGGGAGGGATGTTGAAGAATCAATGTGGTCCAAAAGATAACTAACCTTGGTTGGCCCTTGGTGTCCAATTTTTGCAAGGTAAGTAGGAATTTGTCTGACTAGTAATATAAGAAAAGGTGATACAAGACCGAGGAGTATTTGAAGACTCTCTCATCACTCATTCTGAGGAATTGTTCATGCATCTTGTCAGCTATGAACTGAGCATAGTCATATATGACAACAGGAGGCTATCCTGGAGTGTATATGGACATGAAAGCTAAAATAATCTCATCAATATATTCACTGGTGGTATAACCCAAGACACTAGATATCATATCCACAATACGTTTGCCCCAAGGAGAAAATAAATCTGCTACATATGGAGGGGGGTCTTTGGGGGTATACTTCTCTTCAATGATGAAGGTTTGGATTATTTGGGCCAATCTTGCAGGGCTCAGTTTGGGATATAAGTCCAACAGGTCTCCAATTGAGAGGGGAGTCAAGTTTTGGCTAGGCTGGAGTTGTAGCATCTCATTTATATATTCAGCAGTGATGGTGAAAAGTATGGCCTGGTTAGGGGACATGATTGCTCTTTGACTGGGGACATAGTTGGCATGGCAATAATGTACAATTTTTGGGAAAATATGGACTTTGGGGAACTGGTACTTAGGAAATTGGACTCCCATAGTCCAATTTCATCAGCCTGGTTCAAGTATCTATCCCTACTTTGGCAGTATACTTTGAGCGGGGATTCATGGACAGAGGTTTCCTTTATCTGGAAATCCCTATTAGCCAGGGGGAGGTGGTCCAGGTCTAAGTGGGGTGTAGAGATGGGTCTCACAACTATGGTGATTAGGGTAGCCATTCTCAGTTCTTGTGGATTTGAGAATGGGGGAGGAAATTTGTAGTGTTTTTAGGGTAATGGTGGTTCAACACAGAGTAGGCTTAGGTTGGTTTAGATTCCTTAATTAATTTTAAACTTAACTAAGAATACTCAACCACTGGTTTTCTTTGAAATTGACAGGTTTTTTCGGTGAATTGTGGCTTAAATACCTGGAAATGAGGTAAAATTGGCTCTGAATAGGGCGGCTGGCGACTACAGATGGTTGAAAGCACTCTATGTAGGCTGGAAATGCCACTGGGTGCTTTGTGGCATCTTTGGAGTATAATTGGATGTGAGTTGATGGCTTCAAATGTTTGCAAACGAAGTGCATGTGTGCAGATGTTTACCCTTGAAATTTCAAAAAAAACAAATGATTTGGGACTTTTTAGCTTTTATGCGCAAAAATTCAGTTTTGGCAGGTACGGGGTGAATAGTGGACATTTTGTCGTGTAGTGGGCGAGCAGTAAATGGTTTGTATCGCACCGTTTACCGGCGCTCGGTGCTATTGGGGAGAGGCTGCTTGATGCCACTCATCGACGGACATGTAGCATCAGGGGTTGGTTGCAAAACCACTTTTTCGGGTGGGTGTAGTTCAGTGGATGGGTTGGCCCGATATGAATAAGGGTCGTTAGATGTGGAGGGAGACAATCGCACTGTGATCAGGCGGGGAAGCTGCACAAAGGGTAGTGGGGGCCCGACAGGTGCTTAAGTGCGGTGGTATCGGGGTTAATGATGGGTTAAGTTGATATTAATGACTAAGGATGGGATATTAATATTTTTGAGGGACAAGGGGTAATACTATAGTTTATAACTAAACTAATGGGTGGGGTTATTTTACATAGAGGAGTTAAATATCTATGGGATAGTGGGCTTTTGGGAATTAATATATAAAGTTAATAATTAATATGAATGGGCAGAAAAGGGACAACACACTAAGAAAATGCTTTTTCACGATTTAAATTATTGCACATATTAACATTAATAATTAGGGTAATGTGTTTTTTGTGGGTTTTTTTGGGAAAAAGGGGTTTTCCATGGGGGTGTTTACTTTCCCTAGGAAAACAGTGTTTTAACCTTAGGAAAAGGGGTTTTATTAGGGAAATGAGGGGGAATGAAGGGAGATGAATTTTTGATGAGGGGGAATCTAGTACTTGTTGTCCTCAAGTCATTAAGCCGAGGGTCCAGTCCCTCTAGAAGTCAGAGAAATGCTCTGAGCCTATTTGACTTAAAGGGTTTAAGTACTTAGAATTTATTTATGGGAAATTAGTAAAGTAAAGGGGTGAAATGAATGGGGGAAGTTAATTAATTGAGTTTGTAAACCTTATGCATGCTTGATTGTTCATTCCTGTCTGGAAATTTTATGATGAGAATGATAAATATGCTTTTTGTCTAACCAATCATCATACTTCTGCAACCTTTCTTCTACTTACCCATCTTCTCATCCTATCATTTTTACTTCTCTTTGTTAGGGTGCATTTGAGACAGCAAACCCTTACCAAATACTTTTTCTTTTCTTTACAATAGTAAACTAACTAAATCTGACCTTATTACATCCAAGGTCTCAAATTAAACAGTTGAGCTCCTTTTATTTACTCTACCTATCTACTTATCTGCCAAGGTTAAACAGTTTGGTCAGATTTTATTCTCTAACTATCAACATGAAATTTAAAGCATGGCATAATCAAGATTAAATAGTTTGATTACCATGGATTGTGGCATAAATAACAAGTTGCACACAATAATTTATTATGCACAAAAGGTAAATAATTGTGGCATTTTGGCTTGCTCACTTTCATGGTCTTTTTCCTTTTCTTGGGGTTCATATTTTCCATCTTTTTTGACCTTTTTATTCTTTTTGTCCTTTGATTATTCTTTTAGGACATACCCTCTTTATATTTTTTAATTTTTCAATATAGAAAACATTTGCAGAAAGCAAATGTATGTACATATTATGAGTTTTAATCTCAGTCATTCAAAAATTATGACTCCTATTGGTATAGGAACCTAACACAACCCCTGCACAATTAACCTATTGGGTTCCTGGGGGGAAGTGGGTTCATAGGGGTGGAATTATATTCGACTGAACTGGGAGCTGAGATTAGAATGATCAATATATACGGGGCCTGCCATCAAAGAGAGAAATTCTGGGAAAGAATCTTGGCAATGAATATTTTTCAGTCTGATAATATCATTATAGGCGGAGACCTTAACTTCTCCCTAGGCTACTCATAATCATGGGGTCACCATGCACAAGCCGACCCCTTAGCCGGTTTCTTTGAGTAGCTCCTTGACTGTCACAAGCTCATTGATATCCCATCTGCCAAACTAGTCCCTACATGGAGGAATAAAAGAAGCGGGGAGGCCAGCCTTGCTAGGAGACTAGATCGATTCCTCATCAAGGAACAATTTCTAGAGCAGGGATACACTTATCGCCAATGGGTGGGATCCGGTGGACTCTCAGACCATCTACCAATTCACCTTGAAATTTGTGGCAATATTAGCAAACCCAGAGCTCCTTTCAAATTCAACTCCACATGGTTGAAAGACATCTCCTACATCCACCTAGTCACAAACTTTTGGAAGGCTCACCCACCGGCAAGAGGAGGGAACATCTCTGAAGGATTCGTGGCCAATCTGAAGGAATTAAAGAAGCTATCCAAGATTTGGGCACACAACAAGAGATGTGCCAAAGAGCATCGGTTAAATGAGATTGAATTGGAGATAGCCAACCTAGAGGATAATAGTGGAGGCACCTTCCCTTCTAATGAGCTTAGGGAGAAGCTCACTGAATTAACAGCCATAAGAGGAAAAATTCTCAAGGATAAGGAGGAAACCTGGAGACTGAGGAGCAGAGCAATATGGCTGAGGGAAGGGGATGATAATTCCAAAATTTTCCACAAATTTTCTAATGGAAGGAGGGTCATTAATACCATTTGGAAACTGACAAATGAACAAGGTGCAGAGGTGGACACCTTTCCTCACCTGGCCTCCCTGGCTACCTCTCACTTCAAGAAGGTCTATCAGGCCCCCCCTAATGCTACCCTAGCTGAGGTCATTAGAGTAGTGCAGTTGTTCCCTCTGTTCATTGATAATGAGGAAGCTAAGCTACTTAACAAAGAGGTCACTCTAAAGGAGCTCGAGGCTACACTGAATGGTTTAAAAAGGAAAAGATCCCTAGCCTAGATGGATGGATAGTAGAGTTCTACCTGGCCTTTTTTGACATTCTTGGAAATGACCTGCTCAAGGTCATCGAGGATTGTAGGAAGACTAGGCGTATGCATGGGGCTATTAACTCCACATTCATTGCCCTCATCCCCAAATCTGATAATCCAACATCATTCAATGACTTCTGACCTATCTCCCTCTGCAATTTCCTATACAAAATCATATCCAAAATGATTGAAAATTGCCTTCGTCCCATTCTATCCAACCACATATCATCAGAGAAATTTTCCTTCCTGCAGGATCGACAGATTCATGAAGCCATAGGCACTACCCAGAAAGTACTACACACCATCCAATCCAGGAAGATAAAAGGAATGATCCTCAAAGCTGATGCTATACCTTAGAATTCTTCTTACTCATCTAGGATTTCTTGTGGGAGTCATTAAATGGATCATGTGTTGCATCACCAATATATCCTTCAATGTATTGATTAATGGGGTCGCATCACGCTTCTTCGGTTCTGAGTGTGGTCTCAGACATGGGTGTCCACCGTCCCCTCTACTCTTTCTCATGGTCATGGAAGGGTTAAATAGAATGATCAAGGACATGCACCATAGAGGTAGACTCTTGGGAATCAGAATTACGGAGGGCTGTACTATAACACACCTCATTTTTGTGGACGATGTACTAATGTTCCTAAATGGAGGAATCGACGACCTCACTACCATACAGAACACCATCAATCTATTCAAAATCGCCACTGGCATGACCATAAACAACTCTAAGTCCACAATAACAGTGTCAGAATGCTCCCCCCATGAGATACACTTTGTGATTCAAAGGTTCCCTTTCACTCTGACCCAGATAGATGGAGGCCTCAGGTATCTAGGTTACAGACTGAAACTACTTGGATATAAAATTGTAGATTGGATATGGTTGATCTCCAAGCTGGAGAAAAGACTCAACATATGGTACCATAAACATCTCTCCAGAGCCAGAATATTGGTGCTCATCAAAGCAGTACTAGAGGCCACCTCGGTATATTGGATGTCCCTTGCTTGGATCCCTAGAGGCATTCTCAACTGAATACAAAACCTCTGTTGCTGATTCTTGTGGAAAGGTAATCAAACAGGAAGGATATATGCATGGGCAAGATGGGATCTTCTGTCCATCCCTAAGAAATGGGGGGGTGGGGCATTAAAAAATTGGAGGATTTTTCCTCAGCACTGGTGGCCAAGCTAGGGTGGAAATTAATTACCTCCAACAGTCTCTGGACCAAGATCGTAGTCGCTAAATACATTGCTCCATTAAGGCTGCTGGATTGGCTGAGACTCACAAGTTGGAACAAGTCGGGGATCTCAAATATATGGAAAGTGGTTCTGAACTCAATGCCTCTTATACGGGACGACCTTACTTGGAGAATATCTGATGGGACATCTGTCCAAATTGGCCGAGACCCTTGGATAGGATGTGGGAATGCACATCATCTCCCTCAGGGCTTACTCCAGAACCTCAACGAGAAAGGTATCACCCACATAGTGCACATTGCGGATATGGAGAGATCGACCTTTCTCCACCAAGCTTGGAAGACTGCCCACAACTTGCTCCTTCCTAATCGGTGGCACCAAGCTTGGAGTACCTACATTGCAGCTCTCAGGGAATCCCACATTTGGCTAAGTGAAGGGGAAGATGAGATCACTTGGGCCCTTGCCAAAAATGGTCGATACTCACCAAAAGAAGGGTATCTACAACTGGCCAAGAGACACAAGCCACAACACATTGAAATATGGTGGAAGGATATGTGGAAGCTTAAAGCTCCTCCCCGAACCAGACTACTTATGTGGTCTATACTGGAAAATAAGGTGCCAATGGGTAACAATTTGTCAAGAAGAGGGCTATATGGACCTTATTGGTGCAGCCTATGTAAGAACAACACTAAATCTTTGGATCACCTCTTCCTCTCCTATCCTGTTACAATTGATCTTTGGAACTCCATTCTTTCACACACTCTCACACCTACCAGGTGGAGGGGTTAGACTACCAAGGAAGCATGGGAAAATTGGTGGTCATCTGTAACACCACCCAAAGCTAGGAACCTCCCCCTCCTCATTAGTTGGGAGATTTGGATAGCAAGGAATCACTTTGCTTTTCGAGACACCGCCCCTTGATGGCCATCCATCACATCCAGAATTATAGCCAATTACAGTTCACTTCCTAAGGACTTGGCTGCCTCTCCATCCAGGAACATCATTCCTGAGACCATCGATCACTCACAACCCTGGGCTTACTTCAATGGATCTGCAAAAGAAATAGGATGTGGAGGGTGTTGGAAATAATACTGAGAGGGGGGGTGAATCAGTATTATCAAATTCTTTTCAATATATCTTCCTTATTTATACTTTGAATAATTCTTCAAATCTTGATCATTACTTTGTATGTTAGTATCATAAAATAATGAGCAGGAACAAGAAAAGCAAATAGTCACACAAAAGAACACCAGATATAAGGTGGAAACCCAATGTGGGTGAAAACCACCTGCTGCAATATGTCTCTATCTTCTTTCAATTAGAAACTCCTTTTACAATGATTTTGTACTGGTGCAATCCTTTACCAGTACGTAGGCTACAACCTGCAGAGAGCTACAACCCTCTCTCGTTCTCCAGCTTCTCCTGGAAGGGAGCTACAACCCCCTTTGCTCTTGTACTAGCCAAGATACTAGTACGTAGGTGCTGGCCTACTGAAGGCTACAACCTTCTCTTTCTTCCAGGGACCACGTTTCATAAATTTTCAAACTGGATCCATGAACATCAATCAATCATCAAGTATATCTGCATCAAACAATCTCCTTTCCCAATTAGCACTGAATCAAGTAAACACTTCTCTGACAGCTGTACCCAGAACACAGTAACAGTAACCACACACCAAATTCTGAACCCAGAATACTGCAGCAATAGACAGAGGCAACTAGATCATAATTTAAAGATATACGCTACTTCAACAACCTGAAACCTGCGTGCAGATCTATAAAGGATAATTCCTTCTTTCAAATATTCAGACACTAATTAACCCAGATTTTCAGATTTATAGATCAAGCATGCGCCTCATATAACAGATCAAAATCATGCAAAGATACTATTATTCAAGCATAAAGATTATGACCCATCAAACTTATCCTTCTTTATGCGCTAAGGTTCCTCCTTCATTCAGATCTAGATCTGCACCATAACCCAATCACAAATATTTCAGATCTAGCACTTATTAGATATTCAATTCATTCGATGATGCTTTGCCAAATGATCTCCTTCCTCTTTTATAGTCTTAGGCCTTCCACAATACCACGGTCCAAAACCATAGGATCAAAAAACTATTGGACTAATACCATGAACCAACCATGAAAGTGCGTGAGATCAAAACTTTTGGATGAAATACCACGGACCAAAACCATAGGATCAAAAACTGTCGGACTAATACCATGAGCCAACCATGAAAGTGCGTGAAATTTTCTCTTCATGAAAGGAACTTTTCTCTGCATGAAAGTGAGTGAACTTTTTCTCTACATGAAATAACCTTTTCTCTGCATAAAAGTGCGTGAACTTTTTTTCTACATGAAATAAACTTTTCTCTGCATAAAAGTGCGTGAACTTTTCTCTACATGAAATAAACTTTTCTCTACATAAAAGTGCGTGAACTTTTCTCTACATGAAATAAACTTTTCTCTGCATATAAGTGCGTGAACTTTTATCTACATGAAGGAAACTTTTTTTTTTTCTTCATGAAAGAAACTTTTATCTTCATGAAAGTGCGTGAACTTTGCTGCACTATAATTTATCATCTGAGATGAGTGGGTTGCCATCAAGTACAACATATGTACCATAATGCCAACAGAGGGGGGCTGTTCTATAAATTTCATACATGCATCATTATCATATTCAAATGGGACTTGGAAATGGTACAAACAATTTTGCTGAACTCACCACGGCCAAATATCTCATTCAATTTGCAATAGAAAAAGACTGTCATAAACTACAAATATTTGGTGACTCGAAGATTGTATGTGACTGGATCAAAAAAACCACAACACGTCATGCATTCACACTAAGACATATATTGGATGAAGTGCATAAATGCATCACATACTTTGACAATCTTTTTTTTCACCACATATACAGAGAACGGAACACCATCGCTGACCAACTTTCCAAAGAGGCAGCGATCAGGCCATGCAACATCTAGATGATCCAGGAGCATCGGGGAGGAGAACAGTACCAGTACTACCACTGCCCATATATGGACCAGGTAGATTAGGCTCAACAGGAGCCTGACAACATCTGATTTTCGACTGTTTTTATTTCTGTTTATTTTACTCTGTTTATATATATTTTCAGTATATGACCACAGGAATACTCTCTGCGTAGAGTAAAATTTTGAAGTGTTTTATATAGTACTATTAAAAGATTGTCTCCCTATGTGGAGAACACATTTTTGGCTCTTAAATTTTGACTGGCACACAGCTACTATATTTTCATATGCTTATTACATCTACATGTAATTTTCCCATTTTAATGAAAATTACGATTTTTCCAAGGGGAAAAAAGTTCATAAACCATTGTTGCATTGGTTGGGACTTTGGGATTGATTCCATGGGATTTTATGAATATTTTGAGGGGTTGATATAAAATCAAAAGCCACAAGAGAATAATTGTTGCTACAATCCAAAGAGAAGCACATGTACATTTCTGATGATTTCTTATTTACTTCCAATCCCTTGAACATGAGTCATTATTTTTCTAGCTTAATGCTCGCTCTAGTTTAGATTTAATAAATTGATGATTTTGGGCAAAAAACTTCATTGGTTTGCAACTTCTTCATACTTTTAATCTCAATCAAAAGTAGAAGTTACCTTTTCTAGAGAATGGATATCTTTCAGGTAAATCTAAACAAAATTCTTCAAGGTAAATCTCATATGCTCATTTTCATTTGTTACCATTTTCTTATGTTTTTGTTTCAACTTTGTTTTTAGTGTTTAATAATTTAAAACTTTGTTTTGGAGGTCTTCAAGGATTTATTTGAGAACTTTGCACCCTTGCTTGCTCATATTTTCAATTTACTCTTCTTGTTTTGCTTGCTTTTGAGCTTTGGAAAAGCAGTTATGATGTCAATCAAATTGCAAATTAGCTAAATTGGGGAGTCTCTAAACCTCTAGTTTGTTTCAAAAGCCTTATTTTTATTAGAAAATTGTTACGATGTTTCCATGCAATCTTAGTTTCGAAACAATAAAATTTTCAAAGTAAGAAACTTCTTATTTGGCTTCATAACTTCTATCTAGAGTTAGAATTTTTGTTTTCTTTAAAAGCCTAATTATCTATAACTTTGTGAGACCTAGTTAATCAAAATCTCAACTTAATAAAAACATGTATTTCTTATTCATACTTCAGATTATTTTGTTAAGACATTTTAAATAGCCCTTTTGAGGTTTCTTTCATTATGGATTTTCTTTTATCTCTCCCTTTTGGTTTTCATTTTTTTTTTTTTGGTTTGCATTGATTTTCCAATGTGTTAATTTCACCTTTGCTTCAGATTGGATTTAGTGATGTCACTAACATTTATATGGAAGGAATTTTTCTTACTCAACATTTTTTGGCATGCATGAGATGTTATGCAACCAGCTCACAAAATAAGAGAAAAGATAGATCAACGACTTGAGAAATAGCCTCTTTGAAGCAGAAACCTCCTCTACATTCATAAATGATAAATTCTTGTATTATACAAATGACAAGACCTTCTTTCTATATATAAGAGTCTAAGGGGTCACAATATAATCCGAGCCTACATAAAAATAATAATGTAAGGGTACAACAATAACAATAGTGGGCTTTTGTGGGGCACAAAAATAACAATATGGCTACATGGGCCCAACAATAACAATAAGGATGATACAATAACAATAAAAATAAGGGTCTACACTAGTATTATGGGAACCTAACATGCCCCTCTCTTTCAAAAAAGTGTTGTCCTCAAAGCTTGAGTAGTTTTGGGTGCTTCTATATAAAATTTGCTTCCTCCCATGTGGAGTATTCAACAGGTAAGTTCTTCCACTTAATGCGATACTCTAAAATTGATTTATTTTGTAGCTGTCGGTTTATTATTTCTGTGTCTGCTTCAGGCTCCAATATGATTCTTCCTTCCTCATCAAGTTTTGGCAATATTGTTTGAACTGAGAGCTTGTCATCGATAACCTTCTTTAAGCATGAAACATGGAAAATTGGGTGCACTCGGGAAGATGCAGGAAGATCCAATTTGTATGCCATAGTTTATGAGCCTCAGTATTGCAACAAGAATATTGCAAATCCCAAGGCTACCAACTTAAATTATCAACCCGGGGCCTGTACAAACTTAAGAGGTGTCGAACTGTATGTGAAACATACAATGTGTCCTCTTTTTGTTCATATGATGTAATGGAGTGTATATCATGAAATCAAAGCCTAAGATAGTTACATAAATGTAAAAGTTATTGTGAAAAGAAATTAATCCTAGGCAAGAACAACAATCTGTAATTGAAATCCTAAGAGCATGAATTCTGATTAATAGGCCTAATCTACTTTGTAAAAAGGCATGTACCAATTGGTGTTCATTCTTCCTCAAGCATGGATTTAGAGGCTAAGGGTCATGATTCAAGCCTAAGAGTCAAAAACCAAGATTTTGGAGAAAATTTAGTCAATTTTACACGTGCTACAGGAGGTTTCTGCAGATGAAACATAATTGCTAACGACGAAACAAAATTACTACAAGAGAAACATAATTGCTATAGGAGGAGATAATTCACCCAATGACCAAGTAAATCAAATTCAAATGGGATGGGAATTTTTTTTTATTAATTAGAATTTCTTAGGACTCCATTCCAAGTTGAATCACTCCAAAATACCCTTGTTAATACGTGTTAAGAAATAACAAAAAATTACTACTCTAAAACCTAGAAATTCAAGAAATAGTGAGCTAGTTAACCTATCAAATGTATAACCTAATCAAGTGAAAATGCATTGGGGTGGTATTTTTTATTAAATTGAATATTTTTATGACCTAATCCAGGTGGAATCAATTCAATTGAATCTCATTAACATGTTCTAAAAAATAGCATAAAATTACTACTTTTTGCTACAAGGGACTTCCAGAAATTCTAGATTTGTGAACTAGTAAACCAATACAAGTAACTCAATGATGAATATGAATTTTAAAATATATTCTTAGGATTCATCATTCTTGTGAATCTATAAATAATCTGCAAAACAACTCACTATAATTTAACCCAATCCTACAAAAAGAAAAACATCAATACTAAATGTAGAAATAGGAAAAACAAGAATAAGAGATGTGTGTGAATAAGAAATGAAAAGAAGAAAATAAAATTATACAAAAGGGCTCTGAGGCTCCTAGGAGGGCCAATCCCAAGGAAACTCATATTCCTATGAAAGAGACCAAGCTTTCGAAGCTAAAAATGGCACCAAACTTCATTATTTGAATCACTCCAAGTACATCCCTGTTAGAAATGAAAATGGAGTTGCAAAAATACAAGTTTTCTCCACAAGAAGACTAAGAAATACATGCTGCTAGAGGAAAATTTGAGTTGGTACTCACAAAAAATGATGAGGAAGAATTCTACTCAAAAGTAGGAAGCTTTCCCCTCCAAAATCCGCTAAATAGAGGATCTGGTTCCCAACACTATGAATCTGCATTGATAGGGAACATTCCTAGATTTTCTCAATCATTGGTGTAGAAAATCTGTTTTGTAGGTTAAGCTGATAATGAAATGTAAATCAAAGCAAAATATGATAACCTACTCCTACTATCAATTTGCGGAAGCTTAAAGATCGAGCTAAACAATATAGCCAGAAGAAGAAGAATCAATCACACAATACACATGAAAATTCTTTGGGGAAAGCCTCAGCTAAAAAACCCCACTATCTGTATTATCATACAAGGTGGAAATACATAGGAATTATACAAAGACTTAGCTCTCATAGCTAGCCAGCTCTCAGTACAATCCTCATAGATGCTCATAGGAAATCTTGGTTGCTCTCCAACCTTCCTTTCTGCCCTCCAAGCTTCCATTTCCTTGCGATGTTCCTCTGGGATTATTCTCCTTCAACCTAGTGGAAAACCTCTTCTACCCAGTGGATGATCACCTGATCTCACACACTGTCAAAACTATGAAATCCTCACGGAGTGATACCTTTATTGCATGCATGAGTTTTCTTTATAAAAAAACACATGCAACTGATAGTACACTATCCTTGACTTTAATCTCAACTGGGTCTTTCTCGGAATAGACATGCATGAGTTTCTGATGAGGGAATCTTCAGTTAACTGGAGTATACTAGTTGAGTGCATGCATGCATCAACTGGCTATTAACTCACCATTAGTTCCTCAGATAGTTTGGAACTAATTTAACTAGACTTAACTCAGTAAACTGAGTTAACTAATTACAAGCCAAATATAACTTAATCTTATCTCCTTAATTTAAGGGATAACTCTTGCATGACTTCAAAAAGATTTCTAACTTGAATATCTCCAACTAATTAAGTCAAAATAACTTAATTAATTATTTCTAAGTAGCTGTTATGACTAAATTTTATTTTAATTCACAATTTAATTCAAGGAAAAATTAAATTGGAATATTCTTGTTGCCACACTTCAACACTCCCTGTCAACAAGAAAGGGATTATCTGCCACCCCGATCCTATCTCTATGGAACTCGAATTTACACTTTGACAATGCCTTTGTCAAAATGTCAGCATCTTTCTCCTCTGTCGAAATATACTGCAGCAACATGATCCTCCCATCATCAGCATCTTGCTTTACCTTGTAAAGCCAACAAGAACTCACAACTAACTTGTTCTCTGGTCTCAAAACCACGTCCTAAACACTGTTACAAACTATGGAGTCATACTCCTCCACCATAGCATCAACACAAATCGGCTATTGCACTGCTTCCTCAAAGGAAGATGGCTCAGTATCAACACATTCCCCAACAAGGGCCATGTATCTAGTGTACCTCTCAGGTGATCTCCTCTATTTGCACTGAGAAAATGGTGCTCCCACATTCTCTCTCACATCATCCAACAATTTTTCATCTTCTCTTGTGTGCTTCCGTCCATCTCTGGAAGACTTTGCTTGAGTGGATGTCTCCACTCCTAGAACCTCTGCATGCGGCTGCTCTGCATTAGTTTGAGGCTCCTCCTCCTTAGGAACCAACAATTCCTCCATAGCATGCAGTTGGAACTCCCTCTCAAGGGAAACTTGCATGGCCTTCTGCTCATCAAACTTGAGATCTCAGCGAACCACTATCCTTCGACTGGTAGGCAAGTACACCCGATAGTTGTGAGGTGTATTAGTGTACCCCACAAGTATCCCCAACTCTACTGTTAGCTCAAGATTCTTCCATGCATCCTTTGTCACATGGAAATATACCGATGAGCCAAAGATCCTGAAGTGACCCACATCTAGTCTCTTACCGGAGAAAGCTTCCTTTGGTGTCTTCATCCCAAGTATGTGATGCGGCCTTCTATTCTGCAAATAGACTGTTGTGTTGCATGTCTTAGCCCACAAGTGAAGTGGTAGGCCTTGTTCGTGCAATATTTCCCGTGTTGCCCCTACAATAGTTTTGTTCTTCCTTTCTGCCACCCCATTCTGGTGTGGGTTATGAGGATCCGTCAACTCTCGTTTAATTCCTTCCGCTGCACAGGAGTCCTTAAACTCTCGAGAGACATATTCTCCACCATTGTCACTTCTCAAGGCCTTGATCTTCTTCCTTGACTCTTTCTTGATTAAAGCTTTGAACTCACAAAACTTTGTGAATGTTTGGTCCTTCTTCTGCATGAAATATATCCAGCATTTACGAGAATAATCATTAATGAAAATCACATAATACCTTTGCTTTGCTGTGGATTCCATCGAAAATGGTCCACACACATCAGTATGAACTCACTCTAAGATATCCTTTTCTCGACTGTCTCGATCATGAAAGGAAGACTTGGTGTACTTTCCCAAGGTACAACCTTTGCATGTGTCAACTTGCTCAAGTTTACCTTTGGGAAGTCCTGTAGATATTTGTTTCATTATCTTCAAATCCCCATGATGCAAATGGCGCAACCGCCTGTGCCACAACTCGCCAATGTCTTGTCTTTGCACCAATTATGCTTTCGTACTCAATGCTGCACAATCATCTACCTCTAGTTTATAGAGATTCTTCACTCGAATCCCTATCCTCTTGGTCTGACCCATGGATATGTGTCTTAGGAACGCCTTTCCTTTACTGAAGACAACATCATATCCTTTGTCTTCCAACATCGCGATTGATACCATGTTCTTCTTCAGTCAAGGCACATACTTCACATCTGTCAAGGTGATAGGAGCTCCATGCTCCCTCTGAAAAGCAACCGTGCCCACTCCTTAAACACTATACCTTCCATCGTCACCCATATCTATGCGCATCTTCAGGTCTTTCTCCTCCAAGGCATTGAATAAACTTTTATCATCGGTCATGTGGAATGAGGCTCCATTGTCAAGATACTAGACATAACCCATCATCAATGACACCATGCATGCGATGAGGGTAAAGTCCATTTCAAACTGAGAGGCTAATGCCTCACCTTCCGATCCTTCCGAGGATCCCTTCTTGGACTTCTTCATTGGAAAATTAGTCACATAATGTCCCAGCTTGTGACAATTAAAGCATATCACTTTAGACTTGTAACCCTTCTTTCCTCCATGAGAAGAATTCGATTTGGAATGGGAATCCTTCCCCTTCCCTTTCCTTGCCTTACTTTCTAAGGTCAGATTTTCTTCATCATCATTCTTGGATGAAGAAGCATTTCATGTGCTCCTCCTGATCTCCTCCTGCATAAGATCTAACCACAGTCATTCCCAATCCAACAGTTTCTCCCTTCCATTCACAGAGTCCTGGTAGCTATTCCAACTCTTTGGAATGCCAAGGAGAGTGAGACTCACCATATCATCATCGACAGTAGTTATTCCCACATTTCCAAGCTCATCTCTACAGGTGGTGAGCTTGTTCATATATGTGGAAATAGTATTGCCCTTCTCCATCTTGATTCTTCGAAGCTTATCCTTGAGCGCCAATTTCCTCTGGTCGCTACTATTCTAGTAGAGGTCCTTCAATGTCTTCCACATTGAAAATGGAGTATCCTTCCCATGGAGACTCGAGACAATATGGTCTTGAACTCCCTCAAGGATGATCCGTCTTGCCTTCGCCACACACTTCTTCCACTTAGCCAACTCTTGTGCATTAGTTGAAGTTGGCTTTGGGATTTCTTGATCAATGAATTCCTTCAAGCCATTGTCTTCTAATATAGCCTCCATTATATCTTTCCATGCTATGTAATTCGAGCTACCTTCCAAGGAATACTTGAGTCTCAAGCCATAGAATGCCATTGGCAAACTTTGAAGTATGATATGAATTCGATTTGCACCTGCAACCCCGAACTTCAGACTTCAAATTCTCTTCTCAGTATACTGTTCATCGCTCTAATACGGTGTAGAAAATTTCTACAAATCCAGCCCCGATACCATTTAGAAAATTTTTACAAAACCATCTCTAATACCATGTAGAAAATCTGTTGTGTAGGTTAACCCTATAATGCAATATAAATCAAAGAAGAATATTGTAACCTACTTCTACTATCAATTTGCAGAAGCTTAAAGATCGAGCTGAACAATATAACCAAAAGAAGAATAATTAATCACACAATACACATGAAAATACTTTGGGGAAAGCCTTAGCTAAAAAACCCCACTATTTGTATTATCATACAAGGTGGAAATACATAGGAATTATACAAATCGTTAGCTCTCACAGCTAGCTAGCTCTCACTACAATCCTCACAGATGCTCACAGGCAATCTTGGCTTCTCTCCAACCTTCCTCTCTGCCCTCCAAGCTCCTATTTCCTTGCGTTGTTCCTCTGGGATGATTCTCCTTCAACCTAGTGGAAAACCTCTTCTACCCAGTGGATGATCACCTGATCTCACACACTATTAGAACTGCGCAATCCTTAAGGAATGATACCTTGACTACATGCATGATTTTCTTTATAAGAAAACACATTCAACTGATAGTACACTGTCCTTGACTTTAATCTCAACTGGGTCTTTCTCAGAATAGACATGCATGGGTTTCTGATGAGGGAATCTTCAATTAACTAGAGTACACTAATTGAGTGCATGCATGCATCAACTGACTATTAACTCACCATTAGTTCCTCAAATAATTTGGAACTAATTTAACTGGACTTAACTCAGTAAACTGAGTTAACTATTTACAACTCAAATATAACTCAATCTTATCTCCTTAATTTAAGGGATAACTCTTGCATGACTTCAAAAAGACCTCTAACTTGAATTCCTCCAACTAATTAAGTCAAAATAACTTAATTGATTATTTCCAAGTAGCTGTTAAGACTAAATTCGATTTTAATTCACAATTTAATTCAAGGAAAAATTAAATTGGAATATTCTTGTTGCCACATTTCAACAACTGGAGCTCCAAAATTTGTGCAATAATTTCATAATATTCTGTTGATTTATTATCCAATCTTGATCCTCCTGTATTAGGGAGAAAGTCCCTAGATTTTCTCGTCCTCCAAATCTTCATAATTTTCCCAATATTCTCACAATATTCTTCAAAAGTAATAATATTAGGCACAAATATGCAATTATCTCTAAACCTTAATAATGAGCATATTAAAGTTAAAAATATGTCATCTAATGCAAAAAATAGAGGTTTAATGTGTTGAAGGATGGTTAGATGGGCCTTAATTTATGTCTAATTTGCAGGCCCATCATACCCCCCTACTAAAACTGTTGCTCATCCTCTGAGCAACTTAGTGACCTAATTGTGCTCATTCATGGTCCTAGTGGCCTCCTTAACATCCCAAGCTACTTCAGAAGGAATTTTGGCACATATTCTCTTGCTCCATTCTCTTCATCTTCTTCTCCAACTCCTTGTTTTGTAGATCCATCCTCTTCTTCAAGTTCTAATTAGGCTTGTGCTTGTGTCTTAAGAAAAGCCTCCCTATTAATGTCCACATAATTTTCCCATGGTACAAGTTTTTCAAAATTCTCCATAGCATATGTGATAATTAGCATCCTTGATGAGTCTTTGGACTCTCTTTAATTGAAACCACCCCCCATGATTGTCACTGTGATTTTCCAAAGTTTGGAAAACCAATACTCTCAATCTACTACAAGGGTAAAAGAGAAATTTTATCCATACTGGTTAGAGGAAGGAAAACTTTAGACTCAACTCAAAAACAATTCCATTTCCTTTCTTATCTTTCTTAACTCAAAAGAAACATTCTCATTCATTTTTTTTATTCTCAAACTGCTATCAAAATTTGATTGAAGGAATGAGAGGTTTTACAGGTTTCTTGTCCATAGATGGCAGAGAAAAATGTGTACTTACCCTTCTCTTAGATGTACCTCTTCAAATCTAGGGTAAAGTTTCTCAAAATTAGGCTTTTAGTAGCTCTCTGGACTTTCCTGTAGCACACTGTCTTCTCCTGTAGAAAATTTGTTTCTCCTGTAGCAACCTTGTTTCTCCTGTAGCAACCCTGTTTTCTCCTGTAGCATGGAAGTTTGTGCTTTGAGTTGCTTAGCTAAGGCTTCTCTAGTGGTTGGCCTTCTCATGTATGTCAAAAGTTGCTTCCCCTTTGGTTGAAACCTCCCCCCCAATGTTCCTACTATTGTCTCAAATTATTTGAAAGGAATTCCCAATATTTTTCTTTGAATAATGTAGGGTGTAGAGGTAGAGATAGGGTGGTTGATTTTTGGTTAGAGAAAGAGAAGAATGATACCCCTATCTCAATGAAAGACTTCCTCTCCTCTTTCCTTTCCCCTCTTATATAAGAAAACAAAATTTCGAAAGGAATTTACCTCTTCAGGTTTTTGTTACATGTTGCATTTACTATGCAATTATATGGAAAGTGAGGAGGGGGGATGCTACTTAACTGGTTGAGGGTGACCAAGACTATTGAACCATCCTTAGTTTATAAAACCTCATCTATTATGGGTTGAAAACAAATTTCTAACCATAACATGCTCAAGAGAAGAGGTGAAAAAAATTGCAAACCTGTACCTACCTGTGATGCCAATTTGTTGTAGATGCTTACATGCTGGAGCCAGACTTCACAATATGATGATCTTGAAGGTGTTGGTTTCCTTTGTTTGCTTCTTCACGGGTCTTCTTAGCTTAATGATCCTTTGACTGATAAAATTTTTGTTTGTGCAGGTTTCTTCCCAGTGTCCCATCTATTGTTGGTGGAGTGGATGGACTACTTCCTAAGGAGGACGTGTCCCTTCTGAACTTCAAAAATGGCTTCATGATGCTCAAGGTGGCTAGTTCTTTTGCTATGTGGATCGAAAAAATTGATGTTGAGTTAAGTTATAACTATATATGCTTCTACATGAGGAATCCTCTTCATGTAGCAGCCATTTAATTCCTCTTTGAGGCCTCATTACTGCATGTGGTATTGATGGAAAGTCATAGGATATATAAGTACAAGGTTAAAATCATCAAGAGGTGGTGTAGGTGGTGGAAAAGTTGATGAGAGAGATTTTTCTGATTTTTTTCATGTAAGGTAGAGTGGAATTTGAAGATGAATCTTGGCTAGATGGATTGGATGGGTGATGAAAGTGGTGATGGGGAACCTCTCTCAACCTTCCCTAGGGAAGACATGACCTTTTTACCCCTTCCTCCAATCAAATATGCCTCTTGTAGCATAACTTTTTTATCCATATCTGTCAAATGGTAGACTGTATTGACATGAAATTTTTTGAGCATCTTTCCATCATCTGTGTGAACCTCCCCCAAAAAAATATTGGCCAATGGATGCACGAATCTTGAGAAAAATTAAAAATGGTTGTAGGTGATGGAGACCGATTTCTCAAAAAGTATGCACCGTAATTTGCTAAAATTGCTTGAGCATGTTACCATAATCCATATGCATCTCCTCATGAAAAATATCAGCCAATGGATGCACAGATTTAAAGATATGATAAAAACAATTTTCTTTTATGTGTATTTTGGATTCCTGTAGCAAAACAAAGCCCTCCTGTAGCATTTTAGGACAGTGATGAAAATTCATCCAAAAGGCTTGGGAATGATGGGAAATGTCATGGAAATGGATGAGGGTGATGGATTGACATGTCCTTGGTCTTTCTTGAGCAATTTTCACAAAAGGTAAGAAGCCCAAGGTTGATTGTTTATTACTTTTTGCTTGCCTCATTGCTCATTTCTTTCTATTTCTATTTTTTGGCGTTGACCTATTTCTTTTCCTTATGCAAGTGGAGGAGTACCTACATGAAAGTACTTATATACAATTGGAGGACAAATATTTTTTTTATTTCATCCTCTTTTCTTTTTTTTTCTTTAGGCTTACTAGTTGCCTCAATGAGGTTTTCAACTAGTATGTCTCCGTAGGCGCCTTAGAAGAGGTTTTCACCTAGGATATTATTTCTTTTATTTTTTTTCCAACCCATTGACCACCTCATGGAAGTTTTCTATCAATGAGCCAATATCAGACACTGCAAAGGAGGTTTTCACCTGAGATTTTATTTTTTCCTCATTTTTTTCATTTTTTATTTCTTTTTCTATCCTACTCTACTTGAAAAACAAAACCGCTTTCAAGTATAAGAGTACTTCCAATGGATCCATTTGTACATCAAGATGATAGATAAATTCACGTGTAGGCTTGAAGTGTATTCTTTGACATGTACATGGGTTTTAGAGACCAAATGCTTTGACTTTGACGATATCAAGTATTGTTGAAGAAGAGAGTGATGCTCCATCTTGTTGATTTTATGAAACCAAACCTCAATATAACTTTGATGCCCTTGATTTGATTTCTTATCTGGATCATTCTTCGTGTATTATTATACCATGACATTCAAATATTCCTCTTTTTTCTGATTATTCTCTTGAAAAAATGGAAGATATTATGCTAAACATGAGGTAACTTTCTCAATCTCTGATTTGATGTCTGCTCTTCATCAAGTGCAACCCATGATTCTTTGTTCTTCTCATTTGAATCTTCTTTTTTCTTAATGTTGTCCTTCAATGGCATCAAGAGAATCTCTTTTTTTGCAATATTCTTCCTGAGATAATATGAATACCATTGAGATCAAGAGGATATGTTAGGAAGTGTTGTACCTCATCATTGTAAGTGGGTTGAGCTACTTCCTTGTGTGGGTTTGGAAATGGTGGTATAAGTACTTGAGTGGGAGTGGATCTTTGAGATGGATGTGGTTTGGGTTGTGTTTGTAGTAGAGGTGGATGGTAGGGATAACATGGAGTTGGGAATGGAGAATATTGAGGAAAGTATTGAGGATATTGTGGATTTCTTCCATAAGGTCCTTGCCAACCTTGTTTCCAAGATTGGCTTTGGGGTTGAGATGGCCAAGGTTGTCAAGGAAAGGGTGTGTTCCAATTACTTTGAGATGGATGTGCATAACCATGAAATTTTGAATTAGGTTCTTTCATCATAATAGGTTGACTAGGTTAGCATGGTCCTCTTGGAGATACATAACATAACTACTTTGGTGATTGACTTGCTCCATTGTCCTCTTGGTAAACTTCCTTCAACCTTGGTAATGATGGGAAATATTTAATAACATGTGATTTTGCATGGACAACACAAATATCAACATCTTCTTTTTCCTCACCTTGCATTCTTAACATTTCTACTTGTTTGCTTAGATTGCTAAGAATTTCACTTTTAAATTCATCAAACAAATTTCCAAGTTTAGCTTGACTTACCGATCCTGATGTTGATTTACTTGCTCTTTCCCTTCCTCTTGGTATGCACTTGCATGTTTCATCAATTTATTCAAATGATAATTGGTATAAATCACCTCTACTCTTGAGATTAAGGAGATCAGTCCACTCATCCCTAATTGTTCTAAGTAAGAGGGTTTTAAGGGTGTCAAACCCTAAATTATGTAATTTTTCCCTCTTAACAAAATACATAAATCGCTTCATTAGATCCTCAAGGCTCTCAACTTTTGTTTGAGTCATTCTAAATATTTCTTCTTTAAGATTATGATATTTATAGTTTTCTAGAAATATCTTTTGCATATCATTTCATGATCTTATTGAATTAGTCCCTAAACTCATAAACCATTTAAGAGCTCTATCCTTCAATGTTTTCGGAAACAATCTCAATTTTTGAGTGTTTAATAAGTAACCATAAGATCTACAAAGGATTTAAAATTCAAAGAGAAAGCTTTCCAAATCCTCTGACCTCATACCATGGAAGTTGGGAAGGATAGATGTAGGGATGTTCTTCATATGAACATTGATATTAGTATCTTGAATGGGAAATACAAGAGGATCTTATTGTTGGGACGGGGTCCCCTGGGTCAAATTCGTTAAGTTGCATTAAATATTATAAAGTCTCCACATTTTTAGGAGTGGAGCACGAGTAGCGTAGGTTGATATGAGTTAAAGGGGCTTTAGGAAGATCAAATCCCCTTAGTTTGTTAGATTCAATCTGTTTTGAGACCTACCCATGGTCCACAGACCATTGTATTGTAATGAAGAAGAAAATAAAAGGAAGTCATAGAAGAGTCATAAGAGAGCTAAGTAAGAAAGGAAGTCATAGAAGAGTCATAAGAGAGCCAAGTAAGAATAGTGTGTGATTTGGGTCTGATTTTATCTATTTTGTACTTGGGCGAAGGGAAAGGCTTTTGTAGTTATGTGCACAGAGACCTTGGTAAGTCCGTATTTGAATGCATGGGCCCTTGCAGCTGTGTGCGCAGGGTTGGAAGAAGTTGTAATTGAAGATATGAAGTATAATAAAAGACTTATTTTGAAGAACTATGTGTGCATCTATGTATTATTGTTTTATCTATAATTTTATTGTATTTATGATCTGTTGAATGCATTTAATAAGGAAAAGTACTTAATAGATTCATGAAGACATGGATCTGTTTATTTATATGATGTTATGCATTTTTAGCACAATCGGCTAAGGACATAAATTTTCTAACTATTAATTACTGCAAAGGCTAGGTTTTAAGGGTTAGGGTTCGCGAAGGTCAAGATAAATCGCTAAGTTTTGCAGAAACACATCACATAGTCATTTGGATGTAGAAACCTAGTTCTAGCGTCCCCCAATACTACCTCGGGTGAGACTGCATGCTGCACTATGCGGGTTGTTGCTGAAAGGGCCGGTAGTGTAGGGATTTGTTAGTTAGCACAGGTAACTTCGAACTTGGGCCCAAGCCCCCTCAAGCCAAAAAATGGTTTTATTACCAGGACCAGGATCTATCTGAGGAATGTGTGATGTGGCATAAGTGGATACCAACTAAGAAGGAGATTGAGAAGTGGATAGATCAAAAGTTGCATGAGTTTGCAGCTCAAGAAAACAGGAATTTGCGCCTGTTGAAAGAAGAGTGGTTGCAGAGATACTTGTATACAGAGGAACAAAAAGTTTTCTTCTGCTCTTTTTCGTGTGAATTATACCAATGGTTGGCTAAATTGTCATATGGTCAACCTACTAGAAGTTGGATAACCCTATTGTATGAACTCTAGAGTTAGTGAAGCGCCTAGAAGGATAAAAATACAAGGTTGTGAAGGCTGTCAATTATTGGATCGATAGTATTTTGGGCAGATTTATTACGGATTTCACAATTGATATGTCTGCTAGTTATAGCGAAGTTGAACACCAGTTTTTCTAAAGTCTCTAAAAAACTTGGATTAAAATTTTATTGTGCGAGAAACAGGTTATGCCGCTAAATTAATGTTTAGGAGAAATTCGACGGGACCTACGCAAAGTAAGAAACAATTCAGAAAGGATCTAGATACAATTGTTGAGTACAATCATCTCTTGGTAGCTTCTGATAGCGAAGAATAAAGTAATAGTCCAAATACGCCTAGAGGTGTGCCGCATTAGGTAGATCAGGGCAGTGCGGGAATACCACATCCATCCACTCCACCTCCACCATCACCTCCACCTCACAAACCTATGCCTCCACTATTCAGTATGGTGAACACTATGAAGATGCCTACATTCAGGGGTCTAGGGACAGAAGACCATGATCAATTTTGGTTTGTAGCATATGCTATGTGGAATTCACAGCAGATAATGAATGACAATCTGAAGAAAGTGCAATTGGTCACAACATTGCAAGACAGGGTGCTGAGTTGGTATATTAAGTACAGTACGACTCATCTAGTTGCGTCATTGAAAGACAAAAAAGATGTGCTGAATAATGAATTAACAAGGCCTAAATATCAAGCCCAGTCTGTGACTGAGGTCAAAGAAATTAAGTATAAGGTGAATGAATCTGCATGGGATTTTGATCAAAGGTTGAAATCTCTGCTACAACAGGCTAATCTACAGATCTTGGATGAGAAACATAAGGATTGGTATATTTCTTCGTTGTTACCTCACGTCAGATTACCATTGTCATTGCAGAAGTTTAGATTGCAGGCTGAAGTGTTGGGCTTCACCTATTCAATGTACAAATCTGGGAGTGCAACAAATTCAATCATAGTTGAATAGCTTGCATATGGAGTTACAGGATCTCAAAAGGGGGAAAGAGGTCCAAAATGAGACCCATGCTGAAGTATGGTGCTTAAAGTGCAAAGGAAATGGTCATGACAAGGATCATTTCCTAGTATATCATAAATATCTAATTAGGGGATGTCTTATCCCTTTGAAGCCAAAAAATTCTGCTGGATCAAGTAATAGTGTAGTGACATGGCGCGATATCTTCTAGATGACAAGAAAACACTCAACAAACAATTACCATTCGTTGCATAAGTTCATGCAGACTCCCAAACAACTATTCTATAATTTCTGTAAATCTGTAGGCCATGATGAGTGCAATTATTGAAGTTTTGAGAAGAATCTTCGGCGAAAATCACATAGAAATATTTTTTCCGATGCGTTTCGAACCAACCAGTGTGGTTCATCGTCAGGACAAGTTGAATGAGCAAATCTTGCTATGCATTATAAATAGATCAGGCAAAATGTCCAATGACCAAATTTCTAGATCAGGTAACGGTTAAAATGATAACGACTAGATTGACCAGGGAACGACTAGTTAGACCATGAAGGGCATAAGAGAGTTCAATTATTAATTTCTTAATAAATGGAACATTTTTATAATTGCAAATATATGTTGGAATAAGCGATTTAATATATTATAATTCTAAAATAAATCAAGTCATAGAGAATAGTTGATTATATTTTAATTAAATATAAGTTAATTATATTTTAAATAAAATATAAGTTAAGGGACATTTAAAACTTAAATTAAGAAAATAAATTAATTGGTTATCAAAGATGTTTATAAATATTAGTTAGTTGAATAAGTTAAAAATAGAATAATCTAAAAATAGCTATTTCTATTTTAAAATGAAAGCTAGAGGACCTATATTAAAATAAATAGATTAGTATCATATTTGAAGTCAAAGAGTATCCCTATAAAAATATTAGAGAGATTACAATATAGATTATTAAGAGTAAAAAAATAAAAAAATAAAAAAATAAAAAATAAAAAATAAAATTCAAAATTCAAAAAAATTAAATAAAAATAAAAATAAAAATAAAAATAAAAAATAAATAAAAATAAAAATAAAAATTAATTAATTAATTAATTAATTAAAAAAGAAGAAAAAAGAAAAAAGAAAAATAATAATAATAATAATAATAAAAACTAATAATAATAATAATAATAATAATAATAATAATAATAAAATAAATAAATAAATCAAATCAAATAAAAATATTAATATTAGTTTAAAAGTCAAAGGGATTTAAATATTAGAGAAATCAAGAATTCGAAAAAAAGAAAAAATAATAATAATAATAATAATAATAATAATAATAATAAAGAGAGAAAGCAACTAGGAGGAGAGGGCTGGGACCCAACAACTACTGATCTTCCAGCCATCCTCTCTATTGAGATTGTTCGGCCTTTTTTCAATCTCAAGGGCTTCCCTAAATTTCCGATGATGGAATTGCGACACTCTAGCAATCACACTAGCTTCTTCGATGCAGACATGATGATTGGTTTTCTCCACATGCTCTCCTAAAGCGAAAGACTTGGTTCTCATATGCTTGAGGTCAGCTGCGTGCTCACTAATCCTTTGGTTAATGGAGCGACCAGTCTCACCGATATAGGGGGTCCCACAAGAATAAGGAATAATATAAACCCCTTTCATGTCCTTGGGGTCGATAGGATCCTTCACAGATTTGATGGACTTACGAATGGTGTTAAGAGGTATAAAGGTTGCAGGGACATTATGCTTCTTAAGAACCCTCGCAATCCTATCCGTGGTCCCTTGGACATAAGGAAGATGAACACCAGGAATCCAATCCTTAGGTTCTTTTCTGGATAACGAATTCTTAGTAGCTTTGAGGAAAGCCTTTTGTCCCAAATGTATGTTATAATCATTCTCAACAAAGAATGAGGATGGTTCCCTCTCCCACCGAGTGTTTCGCAATAAAACTCATACAGAGCAATATCTTCATGCTAGTTCCCACCATTTCTCGGCCCAGAAGTTGGGTGTTCTCAACACCCTAGCGACTCGTGCCGTAAGGATCTCTGATGAAAGGAGATTCGAGGAGGAGAAGTCCCATCTCCTTAATGTCTTTGTTGAGAACGGTTATAGCAGACATTTGGGACAAAAGGCTTTCCTCAAAGCTACTAAGAATTCGTTATCCAGAGAAGAACCTAAGGATCGGATTCCTGGTGTTCATCTTCCTTATGTCGAAGGGACAACGGATAGGATTGCGAGGGTTCTTAAGAAGCATAATGTCCCTGCAACCTTTAGACCTCTTAACACCATTCGTAAGTCCCTCAAATCTGTGAAGGATCCTATCGACCCCAAGGACATGAAAGGGGTTTATATTATTCCTTGTTCTTGTGGGACCCCCTATATCGGTGAGACTGGTCGCTCCATTAACCAAAGGATTAGTGAGCACGTAGCTGACCTCAAGCATATGAGAACCAAGTCTTCCGCTTTAGCAGAGCATGTGGAGAAAACCAATCATCATGTCTGCATCGAAGAAGCTAGTGTGATTGCTAGAGTGTCGCAATTCCATCATCGGAAATTTAGGGAAGCCCTTGAGATTGAAAAAAGGCCGAACAATCTCAATACAGAGGATGGTTGGAAGATTAGTAGTTGCTGGGTCCCAGCGCTCTCCTCCTAGTCGCTTTCTCCCTTCATTATTATTATTATTATTATTATTCGAATTCTTGATTTCTCTAATATTTAAATCCCTTTGACTTTTAAACTGATATTAATATTTTTATTTGATTTGATTTGTTTTGATTTATTTTATTATTATTATTATTATTATTAGTTTTTATTTTTATTTTTATTTATTATTATTATTATTATTTTTTAATTAATTAGTTAATTAATTTATTTTTATTTTTATTTTTATTTTTTTTATATTTTTTTGCATTTCTTATATTTTTTATATTTTTTTATTATTTATTTATTTATTTTATTTTATTTTATTTATTTTATTATTATTATTATTTTTTACCCTTAATAATCTATATTGTAATCTCTCTAATATTTTTATAGGGATACTCTTTGACTTCAAATATGATACTAATCTATTTATTTTAATATAGGTCCTCTAGCTTTTATTTTAAAATAGAAATAGCTATTTTTAGATTATTCTATTTTTAACTTATTCAACTAACTAATATTTATAAACATCTTTGATAAGCAATTAATTTATTCATTTATTTTCTTAATTTAAGTTTTAAATGCCCCTTAACTTATATTTTATTTAAAATATAATTAACTTATATTTAATTAAAATATAATCAACTATTCTCTATGACTTGATTTATTTTAGAATTATAATATATTAACTCACTTATTCCAACATATATTTGCAATTATAAAAATGGTCCATTTATTAAGAAATTAATAATTGAACTTTCTTATGCCCTTCATGGTCTAACTAGCCATTCCCTGGTCAATCTAGCTGTTATCATTTTAACCGTTACCTGATCTAGAAATTTGGTCATTGGACATTCTGCCCGATCTATTTATAATGCATAGCAAGATCTGCTCATTCAACTTGTCCTGACGATGAACCACACTGGTTGGTTCGAAACGCGTCGACAAAAATATTTCTATGTGATTTTTGCCGAAGATTCTTCTCAAAATTGATATGGATCACAGAAGCCTAAATTCTCTAATTATTGAAGTTATGAGTTAATGATGGATAGAACTACTACATATTGAGTACAAGCTGATACTTGTCTGCAGAAATATCAAGGCACACCTGCATCACATGGAGGATTCCAGGGATGAGGAAGAGGATGAGAGGGAGGAGTTGTAAGAGGTAATGGATAGGTTATTTGTTACAATTGTGGGAAACCAAGTCACTATGCATGAGATTGTCAGAACCTGACACACCCCTCTCGTCAATATTTCTGACATTTTGACCACGTTATAGAGGATTGTCCTGTACTCATTGCAGAGATGCAAGAGAAGAAGAACCAACAACCCACTCAAAACATCCAAATGATGAGGTCAGAGCAACATGAGGGTGACCCCAGTGTCAATATAGTTACACAGAGCGGTATAGCTATCGGGGAAGATAAAGTCACGGGAAAATAGCTAGAATAGAATTTGTGGGTGCATAGATCTACTAACAATGATACTAAATTTGATTTGCATAAGGAAAAAGAAACATTTATGGAGGCAAAGAAGAGATTTGTCGATTCGGGAGCTTCCACGTCAAAGAATCAGAGTGCATGAATGGAGAAGCCTGAAGAAGTCACTGTTGCATAGGAAATAGATCCTTCAGTATTGACATCCTTCTTGCAAACTTGCATGAAGCTCTTAAGGCACCAAAAAGCAATGAAGGTACTGAAAGAGTTAATAGAAAACTACGATGGCAAGGGTAAGTCATTGCCTAAACAACGCGAAGTGCATAAAGTAGACAAAAGTAAGAAAAAGGATTGGTCAGGAGATGAGACTAACGGCAAAAATTGGAGAATTTGAAATGGACTAGGTGATCCTAGATTGGGATCTAAGGAAAATGAAAGACCTGTTAAAGAATGGGAAATCTGGTGCTACAGTGGTCCCCAATTCAGCTGCGAATGGCAAACCAACAAAAACTTATTCCTATGGGATGCTTACATGGAGTAAATGTAGACATTGAAGGGGAGCGCACTATAGCTAATTTTGAGGTGATTGAAATAATGGATGATAGTAATCCCTACCTAGCGCTGCTTGGAATTGATTGGGCATTTGATATGAATGTGGTCATCAACCTGAAGAAGTGCAACATGATTTTTGAGAAGAAGGAACTAAGAGTCATTTTTCCATTAGATCCAGTTGAGGGTACGTTGTATACTTAACCAATCCAATATTACTACGAGGATGATGATATTGAGAAGATCTATAAGCTTACTGTGTGGGATGAGGATTGGATCAATCCTACAGCGAACAAAAGAATTACTTGGGAAAAGGACAACTCCTACAACTTAGATTCAGTTGAGGAGCTTGAGCATTGGTAGAATATGTTGCATGAAGTATCAACGTTGTGATGCAACATACTTACTAAATCAATTCGGTGTATATCCCCTGAGGTACACAATTTACCCTATTATGATGGCTTATAAGATGTAAACTTGTTTTTTGATAAATTTGAAAGGGATGTACTGGAGGAGCATCGGTTCCAAGCATCGGACATCGTGCTAAGAGCTATGCCTGCCCAATGGAGGGATACACATAAAAATATTTTTGCAGACTGGAAGGAGTACCAAAGGATGATGAAGTTGCAGTTTGGATATGCAAATACCTGTATTTCTAAAAATATACAGGGAAGGATGAGGCACATGAGCATCTGGCTCTTTGGATGAAAGCATGGGGAGAGGAACCACAACCTGAATGGGTACATATATTTTGCCATACCTTGGATACTATTATGATGAATTGGCATTTAGAAACAGAGCTGCGACATGGAACCATAAAGTGGGATGTTCTAAAGTAAAGATTTCTGCTAACCTTCAATATTGAGGACGGATTCGAGTGTATTGATGAGGCATTACAGGAAATCAAGGTTGTGATATTTAGAATGCCTATAGAGCCTATGTCATGGGTACAACCTGACTGGAGTACACAGCTCCACCATGCTCTATAGTGTTACACTGTTACCACATTAGATGGTGAGGAACATCCTAGTAATATCAATAGCCTTGAGTTAGAGGGACATTGCAAAGTCACTGGGCCTAAGATCGTAGTTCCTGACATTTCAAAACGATTGAAGACCAAGGGTCAGAATCATAGCTAAAGTTCACGAATATAGGAAATTACTGGGATGAGGACATAGTTGAAAAGGTTGCGGAGTTATTGCGGGAATATCAAGACTTGTTTCCAACAAAGTTCTCTGATTTAAAAGGGATAGTAGGTGATATGGGTGTTATGAAGATCAATATGAAGCCATATGAAAAGCCGGTAAAACAATGACCATACTGCTTGAATCGTAAATACAAATAAAATGTGCGCGAAGAAGTGGATAAGATGCTCGCACCATGAATTATTGAGCCTATAGAAGAATCAGATTGGTTTAGTCATATGGTGGTTCAGAAGAAGAAGACAAAGGGTGAAATCTGGATCTATGTAGATCTTAGAAATTTGAACGATGCTTGTGTACATGATCCATTCCCTACGCCGTTCATAGGTTAAGTCTTGGAAAATGTTGGTGCTCAAGAAGCGTACTCTTTTATAGATAGATTCTCAGGATATCTGTTATAGCTCCTTTTACCACCTTTGGTACTTGTGATGCTTGGTTTATGGCCTAGGGCAATCCCTCCTTCCAAACTTGTTCCAAATATTTTAAAAACAATGTTTTATTCCATGTACGCTACTTTTCCTTGAGATAAAAGCATGTACACGTGGGTTAGTCAATACCCAACCCACGTATATGTGTTAAAACACTTAAAAAAATTAAATTTCCTTAATTATGGGCGGAGTTCATGGGTTTTACCTGTTGTTTACCTCCTAGTGCCCGTGGCCCAACTGTTTCCCAACTAAAAAACTAATTGGGAGAAGTATAAATAGACTTCTATGGGAAGGCCTTAAGGAAAGGAAGAGATAGAATTATTATACTGAGATTATCCCTGATTGAGTCTGAAGTATCCCTGTGCTTCAAGCACTTCCCCAAGTTTCAGGAAACCCTTGTTTCCTTGAGTGTTGATATTCTCCCACTTGTTTGAGATATCATGGTATTGGTTATGGAAGGAGGTTGTTGAAGACTGGGACTGGACGGATCTGGAGGACGGTTCCACTTGGAGCCAGAAGAAGAAGACTCGGGTGAATTCTCTCCGTGTTAGTTATAGCTTTCTACAATAAAAAGAAGCGTTGTCTTGTTCCTGATATTAACTTTGTTTATGCATCAGATACTGTTGTAATTCATAATGAATGTTATTTTGATGTATAACTAATCATTTTCTTATATGATATAAAGTTAGTTTCATTAAAATGATTTATCTATATGCTACTATGTATGTTCGAATTGGTTGATTTGTAGATTCGAAGATCATCAGGAGTTGCAGAGAGTCTGAACCCTGTTGGAACTACCCAAACGAAGGGCATCCGGGTATGGTCGTTATTGCGTAGTTTGTTTATATAAGCATGTTTCCTGAGTTGTATGAGTGTTTCTTACTATAGTTTTCTCTTGCTCTATTGGGGTTCCAACCTAAATCCCTAGGGTACTTATTCCCATAACAAAATTGGCCACTCCACTAGGGATAACAATCTTGTTATTCCTAGTTTGGGTTGTTCAATGTCAACCAGGGCTTAGTTCTTGGTTTTCTTGCTATGATAGTATTGTTTGTTCCAGTAGAATCTTAGACCTTAAGTCTGATCTTTTTGATCTAGCTTTATTATTTATTTTTCTTGCAAATCTTTGTATACGCACTTTAGTCTATTTATAGTAGCATACACACACTTGTTTCTAGGAAGTGAACCCACATATACATGAGTTTCCTTTATCAGAAGCACGTGTACAAGCCTTTGTGCTTGAAAACAGTTACATATACCCCTTTTTTGCATGATTTTTTCAAATCTCTCTGCCCAGAAAGATTTGTTTCTTGGTCTATTTGGTTTCTGAGTGGTCAATTTCTGTCTTTAGAATTTTGTTATTCTGCGAGCTTACTATTTTGAAATCTCTTCCGCTTTGAAAAGTTTTGGCCTAGGTTTTCTTTTGAGTGAATTTTATGATTTGTGTTTTGGCACACAAGACTTCTTGCAGAGGTTCTTGATTGTTCTAGTCCTCTAGAACAACAGATTGTTTTCAATCTTAGTGTCAAGCTTGATTATTGGTTTACTTGCTTTTCTTTCCATCATTTTGTGGCCTTACACCTTTTCTTGCTTTTTGAAAGTTTCTTTTTGACAAATTTGAAAGTGTTTCTTTCCTGACTTCTTGGTCAGTTTGTCAAAGCTCTTTGCTGCTGTTTGGGTCGTTTAGTGCAAGTTGAAGCCCTTTTTGTTCAAGTTTTCATTCGTTGTCAAATTTGTAACTTGCAAAGTTTCCTTGTGATTTTCTTTCGGTCTTTGAGTCTTAAGTGGCATTTTGAGTGCTTTCGAAAGGTTGTTTTCATTGCTTCTTGAAAAAGAAAAGTTCTTAAAAAACATTGTTTTTGTTTTCTTTTGCTAAGTTTGATTTTGGTTTCTTTTGATTTTTTGAAAGTGAATTGTGATCTTTTTTATTTGTCCTTCTTGTTTGGAAAAGATTTTGTATTCTTTTCAAACACTTAAGTTGGCTTATTAAAGTTGTAAACAATTGCTTTAATTTCTTTTTAGAGTAATTTAGGATCTTGCATCTTCATTTAGACCTTGCATTAGGGTAGTTTTGCATTATTAAAGCATCAATAGTCTTTTTTGTTTTTTGTGTGTGTGAAGTGTGTGTTAAGAAAAGAAAAGATTTTTTTTTTTTTTTATAGAAGTTTCATAGAACCCAAGTAGAAGTCTCTTTTCATCGAAGAACAAATGATTGCATTCATATAAGTTAGTTTTTCATTGATTTCTTTTGCATCATACAAACACCATTGGTTTCATTTCCATTTATCCCTTTGACTTAAAAGAACAACCATTTAAAATCAAGCACTTAATAAAATAAACTAGAACTTTTGTATTGTCATCAGAATAAACCAACAAGTTTAGGTTTATTTATGGCCTTAGATTAGGCGAGAGGAGAGTTAACTCTCCAAGGCCGCTCTAAATTGTAAAACATAGAAGTTTGATTAAAGAGTGAAATCCAATAGCGTTAGGGAGACCGGGAAAGATCCATGACTCAGAGTTAAGCATGGGGGTTCATGAAGATAAGGACAAGAGATACCCCCTATCTTACTTTTCAGATCCTACCTCACGACTCTTCCGCCCGGCTTCTAATACGAGTTGGTGACCATAGTTTCCTATCCTAGGGATCCAGACAGGTGGCTATGGAGGGGAATCCCATGGCACTTGAGGTTGACATTGCATCACGTTCAGCAGTACTTCTGGAGGGCACCCTTGCGAAGCTTGGGGGCTTGCATCGGCAAAGGATATTGTCTGGAGGTCAGCGTAACTACCTCTAATACCTTCGCTAGTAGGCCTGGGGCATAATTACCCCAGTCTATTTTCGGAAGGCCCTTATTATTAACTTTCTTGTATTTTGGTGTTCGGTCCTAATCACTTGGAGTGGAAATACTTGGAAGTTGTTTGATTACTGATATCTTTAGGGACATTTTAGTGAGTGTTCTGTGCTCCTAGTCAGCCTAGCTTTTAATTTTCTTGAGTCTTTAAGTATATTTTATAAAAATAATTCAAAGTGGCTGACTGACCATCTCGACGGTCTCAGAGACTTCATGGGCTTTCACCTACGAGTCCAGAGCCTTCTCCTAGAAGGCGTAGGAGCGATTTTGCCAGTGTTTTCCAACCAATGGCAGTAGGTGCATCGGAGATTGATCCTCCACTTGGGGGCATTAGTTCACAAGATAGACTTGGTACTACTACAAAGTTAAAGAGGAACACACCAGTTCTTTCTCAAGTACTCTTTTAGTCGGAAGACAATATTGAAGTAGAAGAGATTTTAGAGTCGGTTGTGGCTCTGAATTCTTCTCTCCCTCATGATCATCCAGACGTATTGTTATACGTTGGAACTCCGACTCACAGGCCTTCGATCCTAGGTCCACATACATTTATCCCTTCGATGACCACTGCTGGAAGCATGGCATCCACGACGAGTGTTGCGAGCATGCAGACTCCCATATCTGTGCAAGGGGGAGGAACTATTTCCATCCCTTCTAACACTCCCAACACATCTATATTTGGGTCTACTTCCATTTCGTCGATGAGTGGAAGTTCTCAGCCTAATGCATCCAGTTTTGGATTTTCCCTTTTGGAATCCCCTCTCAAGGTATTCCTTCGGTTCCTTTGAATATACCATCAACCACTTCCACATCCATGATGAGTGGATTAGCTTCTTTTCAAGGTTTCCCATTTGGAAGTGGTCATATACCACATTCCAATCCGACAGTAGGGTCAATGCCTTTTCCTTTTACAAGTCAAGGTAGTAACCCCTTTCAGAGTTGGACAAACCCTGTGGTTAGTGGGATAGGAGCTGGGAATCAATTTTTCGGCTAAATAGGGAATGTGACATATTCCTCAATTAATTCATTTCAAATTTTTTCACCCTTTGCTAATGCTTGGAACCCTTATCAGGGGATGTCAGCTCCTTTCAATACTTCGTTAAGGGGTAACTTCACTGGTTACGGAGGATTTTCGGCAGGAGTTGGTCAAACTCTGAATTTTGCTGGACCACAAGGATCACCCTTTGGTTCAGTAGGTTCTACGAGTTACTTTGGGCAACTTGGTGCCTTTCAAAATCTAGGTCATTCTTTTCAGATCTATGGGAACCCCACCTAGTCCGGAGGAATTCCCAAGGTCCTCCACGACTTCCTTTTCTAGCCACACTTAATATGCCAAACTTGAATAAATTGGCGAATGATCAAATTAAGTACAATCCGGCTTGGCCTCTGGTCCCAACTAAAATTCCATCGGATATTCCAAAATTCAAAGGGAAGAATGGTGAAGACTCGGGAGACCATGTGATCACATTCCACTTATGGTGCTCATCCAACTCCCTGATTGATGATTCGATCAGGTTGAGATTATTTCAGTGCATCCTAACCGGGAATGCGGCTAAATGGTATATAGAGTTGCTAGGGGTCACCTTTACTTCTTTCGCTAATTTGGCTAATATTTTCTTGAACCATTTTCAGTTGCATGTCCGCTATGAAGTTGGAACTGAGCTTCTGGCCAATTTTCATCAAGACACGACAACTCACATTTCGGATCATATCCAGGAATGGAGATGGAGAAAGAGGCTTATCAAAGCCAAAATTCCACCAGAGTTTCATCTCGAATGGTTTCTCAAATCTCTACAACCTAAGATCTCAAAGGATGTTTCTCTTTCCGATGTTTATTCAGAAGAATAGGCTATTTTTTGAGCCCAACAATTAGAACTGATATATTCTCAGTCTGGGACTCTTCAGAAAATCCTACCTGACGCTTCTAGATCCAAGGTTGATTTAGCCAAGCCCTCACGTTGATGGTATAGTTGGGTCAATTGATGCAAATACGGTGAAACTTTTGAACCAATTGCAGTAGCTGTCTCTACAAACTGCTTCTTTTAACTATGTAGCACCGTCTACACCTTCACCTTCCCAACCTACCTCCATAAATGTCATCCAGACTTCTAACCCCAAAGGAAATCAACAATTTGATGGGAAGAAGAAGGGACGAGGTAAGAAGAAGAATCAGGAAGGGAAGGGTAATGCGAACAAGCCCGGCAATGGTGCCAGTGAGGGTAGAAAAGAGTCCAAAAAGAAGGTTAAATTTCCATGCAAGTTATGCAATGGAGATCATTTGACTCACCTTTGCCCCAAGATTCAAGATGCTTAGTGCTTGTTAGTGCAGCAAGGGTCCTCTAGCTCCCAAGCTGTCCTAACCAACCCTTTTCCCCAAGGGAAGCAATTACTTGCTGGCACGAACTCGAATTCTGGTACCTTCGTAGGGGGCAACCAGGAAGGGGAAAATTCCTCAAATGTTTATATGATGAACTCTCATGTCAACGTTGCCACACAAGCACGCGATTATGGTGAAATGGAAACATCTAAGGGTAAATCTGTTCTTGAAACCACAAACCCGCTTCGTATTGAACAACTCTCTGCTGAGTCTATACCTCGGATATCGAAAGGTTCCACAAAGCTCTTGACTATTAGCCCTAATGCTAGGGTAGGCTAGAACTACTTAATTGTAGAAGATCTGGCTCAAGATTCCTTGTGCTATGTCTACATTGGAGGTACTCCAGTTGTGTCTTGCTAAGAGAAATTCTTTGCTTTTGGCAATCGGGGAAGTGGATCCAAAAAATTCTTTAGTGCTGACTTTTTATATGTTGAATGTCAAAAAGTGACTTCCTCACCATATGGCTTTCCAGATAAAGTCTACTTACCTAAAAACCAATATTTTTCAGACAATTGTAGATGAGGGAGCTTCCACATGTGTAATTTCTATGTCATGTTGGAAGGCCATTGGATCACCTTCAGCTATTCCTTCACTGACTCTCTTAACAACATTTGATGGTCATTCTCATAGGCTACACAGAATTATCCAGGCTTTTCCTATATGTGTTGGAGGAAAGGTCATTAATATTGAAGTAGAAATCGTTGATGCCAACCTGGATTACAACCTCCTCTTAGGAAGGAATTGGATTTATGAGATGGATGCCATAGTTTCATCTCTATTCCACATCCTTTGTTTCCCTCATGAGGGGAGAATTGTTAAAATTTATCAGTTAGATTATTCTTCAGCTGACTCTCGAGCAACTTCGGATTCTATCGTTCCATTGGTGGATAATCCCTGTCAACCTATAGAGAATTTAGGAGTTGGTATGTACTCTTCCTTGATGGGTATATTTGACCTTCCCCCTCCTACAGCTAGAATCAATGCAATTTCATCCTCCAAAGGGCCTTCACAGAAAGAGTTCTTTCGAACTCATTATTTTTCAGACCCTTGGACCTTACCTTCATCTACGACCACATTATATGGAGTGTAGGTTGGTGGAATGGCATTCCCCATGTCTACAATAGAACTTAGCTATCAATATATCATTAACTCTACAAACAACCATCCCACTCCCTTTTTAGAGGAGGAGTTAGATGGTGATGTGGCTCCATCTTGGACTCTTGACTCCACTTCTGCTCTAGATTGCTCATATACAGTTTTACCGTCTGACGAAGTAATTTTAGAAGTGATGACGGGTGTAGATTGACCTTGGGAAGATTTACATCATCGTTCATATGTTCTTCCCCCATTGCATGAAGTTGAATCTAGGTTCTCCAATCTGCTTACTAGAGATGTTTGTACAGTTTCAAACCCTTTGGCTCCAACACAATTATTTGCTGAAGGTAATATGTCGATTATCTCAAAAACTATACCTATAAACATCTCTAGGATTCCTGATGTTATAGAAAATGTCTTCATTGGAGCTGATTGTTCCCTTGAAGAGATTCAAATTTACACTAACCTCTTTAAAGATTTTTGAGATGTGTTCGCTTGGTCTTATGAGGAAATGCCTGGTATTGTTCCATCTATAGTCCAACATGAGATCAAGATGTATGAAAATGCTAAGCCTATTCGTCAGAAGCTTCGACCGGTCAATCCTAGGAAAGTAGCAGCGATTAAATCTGAAGTTGAAAAGTTGCTTAAGGCGGGTTTCATATACCCCATTCCTCTAACGGAGTGGGTTTCTAATCTAGTCCCAATAGATAAAAGCAAGGAACGATCCGAGTTTGCATCGACTTTAGGGATTTGAATAAAGCTTGTCCAAAGGACAATTAGCCCACACCTTCCATTGATTAGATAGTTGATGAATGTGTGGGTAATGAAATTTTCTCGTTCATGGACAGATTCTCTGGTTATAATCAAATTTCTATCCATCCAGAGGACCAGCATAAGACAACTTTTATTTGTCCCTGGGGCACCTTTGCATATAAAAAGATGCCTTTTGGTCTTAAAAATGTTGGAGCTATGTTTCAGCGGGCCATGTCTTATGCTTTCCATGACATCAAACATGTCATCGAATCATACTTGGATGATTTATTTGCTTGTTTTCGAAAGAGAATCGATCATCCCAACCACCTTCGGTTAGTTTTTGAGAGATGCCAATTTTATAAGATCTGGTTGAATCTGAATAAGTGTGTTTTCGCGGTCACATCTGGTCGATTGTTACGATTCATCGTATAAATTGAAGGGATTCGAGTTGATCCCTTCAAGGTTGAGGCAATAATTCAGTTGCCTCCCTCGTCTTCCATCCGACAACTTCAAAGTCTCCAAGGAAAGGAAAATTTCTTGAGAAGATTTATAGCAAACTACGCTGAGATAACTAAAGGATTTATGCGTTTGCTTAAGAAAGGAGTTCCATTTTTATGGGATGGCTTTGCGTAACAATCTTTTGATGCCTTGAAGCAGGCATTAATCTCTGCCCCATTGTTGAGTCCACCAGATTATGGCAGAGATTTCCTTTTGTATCTTGCAGCAGCAGAATCAACCATAGGTATGGTTTTGGTTCAGGAGGATGATGCTCTCATGGAGCATGTGATTTAATACTTGATTCGAGGCTTAGTAGGTCCTAAATTATGCCATTATCCTATTGAGAAATTGGCCTTGGCAGCTATCCATGATGTCCAATGGCTTTGTCATTATATTCTGCTACGAAAAATGTTCATCTTAGCGGCTGTCAATCCTTTTCAGTTTGTCCTCAGTAGGCGAGTGATTGGGGGCAAATACAATCAATGGATTTTTATTTTGCAAGAATTTGATCACGAGTTCTTGTCAGCCAAGTCTAAGAAGCCATAGGTTTTTGTGGAATTAATTTCTGAGCTGCCTTGTGAAGAAGACATTATTTATGAGGAAAATTTCCTCGACAAACATTTTGTTAGAGCCTAGATTTGTCTCAGGCTAAAAAGACAAGGTTCTAGGTCCACATCAAACCACGCTCAGCCTCGTAGCTAGCCCTATGAGGATAGGAGAGGGCTCTCTCCTGGTCAATCTTGGCAAAAGACAAGCGATGGGGCTCGAGATGACTGAAATTAAAGCTAATTTTAGGCTAGGTATGAAGTACAAAGGTTTGATTTGATTTTTTGGGGGTTTTGTGTTGGAAACAGGGAAAGGCAAATTGGGCTCAGGGATGAGGCACAGTTTCTACAGAGTTCTGATTGGGGTAAGGAAGGCAATTGTTTTGATGCTTTAAAGTAAGTGAATGGATAGATCAGACTGGCAAGGAGCTAAGGAGAGCAAGTGAGTCTCAATAATTCTCTGTAAACAGATGAAAACATGGAAATTTAAACAAATTCAAAGGCAGAGCATAGCAGTTAATGGATTCTACTTTAATCACTCATTTGTTCAAATTCAGAAGAAGAGATAGGAAAATGATACACATAACACTAATGAAATTAAAATTACTTAGAGAAGAACACCATCAAAACATAAAGCCACATGGATCCCAAACAGTGTTGCAAAACCCTGGTCTTTCCTTAGCCAAAAATGCAGAGATAGAATGTACAATGATATGCCAAAGCAATCCCAAGTGACCAACCCTAAAAGTGACTTAGGAATTACATGATATAGACTAGCCCAACCCATTCCCTTGCCTCTAGGGGTCGAGCTCATCATTCTAGGAGCTGTTTCAACCAGTTCTAAACAAAGCACTAAAATCTACGCAATCAAAACAACTTGCCTCTATAAGGTAGGAAACTGATTCATTCATTAAATTTTCACTTTTTAGTGAATGAATCCTCTAGAACAAGTAAATAAGTGTCAAAATTACATCGTGTTTATCCAATTACATCAAGATAGATAAAAAATTACATCACAAAGCAAAACTAGTCAAACTGGCCGAATTTCTGAGCTGGAAGGTGAAAAATTGAGCAAAAATCCTCTATGTGCCGCGCCAAATCGTCTATGCGTCGCGCCACTTTGAGGTTGAGTTTGAGGCACTTCCTGAAGTCCAAATTGAGCCCAAAATAGCTAATTGGAAAGCCCTACCTGTCTACTTTCCAAGCCAAGTGGAATTTCTGAATTTGGATGTCATTTGCCTCTCCAAAACCTCAATCTCCCAAGACTGCTTCCTATGTGTCAAAATAGGGGCAGTGAGGTCATTTTTTGAGTGTTTTTGACCTCTTGAGGACTCAAAACTTGCCCAAACTTCTTGGCCATGTACTAGAAACCATGATTTTTCATGAAAAATCTAGAAATATAAACATTTTGCAATTTGGAGCTCCCTAGCAAAAGTGCGTGCCATGTGGCGCGACGCATAGGGAGAAAAACCCTGTTCTTTGTACCAAAATTTGCCAAAATTTTCTTCATTAAGTGTCATGCTGGGCTAAAGAGGCTTAAGCCAATATCTGAAGATGATCAAGCTCCCTTTGCCTCTTTTCTTCCTTATTACCTTCCTCAATTTTGCCTTTAAATTCCTAATTCGTGCCTTGCAGACCTTGTTCCATGCCATGTAGTGGAAAGCCATGTGTCTCAGCAATGCATGGTCCTTGTCAGCCTTGTCCAGCAGTCTCTCTAAGTGCATGTTAACTCTTTTGAGATTAGACTCCCGATCCTCATTAATCTCTTGCTCCAATGACGTGAGCTCAATTCTTCTCCTTTGTGCGGCTTGGCGATTCTTGCGGATGTTTTGTAGCTCCATGATTGCTTGCTGATCTTCAAGCTGTTTGTTCCTCTGCTCCAAGTATTTCATATTCCACTTAGCTCTCTCCAAGTCAAGGGATAAGGCTTGGATCTCTATTTGCTGCTCCTGGATGATCTCTCTAAGCTGCGCACTTTGCGGACCCGTATCTGTATCATCATCATGAAGGAGAATGAAGTCAGTCTCTCATTCACCTGATGGCCCCTCATCCTGCATTGGCCTCTTGCCTTTGTCCTATACCTATGGTACTGATGTCGGAAGCAAGGCCCCTTCCACACCGGGTGGAGATAACACTCGCTTCGCTGCTGCAAACAAATGTCTAGTCCCCCTCTGATATGTGATGAGTACCAGCACACTAGCAGTCTCATGGCTCTCACACTGATGAGAAGGTCCACCTGTCTCATGCTTGACCTCTGATAATCCTTGTGAAGCTCTGAAGAAGTCACAAGAGATGAAATCATCCCAAGTGATGCCTTGTAATCCAAGCTGATGAACGACCAAAATCTTAATAAGAGCAAAATTATAAACACTATTAAGTTGTTGCTGAGGAGTTTTGTGTTGCACAAGGGTGGTCATCCTCTCAATGTTTCGGCAAATGAAATATCGAATGTTCATCATCCATACCCTGGTGAAATGCATGAGCAACCTGATGTGATAAGCATATAGATGAGAGAACCATCCCTCACAGCTGAAATATTTCATGATCAATTTCATTAATGGAGCATATTCATCTTTCAGATATCGGAATGGAAACACTCTCTTGAGCTACCTCAAGAAACCGGTTTTAATATATGGCTCATAATGTTGTTGGTAAATCTTCTTCCTCTTGGTCCATGGTTCCCCAATGTTTGGTATGCCGGTTTCTAGTGAGACAGATTCTGGTGTAAGTGTAAAGATGACACCAACCAAGGTAGCCTGATCTCCATGTAAATGCAGCACAAATAGACGAGCCAACTCATGATGAAATTGAACATTAGCCACCTTTTGACAAAACTCATAGCATGACTAATGCTGAAAACAAAACATGGCAAGAGGGCAGGCCTGTAATTTAGTGAGGGTGACTGGTTCTTCTCTAATATGTCTACCTCCTCTATGAGGCCTCCAGGGTGCATGTTCCTCCATGGGAGAATCACTTTGGGTTTCCATTTCATAATCCGATGAATGCTCAGATGCCATGACTATTATTTTTCAAACTGCCTTGGAGAAAAAGATGTTGGTGTAGGAAAACTGTTTGGACTGCTCTTTTAGTGATGTGTGAAAACTCTGCCACCAAAGGGGAAAACAAATGAAACAGGGACTGTTAGGAAGGGGAAATAATATCAAAGGATTAGGGATTATTGGGAGAGATTTGTCTGGGAAATATGGGAGGGGGTTTAGGATTTAGGTGTGGGAATAGGGTTTAGGATTTTCACATTTAAAAGTTTGGGAAAGGGAATTTGGGATAGGGGTTTAGTAATTTTAGGGGATGGGGAACAATGGAGTCAAGGAACAAAGGGAATCAAGGATAAAACAAATAATGGAAAAGACTAACCTTGTTGGCAAACAAGTTTTGAAAACCCTAGGCAGCATCTTATATGTGAGGCATTCAAAATGATAGGGTTTGATTGTTTATTTAGAAGCTCAACACATCAACCATAACATGCACCATAAACTTTGAATGATGAACAGTGAAGGACGAACTCAACCTATTTGAATTCAAGAGAAAATGGCATGATTTTGGTGTTTGGAGGCCGTTATGGAAATTTTTGGGCCAAACAGCTGAGTGCGCTGCGCAGCTTACCCAACGCGCTGCGCTATCCTGGTGCGCCGCGCCCGTTCAAAATTACACTGGGCAACTTCTTTCAATGTGCCGCGCCGCCTTGGTGCGCTGTGCCACCTGCTCTATGCACCACGCTGGCCAAATTTCCTCCAACTTCACCCAAATCGCACACTAACTCCACCAATTTGCTTTGAGTGGCTTCTCTTTGGTCTTGGCAGGCAAATGAAATTGATTTTCATGAAAACAAATCTTTATAAAGACATGGATTTGATTTTTGACTCTCCAAGACCCATCTTTGTAATGTTTTGGCATTGGCACTTTTTCCATTTTAATACAACTCTGTTTTAAATTTCCTTTTTGATTTTTTTGACTAAAATGATGAAATTCTTGGCAATTTTTTGCAGGGATAGCTGACATGGAATTTGGCAAAGGAGACTAGGGCTGCGCCTGAAGAAATCAACTGAAAAACTTTTGAAAATTATTACAAAGAACAAAATGTTGACTTTTCTTCAAAACAAAGTTTTGAAGAACAGTCATAATCCATCAACATGATGATGAAATTCGTGAAATAAAGAACATGTGTAGAACCTATCTCTGGCCTAATGGCATTTGGACACTTTAACGACTCGATTTGTGAAACCCTAGACCTATGATTGACATGACTCTTTGCCCATTAAAAGATCAAACATTGACTGTCATGGACTTTAATAAACATTGACGAAAAGACCTAAGCCAACAGGTACAAGACATGAGCGGAATGAATGACAAAGACCTTCCGTCAGATTTATGGCATGCTCCTAACGGAATGCAACTGATCGAGCAAGATGGGACACCTATCAATGAAATCCAAAAAGATTTTTGATCTCTGACAGAGGGATGACTAGACCGACTCTAACACATTTATTCCTCATTTCTTCACAAGGTCCCTGGTATGGAGATATCATCATATATCTCCAGACTTCGAATTTCCCGCCTTCTTCCTCCAAGGATGAGCGTCGAAAGTTACGTCACCTTGCAAAAAACTATGTTATCATTGGTGATACATTATATCGTAGAGGGTTTGATTCAATCCTTAGGCATTGCTTAACTTTGGAGGAAGTAGAGTCTGTACTCAATGATTGCCACAATGGAGCTTGTGGCAGTCATCTATCAGGGCTTGCAATAACCCAGAAAATTTTGCGTGCTGGCTACTTTTGGCCTTCAATTTTCAAAGATTGTGTTGAAGCGGTCAAACGTTGCAACCCTTGTCAAGTCTATACTCGGAAGATGCGCGCTCATCTAGCTCCTATTGTCAGTCCATTTACGAAGTGGGGCATTGACTTTACCACTTGTAATCTGCCTTCGGCGGTGCTATGGGGTAAAATGCATGGTGTATGTAAGATGAAAACTACCCTCAAAGGCCTTCTTGGGACCTTCGACAGACTGTAAGATTATCTGCAAAAGCTACCAAGTTACACACATGTTCATCTATCAAACATAAATTGACAAGGTATGGAAAGAGGATCACCTTTAGTTCCTTCTAGATTTGTTTTGAGATCTCTATGCGGCAAGAAGAACTCCTTCAAGGCCGGCTCCAAGACAATTCCTGCACAAAGGACAAGGCAAACCAATCATAGCATATGCTCTTGAAAACTAATGTAAGAATGCACAATAAACATACATTAGTTATAAATTTAACTACTCATCTTGACAAGCATCAGAATGAACAAATAAAGGAACAACATTACCGACACTATGGAGTAGGGAACACAACTGCAGTTCTATATTTATAGTGGAAGAGTGATTACAACCATCCGTTGTATCAGCCTTCCCTTGCCCCTTCTTCCTCTCTCTCTCTCTCCTTCAGCTCACTTCTTCAAGTGTATGACAATTCACAACAGTTCAATGGGCTATACTTCCAAATGCTCTAACCCCTTGCACAATGGCCCTCTCACTGCTTATGTAGCAATCAAATTAGGACTGCCAAGCTCCTCCTAGAGTTCATCAGGGAAAAAGCCATGAACCTACCCTGTTTTCAAGCTTTTTCCCATTTGCCTTCATTCTCAGATTGGAATTTCTCCAAATATCTCTATTTTTGGAGTTTCCTCGCTTTTCTTGAGCAAATTTAGGGATAAATATCTAGATATTTGTGAGCAGATTCATTGGCTTGACCCTCTGAACATCCCTTAGGTTCACTAATGCTCCCCCTGGTTTAACAACTTGAGTTAGCAGGGTGACTAACGCTCATCTATGCTTGGTAACAAGCTTTATAAAGTAGGTTAGCAGTGTGTAGAGAGCGTTAGTGTGGAATCAAGGCCTGCAATTGTGTTCTTTGCTTCAGTCATCCTGTCTTTCACCTCTAAGTTGATGAGGAGGTCATTTTGTCCTACAAAAGATGCCCCCTAAAGTATGAGATCAGAGGCAGAGATGATGGCTAGAATACTTTACTAAAACTATAATTTTTATTCAAAATTTTGTAGAGAGAGAGAAGTTTCGGGTGGCAAGGAAAACCTGATACAACACATATATATAAACTGCTAAAATCATGTCCTGAGTTGGGCATTACCATGCTCAGTAGCTATGTCGGAGTAATTTTCTCTTCTAAGATATAACAATGCTGGCCGCCGATAAGCACTGAGCGGATCTAGTGTCATAATAGATCATCTTGGAATAGTTGTCTCTAAAGAACAATATCCACAACTTGGGAGAGGAAACAAGGTTGAATGTTGCAAGCCTCTACCCAAGGTCTTGATTTCCTCTTCACTAAACAGCATGGATCGGTACATGTGATGAGATGTGTTGACGTCAAACATGCACGAAATCATCTGATTACTAGTCAATAATGGAGATCGTTAACAGATGCGAGGAAGGCCACCAATAATGGTGATGGTCTCCAAGATGCACAGTGCAAACTAGTGAGTGTGAAAGATTTCTTTGTCGTTGAACACTCGTAGAATCGCTTAACCAGGAGCCAATAATGAAAACCCGTGATTAAACACAAGATAGCCTGCCACTAATGTCTGCAAGTACCAAGGCACTGAATGTGTTTCTGGGTTGTCTTCCTAGATAGAGTGTTGAAGTCGATAGGAAGAAACCTGTCGAAAAGTAGGCAATGACGTGTCCTACATCAGTCGACGCGAAACCAGACAAGAATGATTTTGTTTTTTGAGGAATCTTTTGAGCCTTTGGGTCTAAACAACGGAGGGCATGATGAAAGGATATGTATGATTAGTTGATAGAGGAAACAAATGGGGACCCTTGAACAATAGAAGGCATGACAACGGTTTTAACCAGACAGCACTAGACTCATGAACACTACAGAGTGTTAAGATACGGAGATGCAATTACATCAGGGTATATAGGCTAAAACTCATAGGTTGGTAGGGTTCATATTGAGAGGCCATCAAAATGAAGGTTTATCTAAGGGAGTGCCATGTTCAAGGGAACAATTGCTGCCAAACCACGCTTTCAAATACAGAATACAGTTGTATTGTCCACTTTCCCCGTCTGATTTCTTAATGAGTCCAGAAATGTAAACTCATCGATCTTTTCATGTTTAAAGAGTCTGAAAAGAATCGCAAAAAGAACGACACTTTTCCCTATCTAATTAGTTTAATGAGTCCAGACAGGAAAACTCGTCGATTTTTTTCATGTTTTAAGAGTCTGAAAAGTATCGTAAAAAGAACGACTCTATATCTTGTTTGTGTAATTTAAAGAGTCCAGACTAGACAACTCGGTGGTCTTTTTATATTTAGAGAGTCTGAAAAGATAGTAAAGAGAGACTCATGGTGGTCCCTTTGTCATAGTTGTTAACCGGGTGTGACAAAAGGTTAATAGTATACCCGAATCGGTTACTTTTCTGTATTTTAATCTATTGAACCCAGATAGAGAGAAACCTTTTTTCAATAGATGTTGACCTCATTTTGTTACGAGTACGAGGTGACAGACTAAACTCGTGTTTTGTCATGAATTTTTAACAAGCCCAGTAACAAAAACTCGGGGTTTTTCAGTTTAACGAGCGAGAAAAGTACCTAAAAGAATGCTCGGGTCATCTTTAGCAAGTTTAACGAGCAGCAAGACATAGCTCAGGTCATCTTTAGCAAGTTTAACAAGTAGCAAGACATAGCTCGGGAGTTTTTTAGTTTAAAGAGTGAGAAAAAAAGTGCCTAAAAAGAATGCTCCTTTGGTATTTTTCAGTTTATGAGCTGGAAAAAGATCAAAAAAGAGTTTCTCAGAGCATCGTTACATGTATTTAATGAGTGTAATGATGAAAACTCGAAGATGTTTATATTTTTTAAAGAGCAATAAAATATCACAAAATGTGCTCTGACCATCGTCGCAAAGTTTTAACAAGCTTAACGATGAAAACTCAGAGATTTTTATATTTTTTAAAGAGCAATAAAATATCCCTAAAAGTGCTCTATCGATTGTGGTGTATGTTTAACGAGCCCCATGGCAAAAAAATCAGAGATGTTTATATTTTTTAAAGAGCAATAAAATATCTCCAAAAGTGCTCTAATGAGAATTGCATGCAGATTTTACTGCTTTTCATTCCTGGAAGTACTTTCATCAAAAGCGGTAAAAAGTATAAAAAGACAACAATTCCTATTATCTGGGTTCATGCATGATAAAAAATCAAGGAGAATGGACTACTTCCTCTTTAGTGATTGTCAAAAAAATCATGTCTCTCAAATTTATATAAGGAGATGCTTTGAGCTTTCACATGCATCATTTTCACTATTTTGAAGTTTGTGAGATCTTACTGGAGCTAAAGAGGAGCAGATTTTTTGTGGACCATTGCAGGAGATCTAGGAAACCATTCGATGTGTCTTCAGTCCCAGGTGAGAGCTAAAACCTTGCTCTATACCTTACTAAACCTTTCTTAACAATTTCATGGGTGGAATTTTGCAGATCTAAGGTGCCCTAAAGCCTTATTTGTGCACTAACGCCCTCCAGATGGCCAGTAGGGAGCATTAAATGCTCTGTACGAGCCACTGGAGGGCATTAATCCTCCCTGTGCAGCACTGGGGGTAGCATTAGGGTTGTAGGGTGCAGTTAAAACCCTCATGCATGGATTCCTTAAGTGATTTTGCCCCATTTTAACTGTTTTTAGGGTTATTTTGTGCAGGTTTTAGGCTGAAATGATTCACCTATGGAGAGAACGAGCCCATGAAAATGAGGAATTACTGATGTGAAATGATCCAGCATGCATACTTGCATTGCGTCACTATGATTTATTGAAGTATGTAAAGCTAGAGCTGATGAAAGGACAGGAGGATTTACCGAGATGGATCATACAGCGCTGGGATGAACACAAGCAAGTGTTCAGGATTAGAGATCAGGTGTTGATGATTGACCGGGATGACATTTACATTTTGACTGGTTTTTCGTGCCATGGGGTACAAGAAAACCTCACCGGTGGTAGGTCAGATCCACGATCTACCTTAGAGCTAGTACAGATCTACTGCATCCCTGAGAGTGGACTAGTCAGCAACAGAGTCCCTATGGAGAGGATTCGATCTTAGTCTATGAGGGCAATTTTATGGTTCATTGTGTGGTTGGTGGGGTCAAAAAGTCCCCACGTAGCGACAAAGGCCCAACTGTTTCTTGCGATTCACTGTGTCTAGCCACAGTTGTTGAACTAGTGTGAAGCAGTGCTTCGCCAGTTGAAGGCAGAATTAACAACATGCAAGACCCGTACCCAACACAGTTTTGGGTACGGTACTATCATAGTCTCATTTTTCCTTGAGAGGGTACCTATCATGCACCCATGGATGAGCTTAGGTCCCTTTGATTCGAGGGAGCCAAGGCAGGGTTGCTGGTCATCACTCAATCCTCGCACAGGAGGAGGACCGCTTCGGCACTTCTTTTTGACGAAGACTTCTTCCAGTGGCTCTGTAGCCAGATTGTGATTATTGATGACTATGCCTATGAAGGCATGGACTTTACTAATGACCCAGACTTGATGCTACCACCCGGGACCAACTGGGTCCCTCAAGGTGAGAATAATTTTGACAGTACTTAAGTATTTCTGCGCTTTTGAATGTATATGTAATGCTTTTTTTAAAGGTGAAATAAGAACTGACATGAAATTTTTATGCTTAACACAGACGTGGCGCCAGTATGACCTGCAAGTGAACCTCACTATGTGTGACAAGGCGGCCAACTACTTGCTGGAGGGGGCGATGCCGACAGTCTCCGCAAGGCTCTGAGGAACCTAGAGGGTTTAAATATGGGTGTCCCCCCCTCCTATGAGGGAGATTCTCGCTCATATGCAACGGCACATTGTTGGTGTACTTGAGCGGTTTCTGGTTCCTCTTTGGAGGGTAGCTAGAGTTTTTTTAGCTTTTCTGGAGCAACAGGCTCTTTTTAGTAGGTGTTCTGGCGTAGCCATATGAGTGTTTGTAGCTGGGATTTGAGCCATTTTGTACTTAAATCATCCAAGTTTTGGAATATTTTGATGTAAAAAACTAGATTTCGATCTATTATATATATATTATATATATATATATATATATTATATATATATATATATATATATATATATTAGAGATATAGATATCTAGATATATATATAAAGATATTTTGGTATTTTTGGTGGTGTAAACGTGTTTTTAAATGTTTTTTCTAACAAATTTTTAACTTTAGTAAATGTTTTTACTTCTCATGCATGCTGCTATAAAGAATGAGACAAATGCCAATCCAATACATAGTTAGCTAACGAATCAACGACTATATTTAATTCTCGAGGAACATGCTCATATGTGATTATTTCAAATCGACATTCCAAGAGTTGCACCCTTAGATAGTTACGTAACAAGGCTGGATTACGAATGTGATAATGGTTTTTCAATTGCATAACGACTAGTTGGGAGTCTAACCTGACCACCAGATTGGAAATGCCCCTTTATGATGCTTCCATGAGAAGCGAAATGACGGACATGTACTCGGCAATATTGTTGGTGGCGGTACCAAGAAAGACCCCTCGGAGCAAAATAGTTCTAACTCGGGTGTATAGATGACCCAAGTAGCTGATGCAATGTACCATGTGTGACGACTAGCACCATCCGCGTATCCTACATATGCCAAGGGCAATGACGACATCTGCATTGCAAGAAGAATGCATGAGACAAGTACTCCACTAAATAACAAAACAATCCAATCACATCAAAAAAGGTAAACAAAACTTATGAATACATAAAATTACAAAGCACATGCCCAATGCAATACTAGGCACAATACTTTTTCAAATAGAGCCCATATTTGGGATCCTTAAGTGGGATTCTGTCCCAGTCCTGTAGTTCATATGCCCCCATGTGGAGGACTTTCGTTATGACATAGGGACCTAGCCAAATGGGTTGAAGCGTGCATGCCTTCAAGATGTTATCTTTTGGATGATAGAGCAATACGAAGTCGCCCACTTGGAAAGAACAAAACCTAACCTCTTTCACAAATTGGGTTTGTACCCGCTCCTTGTGAGTTGCGAGTGCAAAATCGGCATCTCGATGGGTTTTATCTAATTTTTTAAGGTATAGTAGGTGTTCTTCTTCGATAGTACGACCCGGCATGGGTTCAACGGCTATTTCTAGGGAAGGGATTGGCCACCCATTTTGTTTGGCCTCGTCGTAAAGTTGGATCTCATGCACGACAAACGACATATTAAAGTCGAGCATTTCCTCATGAGACCAAACGAAGTCATCATGGAATTCCTCATGTAGGCAGGTGGAGCTTGCAATTTCCTCAGGACTGCAATTTGCTTGCATCTGGGTGTTTTCCACGATGCCTGTCGTGACTGAAATATCTATGGGCAATGACTTGGAAGTGTCGCCCATGTTTCCTTCCGCATCCAAAGTTTGGATGATCGCGTATGGTGAGGAAACAATTTCTGGTAAGTCAGAGGATAGGATTTGAAGAGGCATCATGTCCGAATCAGATATCGGGACACGATGTTGCCAATCCTCCCAATGTTGCTCTCCAAAACTCATAATTTCTTGAATGGCTTCGTTTGTAGGTATGAGTTGATTGAATGGATCTAAAGGAGGAGCATTTATGGGAAGGGCAGTGGTACCGTCAATGATAGCCAACATGACCAAAGATGTGGATGTGGATTGAATGCCTTGGTAGGCCGATTCAACTGGTGACAGTGGCATTTGGTCTCTCAATGTGTCAATGTTGGGTCCCTATAATACTAGTGATTACCCCATTACTATTGTAGTTATACCCCTTATTTATATTGTTGTGCCCCTATTACCCCCATATTGTTATTTCTGTGCCCCATAGAATCCCTCTATTGTTATTTTTGTGGCTTTATATTATTATTGTTAGGTCGGCTGGATTATATTGTGACTCCTTAGACTCCTATATATAGAAAGGAGGTTTTGTCATTTGTATCATCCAAGAATTGTTCATTTATCTAATGTAAAGGAGGTTTCCCCCTCGAAGAGGCTGAATTATAAGGCGTGGATCTCTCTTTTCTATCTTTTTGTGAGCTGGTTTCATAACATTTGGTATCAGAGCTTTGGATTCTAGGGTTTCGCTGCTCCAAATAGGTCATCGTGGCATTTTCGCTATGACTTTTTTTCTGTGACGTTTCAGAAGTCACAAAAAAACGCATTTGAGAAGAAATCGTGCTGAACCTTTGGTCCGAATTTTAGAGGTTTTCGCGCGATATTTGCGGGGATATGATCTGAGGAAGTTGGTCTTTTTTCAGACTCCTGAATTACATCCAAAACAGGTGACATGGGGAAAATCGTCATAACTTTCTCTCCGGGGATCAGATTGAAATTTCGTAAGAAGGTACAGAAAGAGGACGGACTGTAGTTTCTTGTGTGTGTGTTTAAGATTCAAAGGTTGAAACAGTGACGCGTGGTATGTCGTACAAGTTCGCTCTACTGAACCAGTCAAAAAGCAAGTCACTGTGGGAGATTTCACATAACTCTTCCTTGGTGAATCCAATTTGGCCCAAACTTGTGGCATTGGAAAGAGGACGAAGAAGGCTACTACAGGTAGCAATTTCAGAACTGGATGATCCGAAATTATAGAGATACATCAGATTTAAAATCAGGCTTCTATAAAGTGAAAAAAGGTGTGTAGTTTTTTTTTTTAATTTTTGTGTAAGCTTGGTTTAACGGAATTCAAAGGGAATAGTAAATCATTATTATGGGTAACTGATGCCCCGATGAAAGAAAATGCAAACACCTAGTAAGGAACCTGAAAGCTCTAGCATGACACATGAAGAAGAGGAAGAAATGCTACATGATATATCAAAATTACAAGAATAAGTGCAACAAATGTCACGCTCACAAAAGCTAACAGAGGCTAAGATAAGTGGCGTGGAATCTAAGATAAATGGCATGGAATCTAAGGTAAAGGGCATGGAAGCTAAGATGGATTATTTGAAGATAGATTTGAAGATAGACATGGATGAATTGAAGAAGTTGCTACAAGAAAGGGTCACTAATAGTGAAAAGGTAGTAAAGGAAACTCATGATGAGAACAAAAGAAATGTTAATCATGATCCCATAGACGCTAATGTTGGATCGAAAAATCACCATATTCCAAAAATCAATATGAGGAATTTTGATGGCAAGGATCCCGCCACATGGATATTATAGATGGAGCAATTCTTCGATCTCAATAATGTGCAAAACGCACAAAAGGTACGTTATGGCAACTGTATATTTGGAACCAAATCAGTTTGTATGGTATCAATGGCTTTTCTCTCGTAAAACAATTTATCA